>WHYT01017074.1:165920-248074 GCA_009806455.1 Tetrax tetrax | reverse complement strand
TTTTTTTTTTTTTTTTTTTTTTTTTTTTTTTTTTTTTTTTTTCTTTTTTTTTTTTTTTTTTTTTTTTTTAATTTTCGGCATCCACAAATGCAAACTCTCCTTTCTTATATTGATCAGAAACATAATGGCAAAATTTTCCAGCTTTAGACTATGTAACTTATCCTTTGCATCCTTCTACTTCCTACCTGTTTGAATCACTTCAAATGTAATCTATATTCATTTTAGGAGTCATTCATAACCAGTTATTGCCTACCTACTGCCTCTTGTCTCAATTAGTACACCTTCAGTTGTTCCTGGACATCAGTCTTGAGTACCCTTCTTCAAATTCACAAACATAAAATCACTTTTCCTATGCTAATTTTAATTCTTGAGAGAAAATCCTTGTCACCTCCTACAAAAAACCCCAATCAATTATTATTTTTAGCATCTCTACTTTTAAGATCTCTTTTTCTGCGATGTTTGCAAAATAGCCGTTAGGGCACTGGTATATAGAGATGTTCTGATTGACATTTTCATTTTCTTTATGTACTTTCATCCTTACTTCTATGGAAATAATAAATTATGTATAAAAGCAGGTAAAACAATCTTTTAATTCAGTACATACAGCACTTCCTGCAGTGGGATCCTGTTTAATGTATCATCAACATTACACTACCATTATTTTTCTTAGTGATATTTAAGTTGATTAAATTTGTAGTGAAGCAAAGTAAAATTTTCCCAACTCTCAAAAGTAACATGGCACCTAAACCAAGTGCAAAACAAGATTTCCCATCCCTCTACATCCTACAGTTATACCAGCATCTAACAAGCATTGTATCACCCCCAGACTCTTATGATATTAACGGAAAAGTGTATTTCATTGTAAGATAAATTTTGGGAAGACTTAAATGGCATTTTTGCCAAATTAACTAACTTTGAAAATGTGGGAGGATAGCTGGGAGAGTGTTTAAGGCAAAAGAATATGATGTCCTCCCTTCCAAGCAACTCTAGTCACAGCATGTCCTGAAATCTGCAAACCAATTCTGCTCTGATGACATGGAGTGACCTTGGTGGAGAAACAGTGGTGTGCCAAACAACACAGTTGATTCATCATATTTAAAACCAGCCTTCAGGATTCCAGGCAAATGGATACTTGGTGAAATATCAGTTACAACTTTTATGAGTGATGTCTTTAATGTGGAAGCTATTGCTTTTAAAATTGACTGTGATTCATACTAATAAATGAATATACCGTAAGTAATTAGTATCTAGCATACAGGATTGCAGAGAACAGCTCAAAAACCTACAACAGCTCTCTGAGTTGCTCAGTGGTAAAAAAGTAAGTAGAAGGACAAGTAGATGAATTACACTATATACTCTGAACCTTTAGCATCTGTTGAAATTGATGGGAGCTGAAGACATGTATAGCACCTCATGGATCAAGGTTTTGCCACCAACTGTTATGTGGTCCCTTTCCCATTATGTAAACTAAGTACCTTCAAGACCAAGCTTAAACTCGTATGTGATAAAACTTAGCCTACATCCCATCCAAATCTTGCTATATGTCCTATACAGAATCTCTTTGTGTTGAGGGTGAAATTCTACTTATTTCTTGCATGGCTTGGGGAAAGACATGCTGTAGCTATCTGCAATACTTGTCTTTGGCAGTGGAGGAGACTATCCCGGTGTGCCTTGATGTACGCTGTCTATGCAGAGGTGAAAAGGGCAGAATTGTGGTTCTGACTCCTTTTCACCCTGCTCTGCAAGGGCAGCCAGCACTGCATATGAGTTACCTACGTCTCATGAACCTGTTCTGGATTTCAACTATTGTAAATGAGGGAACGTTGATCAAATTATTTCTTCATGCACTGGAAAGAAACCTAAAAACTAGGGATCTGAATTGTTTTTAAGCAATCAAAGAACTAATTGAAAAATCATTGCAAAGCAATAAATGTTTTGTATGATGTATATGCATCAAGGCAATGAAACAGTGGAAGCAGGAATGATATTTTTCTGATCTATCTGATACAAAAAGATGATCATAAGAAACTTTAATTTAAAGAAAATGTCTTTTTTTTTCCTATCTGTATTACTGTAAATTACTCTTCTCTGTTGTGAAGGAAAATCAATTGTTATGGCTATTGAGTGCTTTTTAATAACGTTCTTATACATGGCTTTTTGGTAAACGTTATTGTAAATTCAAACATCTTTGTAAGTATCTTATGTGGACTATCTTATAACTTAGATATGATTCAAGTTATGCTTGTAAAATCTCCTCTTAAAATGAATCTCCGTGTGACAGGTAATTGGCTGCAGGCCTGTTTTTTGTTATTGATTTAACTTAATGCCAATGTACACAGGTGTGTTGGCGGATTGTTCAAGCTTCCAAGGCACCCACATTTGGCAGGACAATAAATTGTTGCATAATAAGATTATTTTCCCCCTTCAATCTTGAATCTTTTCAAAAGTTGTATTTTAAACCTTTGTAGGTATGTACGTGGGTGAGAGAAAAATACCCAACAATGTTACCATGAGGCATGTTTCGATTTATTGTTTGAGGCGCTCAAGGAAACAGCAACATGTAGATAAGATATCTGCAAATATGTATATTTGCCAGTTGCATAGAAAACCCAAAACCTTTTTATAAATTAGATTGAGTCTTAGTTTGGTTTTTCATGCTATATAAAAGTCTACATTGTTGTCAGACGAAATTGGTTATTTTAGAAAGAAATACAGCACTGAAAATATCAGCTGCTCAATGTGCTTTAAAGGCAGACAGCAGATATGATTTGCCCTTGCACACAGAAATATCTACATCACAGACGTCCAACTGAGGCCTCATTTGAATACTTTGAGCAAAATCTTGGCTCTGTTGATGTTGATGGGAATTTTGCCATTAACTTCAGTTGGGCTTTGGTTTATTGCTCTGGTAATGAAAGGTAGGTATCCTTGAGGAACACACAGGCAAATATGGAGAAAATGAAGAGTGCCACAGTAGGTTGCAGATAATGCAAATTCTTGGGAGAGCATTGACCTTGGAGGAAAAGAGGGGGAAGCATTGCTGTGGGAGTGCTTTGTACAAAGAGGTGGGAGGAGATATCTTGAAAGGATGTGGAAGACTGTTCCAAGCGTAGCCGGTAGCATGATTGAACGTGTAAAATCAAGAGGAGGAGAAAACACTTCTACTTTCACAAGCCTGAAGGAAAGAATGAAGAATGAAGTGCTGTATCCAAACTTTGGAGGGGTCTGGATTGGGGAAAAAGCTTTATGATGGCTCTTCTTTCACCCAGATGTTTCTCTTGGGTCTTAGTTCACAAGGAGGAAGAATTTCTTTAACCATCCACATTTGTCCACTAATCTGTGTTTCAGATGAAAGCATAGTTAGCTGTCCTCTCACAAGGAAAAGGACACAGCTGAGAAAGCCAACTCAGGACAGGAATGAAATGCTTTGCCTGAATGATTCAGAGCAGCTGCGTTGCACTTGAGTAGGCAGTCCATCTCCTGGGCCAAGGGCTTTTTTTTTTCATGCTGGCACTTCATTTCATAAATAAAATACTGTCAGCAAATTAATATAATGGCAAAGTCCCAGTGATGTCTTTGGAAATACCATAGTTCATTAGTGTTTTTCCACAGTGATTTCAAGGAGCTATCCTTCACAGCCTGTGCTAGTTTAATAGAAGTGTGTTAGATACTGCTGGCAAATATACACTTGGGAACTCTGATATGTGCATTATTGCAGATCTATTACATTTTATAATGCTAAAGCTAACCCAGTAAGTTCTTGACATAATCTGCAAGTACTCCAAAGGAGTAGTTGCATGCTACCATGTCACGTTGTCCTAGGTTAAAAGTCATCGACAACATAGACAAGAATTTGTCTGAGTCTGTAGCGTAAAGCAGATGATACACATTCACTAAAACTCCTTATGAAATATTTATCAAAAGCTCATTGCTCACCAGACACTATTTGAAAATTAAATAACTGTTGGGTTTTTTCTCTTTGGATACCTGAAGACTTTATTCCAAAGTATATGGTGATGGATTCAAATATACCAAATTAAAACCCAGTCAGCATAGAGCTTTGTTTTAATGTAAAAGAGTACACAAACTGCTCAGAAATATCCTCCCTTTTTCTTTGCAAATTTTTACATCTGAAAGATGCTGATCTGGAAAACAAGACGCTGTGCATGGATAAGCGTGAAAGATGAGGATGGTGGAGATCTGCACTCCTCCAAAGGGCTGTAGAACAAAATCAAAGCCAGGTCGCTGTTTTCAAAAGGTTTATTAACCCTGAAAAACAAGGCTGGGAGAAGCAGTATCACGTGTGGAAAATGCTCCCAGATGCTGTGATCGCAGTGCGGAGGCAGGTACTGCCGTGTGTGCTATTGCAGACAGTGGGAACCCCCCTCCCATCCCCTACACTTTAAAAAACAAAACAAAACTAATTTTCTTCCATGCACACAAGAGAATGTTTGGCATCTGCTACTGAGCAGCATTCTTGCTGTGTTTCGCTATCTATCAAATGGCACGCTTGTCCTCTGCCAAGAAAAATACTTATTCCCAATACTAATCATGCTCCCTGACTACCCTCTAGTGTATATTCTTCCAGGACTGCTATCCATCCATGCAGTTGTTTGAAAGATATTAAAACGACTACGACGGAATCTCTCACTTACTGTGCTGGCAAGAGCTGGGATATGCTCCAGAGTCAAGGCGCGTGGTTCCCAGGGAGAAGGGAGTGCCTTACATCTTTATCGACCGCCCCCTTCTAAATGAAGAGACGTCATTGTGAGGGCTTCGTGGGGAGCCACAGGCAGGGCTCTGGTTTGGGGAGAAGGTTGTCGAGGTACAAGCTGTTGAAGAAATGAGAAATAAAGGGCTGAAAAATAGGAGTTAGTAGATAGATCCTAGAGCCTTTTGTGACTGCAAGCTTAAAAAAAAAAAAGGGAAAAGATCATTGTGAAATACCTAATGATTCTTGAAAGGTGCTAGTTGGGAACTCCGTGAGATGGGTTTTGTTTTCTGCTGTTTATGTGGGGAGATTGACTCAGTGTATCCAAACAGGTCCCAGCTCCTCAGAGAGGGGACAATACAGCTACAGAATACATCCCTGGTTGGATCCTTTAGGTAGCTTCTAAGACTAAGACTAAGACTGTTCTTGGCAGCCTCTGGAGTTCCTTGAAGTACCAGCAATTTGTTCCTCCACCTGAGAAATTGCCTTGGATTTCTCAAGAAGAAAAATACTTCTTTTCTGATCAACATAATGACATCTCTACCTGGAAATGAAATGTCCTAATTTGGTCCTGCATTGAATTGAATTCCTTTCAGGAATCCCTAAACCATTTGATTTTTGGGCCACTTTCTACCAAAAGGCTGTTTATGACTGCAGCAGCAGGTGCCCTGAGACACCTCTGCAAGCTGCTGATGAGCAGTAGTCAGAGCAGCTAGAAACATCTCCAAGTGTTGCTGTTGTGCTTTGGAGGCCACAGCTAAACCACTGTCATTACGGCAAATTCTTCAGATGTTTGTATACACGTGAGGGTGGGATTCATGTCATTTATCTTTCAACATCTACAAAGTAGATGTCTAGAGCTGTGCTAATCACTCTAGGCTCCCTTTATAGTCAAGGAAGAGAAATAAGTGCTTTTAAGGTGCAATTTGCCTGACCTATTATAGACATTTACTTTAGGATGCCATGAATCACACCGAAGGTTCCTATGCACAGCCTGCCTAGGTCCTCACTGACCAAACTGACAGCCTGGGGTGACGAGCTTAAACGTACACTATACACATATTTATGTACTTCTGTTTAATTAGATGAAAACCACCCACTGCCCATTACAGAGCTGGCTTTGAGCATTGGTGACTTAGGCAATTTCTGCAATAGTATAGCAGACTGAAGCAAGCAGTGGAGCATCCTCTTTCCACAAGGTGGGAGAAGCATCTTTGCTCAAAGGAGGAGCCCTTGTAGAGGGATGCATGAGGACCAGTTACAGCAGCCCCAACCTCTTGTTCCCCTTCTCTCTCCTTCTCCATGGAGTGAGAGCAGCAGGTCTCTTGCAGCCGATAGCTGCTGCTTATGATAGGAACAGAGCCTAACCCCCCCTCTCTGCATCCTTTTCCTTCTTCCTTCTCTTTCCATCCCCTATGGCAGAAGCAAATGTGAAAACAGAGGCCATTGAGGCAGGCAGCAGTGTGGAGTGTGGGAGGGGTTAACTGAGTTCAGAAGTAGTTTAGAGACACAGTTAAGGTGCCCTGACTCCCAAAGGACTGAAGGAGGTCGGTGACCTGGGATACAGGGTCAGATGGAGATCCCACCCATGCCCGCTCCAGAGGTGTGAAACATCCCCATGCCCCATTGCCTGTTCCCAGCCCTTCTTTCCCTCTCAGAGGCTCCTAAACCCTCCCTCTCACAGTCCCCGCACTCACTTTCCCATCTTTCCAAAACCTGTCTTTGCCCTCTGAGCCTGCCCTCCCCACTGTCTGACTTACCCTCAGGTGCTTCTGTGGTCCCTTCTGGCCTCCTTGCCCCAAAGCTCTGCTTCATTTCCCTCAAAGAGGGTCCTGGAATATCAGATGGTGCATAGTGGCATGCAATTGTCTGCAATGGTTTCAGTTTCTATTTTCTCTCTTCTGTGCTTGTGTTTTATACTTTTCAAAGTATACTTTCCAAAGTATAAAGCAGAGACTTTGAAAGTTTGGATGACCCTTTTCTAGGGGAACAGTTTATATTTATGTATACAGTTAGATATCTTAATGAATAAGAAATAGCCCTTGAAACAACAGAAGGACTTCAAGGGAAAACTTAGACATTTCCTCAGGAGCCCAAAACAATGCCTAGAAAAAGTTTCCAATTAATTATTACTATTATTTTCAATTAAAGCTGCAACATGAAGGTTCATAATGTTTAATATAATCGTATTAATGAAGTCATGAGGATTTAAAGATATGAGCAGGGCAAGGTATATAGGAAGGAGAAATAGATTTTATAAGCCTGATTGATGAACTGGCGAAAACAGAGAAGCTTTAGGCACAAGGTCTTTGGGCAAACAGTAAGAGAAAGACTGTGACCCCAAACTAAGTTAATGGACAATATAAACTCCAAGGAGTTTGGAGTCAGAGCAGACATTTCTAGGAGATGGCTAGATGGATGTCTGTCATAAGAACTTTTTAATAGGGACAATAAATTGGTTTTGGTTCACCTCTAGGTTTTTAAAGCTGTGAGATGAAAAAATTTTCCTGTATCTGGAAAATATCTTGCATTTTGAAAATGTTCCTGTCTGAACTGCAATAAGAAGCAGAAATTGCAATAAGTTTATAAGTCAATAGTGAATAAATACACTGTTTTTATTTGACAACTATGGCATATTTCAGTGCAGTTTTTATTACCAATATTTTTGCTATTGACATACTAACTTACATTTAAAAATCAAGCTGTTTTGAAGGCAAAAGAAAAAAATAATGTTAATAAAATATTAAAGCAAAAAAAAAATTCTATTGCAAAACGCTCAGTTTTAAAAAGATTATTTTCCAGACAAAAGAGTGAAATAAAGCCATTCGTAATCAGCTTCCATAGCCACCTGCAGACCCAGCACAGACGCAGGTACCACACACAGGACACACAGCCCCTCATTCAGCCACTCTTGTTCTTGTTGTCAACTCCAGATTTTTAATTATGGGTCAGTGCTCATGTCAGAGCTGCTACTGCAAATTCCCCATCCTCTCCTGACCGTCTCTTCTTGCAGTGCCTTACCCCGTGCAATTAAGATATTTGAGATTTACCAGGTGTTTTCTACTGCATAAGCAAATCCAATGAACTGAGAAACACACTTAGCCCACTGGTAATCCACAACTACAATTATAAAACCTTTGACATCTTGAAAGAATAAATAATATTTTATGTTAAGCTTGAAAATAAACATGCCTCCATTTGCACATATTGCTCATCACAGCAACTGGCGATAAAGAAAGGAAGTCATTGATCTTGACATCCCGTGAATCAGGCTGCTCTATCACAAGACCCTGAAGCACTATATACACATAAAAAGAAAATTAATTCATTCGAGGTCTTGTGAATAATTATGCACCTGATTCTGAATCCTGAATTCATCACACATTCCAGAAAAGGAATTTTCAAAAGACTTTAAGGTATTTCTGTAAGATACACGGCACGTGCCTGACCTTTTCCTAGCCTCTTGTCCTCCCCTCACACAAATCACTTTCCTATGAGCTTTTCTATGTGCCAGAGGCAGTCACTGCTCAAACAGCAATATTCCATGAGAAAGTAGACACTGGGACCTCGCGGTCCGTCCTCACCCTTTATCTCAGGACATTGGCCATCTGAGTCCTGATCCTGCCTGAGTGGGCTTGTAAATATTGTAAGTGCTGCCCAGTGGCTTTGCGGGGAGAAGAGATCAACCAGCATTGAGACTTTTGGGAACTTTTACCTCAGGAACAGAGCAGAAGAAAAAAAAAAAAAACAACCAAAAAGAGAAATAATGAAAGTCATTTTTAGGGACGTTTAAAATTTGAGCTGCACTTTCTGATCCAGAATTTGAACTGCACTCTCTGATCCAAATGTCCTTGGGCATGTTATTAAGCCAAGGGAGGGTGTAGTTGAAAAAAAATGCTTCTAATGATCACAATAGTTACTTTCAAGATGGTCTAAAAAGTTCCGAAATAGATAAAATAGATACATTCAACATCCATAAAAAAGAACAATATTCAAACCATTCATAAGCAAATGCTGTCCCTGCCACAACCTATCACCCTTTGGATGAGACCAATCTGAGAAAAATACATTTTGAAAGATCTATTAAAAGGCAAACTGTTGTGCAACTTTGACTGTTGATATAGTCATGAAATGTATATTTATACACAGTTTTATATATATGAAATGAACCTCACAGCCTACAGTATCTTACCGGAGCTCAGAAGCAGTGCATGACATATTATATTTGTGGAAATGGGATCTATAACCTAATGTATTCTTGCATCAAAGAATAATGTCTCATAAATAAATCATTACAGCCTGTCACATCTATGGTTTCACACCATAGTGTATAAATTTGTATTTTGAGATATGGAAGAAGGTGATTATCTAATGTTTCAACAAAAAAAAAATTATCCTGTGCTAATGCATGTGCTGTCTTAGAGGTGTTATTGCCTTACGACTGTTCATTGTAGACTAATCCATAAAATCAGATGAGTGACAGCATTTCTGTTTTCAAAAACTGGTGCAATTTGTGTGCAGCTTTTTTCTTCCAGTAATTAAGAAATCAAATAAGCCTGAGTGAAACTATTTAAGAGGTTCTAGATATAATTAGAACACCTCATTCTCTCATAACTAATTCCTAATTAAAGTAATTTGTCTTTTTGCCCTTCTTTTCAAGGGTGAAGAGCAAGTGGTGATGAATGCTCAAAATCAGGAAAAGTGAAAATTGCAGTGTGTTGATTTGCGGTGATTGAGCATGTTCCAGTTTTTAACAGCCACATTCGACTGAAATGGTAAATGAATCTCCAGTCTCTGTTTACATTGCATATGTCTTATCTGTAGCTTGATGAATGGTAGAATTTGTCATATAAAATAGCTACTGCAGTCCAGAAAGACTGAATATATAAAACCTCCTTTTTTAAAGAATAGCACGTTTCAAGGAGGGAAGAGGAGAAGAGATAGAGAGTGCATAGGAGAGATAAAAAGTCTGAATTCTGTTCCATAGGTTGAAAATTGTCCTTTTAAAATTTTATTTGCAGCTGTGCCCAGATGATGATGGATTTATCATATGAACCAGGGATTAGTAAACAATGTGTACCCTATAAAGAGCAAAACAAGTCCTTGCTCATCACTGCACTTAATTGCAGTGGTTATATCAAAGCCATATAAAATTTAATCATCAACCACAAGTAAGACTTTGCTTTACATGTGTGCTTGCTTCCCTGTTTTTCCACCTGTTTAAATGAAAGATTCTTGGAATATCACAATATGTAAATATTGTTTATGATGCAAAAATATGCTCTTTCATCTCCTTGCTGCTTTGATGTCGTGATATATAAAGCTTTTAGTGCCACCACCTACCTGACACACAAAGGTCTTATCTGATTCATAAACATGTCTGCCCAGTGCAAACAGACTTCATCCAATAGACGATTTTTCTTTTCCTTGCAATGTTTTTTTTAACAGACAGAAAGAGAAAGAAAGTGTAAATGGCAGAATCACTCAGGTGAAAAGAATATTTTAAGCATCAGGTAAAGATAAGCCTATTACGATAGAAGAAAAAGATGTAGGTCAAAACTGATCCTAAGAGGTTAGTTATATATATAGGCATCTGGTAAAATGTGTTTTAAAAGCTAAACTTTTTTTTTAAGAGTTTTGATCCAAGTGGGAAATAAGCAGCAAGATCAGGTGACCTCCTAAGAAATACAAATATCCCTAATTAGCAAGAGGAGAAAGAAAAACGCAAGAAGTAAGGTCAAGGCACGAAACAGGACAGATGAAGCTAGGAAAGGAACGAGGTGTATGTAATATTTAAAATTTGTGGTTCATCAGTAACAATTTTAAAGGAAAACGTGGTGTTTATTATATAGCATACAGTTTAATATATGACACGAATAGCTGCTTTTACATGAATCCATTTCTGATAAAGCACTGAGTTGGAGCCTCAGTCTGACAGAGCTGGAATTGTGCGGAGGTGCTGTCTCCAGCTGAAAATGCGACAGACACTTTGGGAGCGGTGTGTCTGCTTGCCAGCAAAGGTCCTTAGGACTTTTCAGGGCAAGTTCAGTTTCTAGATCCTCGAGGATTCCAGGCTGTGCACATGGAATGATCAGGACTCGTGACTCATGCACCAATGGCTAGGGCAGACCGGCCCAGCTCAGGCCAGCTGCGACTACCTGGGCGTAGAATTTAGCCTTTTAATGTCAGATGAACTGCCACTGCTGCAAGAACTTCAAGGTGTAATGCTGCTGCTTCTTCTTTTTTTGTTTTCCCCATTTTTTTTTTTTCAAGTTTCCAGGAGCACCCTGGGAAATCCCTTAGTGTTCTTTATTTCCATCTAAGCCCTGGGTTGCTTTGAACAGCAGAGGTAATTGTATGAGTGAACTGCAGAGATTTGAAGGGATCAAACTTGAAAGCCTTTGAGTGAAAGTGCAAGCTCCAACTGGAATCCTGTCAGGTGCTGCTAGATGGGATGTTGCAGAAGAAAGAATCCTTGCAGCAGGAACAACCTGAACGTACGGCTCCCTAGCACAGCCTCAGAGGCCTGCAAGAGCATCATTCTGCATTTGCAGCCTCACAGTAGCATTATAAATCTTTCCAGTCTATAAATTGGTACAAGTGATTATGTGACTTGTGATTATATGACTTGACTAAGGGCATCGATGGGACCCTGTGGCAGAGAACAGAGAAACCACCCCCTAAGTTTCTTTTTTCAGCATGGTCTGAGAGGCTTTCTCTAAATATCAGAGCAGACCAGTCAAAGATAAATGAGCTGCAGGCTCAAATATTTTTTGATATCTATATATTACTTTGGGCAGGAAATCTTAGGGATTCAATGAAAAAAAAGAAACAAGAAGGGACCGATGTAATAGAAGTCTGTAGACAAATTATTTTCAGAAACTAGGAAAATTTAAGAAAGTAAAATTTAAGAAGGGAGGTTGTTACAGTGTACAAGTTTTGTATCAGTATTATACATTTTTCAAATTTTACATGACAGCCAAAACATGCCAGATGTGTTACCTTCCTCTGCCAGGTTTCCTAGATCTTCCCTTCGAGCACAGGTGAAGCTCCTTATGTTTGAAGGCAGGGCTGGGTATGTTCTGTTTCCGTATTCCACACCCTTGTCATGCCGTATCTGACTATCATCACTACTGCAATCCAGGAATACAGGAAATATGAGGAAACATCAGAGCTGGTTTGATTTTCCAGATTTTGAATACATTTTTTGTCACTGCTCCTTTGGAAAAAAAAAAAAAAAACAGGGAAAAAAAAGTAATGAGACAATTGTTTTTCCCCACTGGTTTTCAAACAACTGTAGCTCTAAAAAGGAAGGAAAAATATATTTATTTTCTCTTCAATTAAAGTATTTGTCTTGGCCAAGAAAATCTGTCTCAGTAATCACATATTATGTCAACACCATCTGTCTTCTTGTGACAATAGATATCACAATGGATCGTCAAAGCTTATTTCCAGTACTAAAAAGTCTGTGAGAAGTCTTTTTTTTAATTGCATTTTGTTCTGTTTTGTCATATCATAAGGCTACTCATGTTGCCCAGAGAGGTGGTAGATGCTCCATCGCTGGAAACATTCAAAACCTGGTTGGACAGAGGACAAGTACTGAGCAACCTGATCTGGTTGGAGATGTCCTTACTCCTTGCAGGGGAGTTGGACTAGACAGAATCATAGAACGGCTAGCGTTGGAAGGGACCTTCAAAGGTCATCTAGTCCAACCCCCCTGCAAGGAGCAGGGACATCCCTGACTAGATCAGGTTGCTCAGAGCCTCATCCAGCCTGGCCTTGAATGTTTCCAGGGATGGGGCATCCACCACCTCTCTGGGCAACCTGTGCCAGTGCTCTACAACTCTCATTGTAAAAAATGTTTTCCTAATATCCAATCTAAATCTACCTCCCTCTATTTTAAAACCATTACCCCTCGTCCTATCACAACAGGCCCTACTAAACAGCCTCTCCCCATCTTGCTTGTAGGCACCCTTCAGGTACTGGAAGACCGCTATAAGGTCTCCCTTTTCTAAGGTCTAGATGACCTTTAAAGGTCCCTTCCAACCCAAACCATTCTATGATTCTATGATTCTACTTGTTTAAAGAATTATGTTTCATTTCAGTATTCTCCATGACTGTTCCCTCTCTTCACACTGGAGACTGTTTCAGCTTCTGAATGATGGTCTACTGATGCCTGGTAACCTCTGATGAGAGCACAACACGATAGAGATACTCATGACCTTTTTTGGTATGCATTTTTTTGCTTCTTAACTGGCGGGTGAATATAACTTCCCTGCTCAATTTGCTGAACCTCACCATGGTTCTTGGTGCTCTTGGTCTTTCACTTTATGCCTAAGAGGCATAAAGAGGTGTGAATGCAAACACCCCAAACTGATTCAGACCAAATCCATGTCAGTTCTTTCACCTCCAGCCCTCCTGCATGGACAGATCCTTTAGTCTTTTCTCCCTTAATATTCAACAAGAAATATATGGCTTTGGGGGAACCAGCTGAAGACCAATGTCCCTCACTAACACTTGTGGCCATCCATCTATTTTCCAACTTACCCATTTCAGCCACTGTGTGTGATGAAGAGATGTAAAACTTCGGTTGGTACAGTAAGGTGCTTCTACTGTGGTGGGAAATATTAAAACAAACTCTTCTCTAACCATACTGAGTGTTGGCGAGATAGGTGGAACTGCAGCCTTGGAAACAAAATGTTCAAGGACTGCCATGTCCCAGCTTTCTCAATGCCAACCTCCTGTGGCTAGACAGCTGGTGCCAGCTGAGTCTGTGTGAGTCTGTGCTCCCTGGTAGGAAATGGGAAAGTAGTCCAAGTACATTTCTATGGTCTGCAACTGGGGTAACTAATTTCCAGCTAAGAGACAAAGCGCAAGTATCCAGACCGTAGTCCATTTTTCAGGGGTATAGACTGGCTGGGTTGCCACGATAATGATAAAAACATCTTCTTACTTTGGGATATTACTTACATATTTACTTTGGGAGCTATTTGCCCCCCTTTGTTTATATTCAGATCTTGTGTAGGGACAATGCCACATATTGCTTTGTGTTGTGAGTTATGAACGGTTCCTACCTGAGCATCTCCTGTGCCAGAAAAGGCAAGCTCTGCAGTCTGAGAAATACTTTTCTAGCCAGGACACAACGAGACCTATTCAGACTACTCACTTTCCTGATATAATTAGCCATATAATTATGGAATTAAGACTCTTTGCAAAGTACATATTATTAGTAATGATAATTTGTACTACAGCAGTGCCTAGAGGAAGGGATGCTTCGTACAAGGTACATCATAGGAAAAAAACCCACCTATCTGAAGTTCAGTTTCAGATTCAGCTACCATTTGGCTCACCCATGCAAAGGAGAAAGGAGCAGAAAGCACCAGGACAATGGTGTGAAGTCGGGCTTTGGAAAAAAGGGATTGCTCAGGATCACAAAAACTGGTATATAGTAGAACCAGGAGTTGTACATACATCACCTGCATTGCACTGTGGTGTACTAACTACAATATTCCCTTTCCTCCACTGCTGTCATTTTGCTGTGTAAAATAGTGCTCAGCTGCTGACCACGTAGACAGAGCACTGACCCCAGTGTTCTGGGGAAATTCTGCCGCACAGAAAGTAAATGTTCAGACATCTAAAGAACAGTAAAACCAAAGCCCTTATGTCCTTTTATCCTGTCAAGAGTAAAACAGTAACTTATTTTATAAATTTTTGGAATTCTAGTGACATTAGCTAATATCACTGCTAATGTCAACGTAACAAGACAGTTAGTGCCAACTGCACAGCCAGGACTGATACTGCAAGGAAACTAATGATGTGCTGCAGTCTCAAAGGGATCAATGCTGTCAGGCACTTGTGAAGGACAAGGAATAATTTGTACTTCACATTTGAGCCTTTCATTTGCTTGTAAAAGGCTGCCTAACTGGAATGAGATGCACACCGTGAGCTCAACACTTCTTTCAAATTCCAAACATACTTCACTAACTCCACTTATTATGAAAATCATGATTTTTATCACTCAAGAGCACTAACAAAGCAACAGAGAAGAATGTGAGAAAGTTCTACTGCTGAGATCCTGGCCCTGTTGTTCATAGAAAGTTAAAATGAAACTATTCTAAGCAGAGCAGAGATGCTTAACAGTCCTTGTTTGCTCATAAAGAAAAAAAATATTTTGTTTGTCATTTAGGTCAAAAGAGCAGGTCTTTGCCTTTGCACCTAACTGTCGGGTGCTACATTACTAGTGGGAAATGGTAGGAATTTTACACTAGGAAATCTTTATCTTGACTCTCTCTAGTATACCCATCTGTAGCGTACCACACTGTACTGCAGCTGGCAAATAAATTACAGGCACACAAACAACATGGAGAAGAGAAATTGAAGCCTTCTCCACAAGATATGAGGAAAGGACACTTGATCTGCAAAGACAGTGCTGAAATGGTTAGTCCATGGGCTTCATTTAATTGCTTATTGCGGTGCTTGAGAGTGGCATGGTGCTTTTACCTTTGCAGGTGATGAGGTCACAAAAAAAAACCCAATATTTTTTTTGTTCTATTAATGATCTAAGGTTGCCCTGCCACAGGAAGGTTTGAAGGCATTCAGAGACATGAATCAACTTAGTGTTTTGAAAATTATGTTATTTTTACATCTCACCTTACTGGGATAGCAGTGGAAGACGCGTTTTCAGGAGACATATTCGTACACCTAACTTCCATTCTCAGTTTTCATGCCTACTGACAAGTTTACAATAACTGTGCTTGTGCATCACCAGTTAAAGAGATCATCAGTTGCTGCACTCATCACAAGTGACTGCCCAGTCCCAGTCAATGTCAATGCAGGGCAGTGTATATTTTTGCACAGATGGGTGTGTATCATTTTAAAGAGGGTCATTTAACTTGGCCTATAAAGAGGATATAACTTCTACACCTCTTTGTTGACTTTCTCTGCCCAAGAATGGCAAAGCAAAAATGAGGGCTAGTTTCATTGCTAGGGCAGCATTGGCTCTTTGGAAAGTTTTGCTCCGTGAGATCACTTTGGTTCCTTTTAGAATCATAGTATGGTTAGGGCTGGAAGGGAACTTTAAAGCCCATCCAGTCCAACCCCCCTGCAAGGAGCAGGGACATCTCCAACCAGATCAGGTTGCTCAGAGCCCCGTCCAACCTGGCCTTGAATGTTTCCAGGGATGGGGCATCCACCACCTTTCTAGGCAACCTGTTCCAGTGTTTCACCACCCTCAGGGTAAATTTTTTTTTCCTTATATCAAGTCTGAATCTACCTCCCTCTATTTTAAAACCATTACCCTTCATCATACCACAACAGGCACTGCTAATGTTTTTAATCCTTTTTATTTGTCTTGCGACGTATTTGGAAAGCCTTGGCAGGTAGGCTGCATATAAATAGAACATGTTCTTATTTTAAAACTATTTGGAATAGAAGAGATTGTTTGGCGTCTGAGTATTCTTAAGGAATGGACTTATCTCTTTGAAACCCTTCATTTATGGGTTACTGCACTTAACCTGCAACTCTGCCAACTTCATGGCTGCACAGGAACTGCTCAGGATGCGTTATCGCAGTGGTGACGGAGACACGCCGGATAACGCCGCAGGTGCACGCTCTGTTTGTGGCAGCCACTCCCCCAGAAGTACAGTGCTCCAGCCAGGAACACTGCTTTTACCAAGATCAATAAATCATGTCAGCCTCCTAAATGCAGTTTTTCAAAAGAGTGAAATACTGATTTGTGTTCTGGATATTTATCTTGCTTTTCCTGATGCTTTCCCAAAACCTCTCCTTGAAGGGTAGTAGAAGGTGGCAAATGATTTTTGCCATAATTAGAACTAATTGACTGCTAAAGGGGTTTTGGACTTGTGTCAGGTCTAATCCTGCACTGCTCAGAATTAGTGGGACTCAGCCTGACCTCAGCAATACCAATATAAATCAGAATAACTGTGCTGGTTTTGAGAGCTGACTCTGACCTGTGCGATGGGTGTGCTGCAGCCTGAGCTGGAAAGAGAGTTAAGCCACAGTGAGCCGATGCGGCAAGTAGTTAAATACCTGCAGCTCCTAATGACTGCAGCCGAGCGTGAGCTTTCAGCACCTCTGAGGATCAGGCCCTGCGGGCAGGCTGGTGATTTCCTATCCTGAACCCTGGGGCTGGAGAAGTAAAGTGAAGTGACAGAGATGGGAAGAGAATGCTGATGCCCAGGCTGTTTCCTTGGTCCTTGTGTGTGGGAGTACATCCTGGAGGTGATGAAGGCTCCTGACTCCGGTTCCTCAAGCCAGCGGTACCCAGTGCTTCTTGACAAGTGGGACGGTCACCTCTTTGTGCCCCTCTGGGATGAACAGCCGACGTGGGCTGTGAACACACCCTCTCCTCTCCGCAGAGTGGCAACGCGGCCTCTGCCGTCCCCCCGGCTGGGCTGAAAGCTCTGAAGTTTGCAGAGAAACATGCTGCGTCAGGCACAACCAGGCTGGCCCCACATAAAGTCAATACTTGTATGAAAACAAATAAAATCTCAGAGTACGAGACAGCGGCTAAAGAATGCCTTCACCTCTTTCCTTCAAGCAACTATTTTGTTAACTTGAAAGACTGCACGGGTGATCTTACTCCATTCTTTCTCTACAGGTCAAATACTTGTCATAGGAGACACCCTAGTTAATATTAAACTAAAAATTAATAGATTAGATAACTATTACATGCTTTTAGTGCCAATTAATTTAATAGCTGGTGGTTGTTGTTTTTTTTTTTTTTTTTAACAAGGTAGGTGAGTATAGAAGCACAGTTTACTGTGCCTGTGTGAGCTCTCAGATAGGTCTTTTGTGTCACAATTACCACCAATTGATTGGGCTGACACATGTAATCCCCTTTGGATCGCCCGGCGATATGATGTCAGTAAGAAGTCTTTCAAACAGGGCTATTAAAGAGCACATTAAACATGTCCTTATTGTAAGCTTTATGCTAGCTTATGCTAGAATAACAGTGATACCGTGGTATTTGTTTGAAAATGAAAGGATTATATGGTCTTTGTAAAATGAGGAATTTAGTATTGGGGAGGGGCAGTGGGATGGTGATTTATTTTTTGTTTATGTTCCTCTGAATCCTTTGATATGTCAACTTCTGTCACTAACCATTAGGCCACTTGCAATTTCTTGTATCAAGGAAGATGAAATACATACTGCCTCAAATAATTTATCTCAAACGTTGAAGGGCATAGATGGCAGTGCTTATTGTGAGATTATAATGAGAATTGAATTGGGGTCTTCAGAAATCCATAGGTAATTTATTGTTAAAGAGCACGCATGAATCATTCTAGCCTTTAATTGCCATGTGGATGCACTTTGCTTTCAGTTTGTGCTGGAAGCAAATTGCAAAAAGAGAGTGATACCTCAGAAAAGAGGTTTCACCATGACCCTTTGTACTTATTAATATTGCTTCAGGAGTGCCATGCCTTCTCTTGGGTCAGATTCTGGTGTGGAAGTGAAAGGGATGCTTTAAAACTTGTATTGCTTTTCATGAAGATGAAGAACACAAAGAGTAGTAGCTTATATATATAAACACCTTACAAGTATGGGATGAAAGTCCATAAGATTTGTGGTATTTACAAAACTGCACAATAAAGGACATCAGAGGGCTTTACAGCATGATTTAGCACTGCTCTGAAATTAAGCCATTCTGGAGATTTCTTTGTAACGTACCAATGTCCTCATCATTCTTCTCCCCTCTGCTCTCTTTTACCTTGTAATGCCAAGGTAACACTCCGAAATGGTTAACCATGTGCTGTGCGTGTGTTACACAGATATGTTTTGTTAGTTCGTGCTGCTTCTCACAAAGAGAGAAATTTCATTGTTAGCTTGAATCTAGTTCTGTTCTTCAGAAAAATCAAAGCTACCAAAAAATTGATACAAATTATTTGCAGGGTCTGGTTTTCCTTCTGCTTTAATATCATGTAATCAAAGGACAGATTACTCAAAATTACTCATCTTGAGTACTTCAGTATAGTCATCACAGCACTCCTCTGTGACTACTTTACAATTTCTCATAATGCAAGAACTAGGAGTTTTGCAGTGAAACTTTGAAGCAGCAAGTTTAAGACATACAAAAAGAAGGTTGTTTTTTTCTTTTGTAGGAAGCATGATTAAATTTTCGTGCACCTTGACATTGAAATTGTTGGAAGCCCAAAGTATAAATTATAAGATAATTTAATAAATTCATGAAGAATAGATTCTTTGGTGACTATTAAGGATGTCAGCTTTGATACAATAACCATTTCAAGACACCATAACCCAGGATGACTAGGAGGATGAATTATCCTGGGGCAGAACTCTGTATTTGGTCTACCAGTACAATCTTTCCCTACTGGCCACCATCAGAGATGGGATACTGGGCTAGACTGGTTTGATACTGTATGGCTACTCTTACATCCCATTTGAAACCATAGAAAACTCATAAAGATTTGTTATTATGAATAAAAAAGTATGTCTTTCTGTGCTTACTAGTAATAATAAAATATCACATCATCATACAGTGCTTGGTATGTTACATAACACTACGTATTACCCAAATGCTGTGTCATAGATGCACTCTGTTCTTATGCTCCTCTGCTCTGAGAATGTTCTTGCCATGAATCTAGTAAATGGGCACTGTTTGGAGATCGGCTTTGGAAGTGAAATCTGGTCTGGATTTGAGAAAAATGCTCAACATACTCATTGCTGTTGGACTTGACAGTATGGTTTTGTTATGTGCTACCTAAATTCCCTTCACAGATGAACCTAAAGCTCCAACATGTGCCCCCAACTTGCACCAACCTTCAACGAGGACATAAAGACTTTGGACATAAAGTTCAAAACAAAGACTTGTCTTTCATATGGCTTCAAACCACTCCTGTGGTGGAGTTCAGATTGGAGGATCTGATTCGACCTTCTTCAAGGCAGAATTCCCAGACCACATGTATGGCATAGACAGAGGGATCCAGCCCTAACTGCTGTCATGTACGGATACATTCCTAAGAGTACAAATTACATTATTTGCTATGTCACTCATAGCTGAACAAGCTCAGCAGTTGCCTAAATCAAAAATGTGGACCCCAAGAACATTGCACTCCTACCACCTAAAGACGCAAGTGATTGAAAGCAGCACCTACCTGAAGTTCTTCTTCTGGGCAGATCAGAAGCATCCTGGTCCTAACTATGACATCCAGCAAGACAGCTTATTTATACATGAGCACATGTCCACCCTCATAGCACAGCTCATCCCTGGAAGACGTCCTCTGAACATGCCCATTTCATGGAGATTCACGCAAAGCACACCACACCTAAAGGAAAATGCAGCACTGACCTTCTCACTCTTAAATCTCGAGGGCCGAGAGGTTGACTAAGAGTGTGAAAATCTATGAGGTGCAAATTACTCTTTTAAGGCATAAGTCCCTGCAGAGTTGTAAAGGTGAAGAGTTGAAACAGGAAAGAGAAACAGTGGCTGGGAGGAAACTCTGGAGGTCTCTCATCCAGCCTGCCACAAGAAGTGGGACTTTTGCCAGCTGGGGATGAGTTCAGCCATGACTTTAATAACTTCTTAAAACTTTCCAAGGACAGTTTCCACAACCTCTCCGGGCACCTGTTCCAGTGCTCCACCTCCCTTTAAGTGCATTTTTTTCCTAATATCTGACCTGAACGTGCCAAGCTGTGGTCTGTGGCCATTGCTCCTTGTTACATTGTCTAGCACCATTGAGAGGAGTCTGGCTCTGTCGTTTTTGTAACTCTGTCAAGTAGATGTTGACTGCTGTTATATTGCCCCTTATCCTCTTTGCCAGACTAAACAAACCCAGCTCCTTCAGCCTCCCCCTCTGAGTCATGGCCCTTGACCGTGTTGTAAGCCTTCTGCTTGGCTTTCTCCAGGATTCCCAGCTCTTTTCTGAACTGTCCCTAGGCTCCTGCTTCTACACCAGAGCGCACGCAGTGCTACCCAGAGCACGGTGGTGGAGTATTGCATGCTTTTTGCACAGGTCTGTGCCATGTGAGAACAACTTGTACTGTTAATTGGGCACCCTGTGTTTGCTAGAGATTAAAAGAGCAAAAAGTAGAGCTTGGAAAAGCATCTGTCTAAATCCAAAAGGAAACTGCACAGGATGCAATATTTAAGACTGGGGACAGCGGTGAAAATAAAGCTGACTTTTCCTGCCCTTGGTAAAATGTGTTGCTGTGGCACATGATGCTAAGGAGTCACCTTTACTGTCACTGGCTTTATGTCCATAATAGTTTACGATTTTACTCTTTAAAACACTTACCTTTTGGCAGTGCACCTAACCTACATAAGTAGCTGTTATTCCAAGAGCTGACACATTTGCTGACGGAGCCAACAGTTGCATGACACTGATGAACTACAAAAAGGCAAAATAAGCACCTGTGATTGCTGCTCTGTTTCAGTCTTGGCAAATCAACGCATGGGGATGCTTCGCTGGCACTTGTGCTACAAAGATGTCCTCGTGCCGTTGGACTGAGGCAGCTGACGGAGGTTTACTCACTGATGTGTTAGGGTTTGCTCTTGAACATGTGCTGCTTGTGGTAGAACCTGATGTGTTTTTTTTTCTGTGATTAACCAGCAGATAGGAGGAGGCATGCACTGACTTGTAGTTATTTGAAGTGGAAGTAGTCTATGAAAAGCTGCTCTGTGTCGGTAAGTATCTTCACTGTTGTTCCTATGTCTGCTTCACGGACACGGTAATTTACCTTATTCTAATGCAATAATATTCCTGTTGGAAAACAATTCCCTCTTTGTAAACAGATCGAGCAAAGTGATGAAGATCTTCCCTATACCACCTCTTTACTGTCATAAAGGATGCTTATATGAAAGACGGGGAGAAACTCTTCAGCAGGGCCTGTTGTGATAGGACAAGGGGTAATGGTTATAAAATAGAGGGAGATAGATTCAGGCTGGACATCAGGAACAATTTTTTTTGCAATGAGGGTGGTGGAACACTGGCACAGGTTGCCCAGATTGGTGGTAAATGCCCCATTCCTGGAAACATTCAAGGCCAGGTTGGATGGGGCCTATAGAATCAGAGAATAGTTTGGGTTGGAAAGGACCTTTAAAGGTCATCTAGTTCAACCCCCTCGCAAGAGCAGGGACATCTCCAACCAGATCAGGTTGCTCAGAGCCCTGTCCTGCCCTGCGTGTCAACATCCTACCTAAAGCAAAAGGTGTAATGTACCTTTCTGTGAGCAGAAGGGAAATCCCTGTGCCCATGCTGCAATAGCAGTCGATGTTTCCTAAGTGTGTATCTGTAATTAAAGGTAAGATTTTCAGGAAAATGAGATGATGGCTCAAATGCCTGCAGTCTTAGTCATCATTACTCTTCTTTCAAAAGGATCAAGGTCTGATAACCAATGAAAGAAAGGGACATCTTTTACAAACAGAAAGTCAGACCTGCCACCAGCAGATGCCCAAACTGCAGTTAGCTCAAATGGAAATAAAATTTTGCCCCTTGAAAAAGCCTGATGGCATTGAAAGCTGTGTTGTCCTGCACTGCCTGTGTGTGATTCGTGCGGGATTTATTCCTCTGGCTCTGTCCAGAGACAGGCAGAGGGCTGCAGTGATGCGCCGAGCTGCCTTGGCTCCCACCGAAGCACATGGAGCATGAGGTGGTTGGCTTCTTCTGGGCTCAGGCATTTTGGAAGGGGTGAAGAGTTGCTCCTTCCAACCCTCCGCACCGAGACAGCCCATGCAGGAGAAGGAGTGCTCGGAGGGAGACAATTAATCTCCATCATTTAATGACAACTAGGGAAAACAACAACAACAACAAAAGGATAAATCTTTAATAAAGAGAAATGGAAATTACTTATAGACAGTACAGGAGCGATTCAGGTGCCAAAATATAAGCATGTAGCGTCATTTTCGATGCCTGAGGCCACCCGAGACATCCACATAGGACTGGCAGGTACGACACATGATCTATGAAAGACCTGCTCCCTTCTGGAGCAGCAGCTGGGGGCCAGATGCAATTCCCTAAGGCATCAAAAATGGCACTAGACACGTATGTTTAGGCAGCTGAATCCCACCCTGTGCTTCCAGACTTGTCATGAATAAACATCTTTTTAATAGTCTCAGACTCAAATCCCGGGTTCTTGAGGTGCTTTCCCTAGGGCTCAGCGGTGTGCGGTAGCAGCAGATTTCATTGGTTTAACTTGGATAGAGTTGTTACAGTCCTTTGTTATGTATTTTTAAAATTGGTTTTAGGCTATAAAATCACGAAGCGGTTTCTGCTTTCATAGGCTGTGCGCATAATCCAGGTGAGACCAAAGGTTTTTCCTCACCACAAGAAGTTGATGTGATTATTCCAAATCCCATCTCTTTTGAATATCTGCGCTGTCACAGCTCCCCATTAGGGGCCTGTTGTCAAATAGCCAGATTTGCTCTGAATGATGCTGGAGAATGTATCCCTGCTGCAGTTGTTCTTTCAGATAGTTAAACAGCAGCTAAGAGCTCATAGGAATACTCTCATTTTTCATTGAACTGCACAAGTCTGTATATCCCTATTCAATTTGCTGGAATGTTTGGTGAGGAAGAAATTTGAGTACTGCGTACACCATGTGGGGAGAAAGAAGAGGAGGGAGGAACTGAATTACCAGTATGCGTTAGCCTGATGCTGTGAAGAGGGAAACATTGCTCCCGTTTGAGTTATGTGGTACATTCTTATGGAAAGGTTGTAAAGAATCCACCAGAAAATGAACATTTTCCAGGAAGGGCGTATTTTCACCCCATACCTCTGAAGGTGGAGGTTCTGGCTGTCTTCCAACATGGCTGCACACTGCTGACAGCTCTTGAAAATAATACAGCTTCTGGGGATGAGACAGAACCTAAAATATTTACCTGTTTTCCTAGTCTGACACATTAATATACATGTAGACAGATAGAAAGGGATACTATCGATTTTTTTAACTCTTCCTAGAGCACCTTCTTTAATGATAACTTAAAGAAAAGCTGAATGGGGGTAAGTCATGACATAGTGTTGGTTGCTATAGCAGACTTGGTCCTTGTCTCAGTATTGAGAAGGAAGGTCAGGAAGATGAGCTGGGACTGGAGAAGCAAGAAGGAAACAGAGGTGGAAGAAGAATTAGAGAAAAAACATTTAGAATTCAAAGGACAGGTCTCAGCTGCCTACCAGGGACAGATGCGGAGAGATGGATACCTTTGCCGTATGCTGTGCTGCATTGCAGGAAAAGACTAATTAACACATGTGAGTTTTGGAATCTAATTTTTAGTAAGCGTGCACAACAGTCAAGGGGTATGAGGGAGCTGAGATGCATACAGTGCCCTCACTGCCCACTATTCCCTGCACCTCAATTTGCCTTTTGATGAGCACAGTCTGAACCGTGGACTGTGCATGGGGTTAAATCTCAAGGTTGTTGGATGTGAAATCCCTATCAGAGCTGCTAATATCTGCTGCTGAGAGGCTTTAGAAAGAGCAGCAGGCAGCTGCTAGTGAGCAAGCATTTAAAACATACTCAGAAATATTTGCAAGTAGTTTTGGGAATGCTTTGGGTTAACTTATTAAACACATGAAAATAGAAAGCAGTAAACATATTGTTACGTTTTCAAAATGTTTGTATGTTGCTGTGTTCTTTGATATACATTCCTACCTGATTTTATTGCAGAGGTTTTTCGCACATCTCAGTAGGTTTCTCCAGAGTCTAAGGAAAATGAAATCCAGATGCCTCCAAGCTTCTTCAAGGAAGTGGCAGCTCAGGAGCCCTTGTAGACAGCTGCAGTTGCTGAGCCCATGACTAATGATCCCTTGGTTTTGAGTGAAACAGGGAATGTGAAGTTTAACGTGGTGTTGGCACCCAGACACAGTCTTCACAGCAGACATATGTCTGACTGCTTTGTTACTTAGGCACGGAATTGAAGGACTGCCTCCAACTCCTATTTATAACCATTTCCCTGAGCGCTGCAGTGGGCTCAGCTCTCAAGGCAGGCAATGGATGGTGACTGCAAGGTTGTTTGTCCTCGTTGAGCAATGACAGTAAAACACCAGAAAGAATTACAGCCCATGTTCCCTTCATACCATACTCCTTCCTCTAGGGATCTGCAGGTCTAACGAAGAACAAGCTGTGATTTCACGACTGCTTTAAGCAAAACTCTGTGCAGGCAGTTGCTGCAAGGTGCAGTTCTGTCATTTCCTTCCTCCAAACACGTGTTCCTGCTGCCTCTGTTGTGCCTGTACTGCAAACCCCAGTAAAGGTTGAAAATCACCCTGCTCCCCCACTTGATTTTAGGGAACTCGTCTGTCTCATCACTTGCCTGTGTGGCACTATGGGACCCCTCGGCAGGAGGAAGATGAGACAGGAAGGAAGGAAGCCTGGTGTGACAATAGCCTCCAACTACACCTGCTTGAAACAACCCCAACCCTTGAGCCTCAGCTGCCTTGCTCCATGTGTGTGATGCACTCTAACTAAAATCTGTGTTTCTCCTCTGGTTCTTCTCACTTAGTTTGGACTTTAAAAATTGTTTTTCTAACAATAAAATGCTGCAACAAAAACTGAAGGGCTACACATTTGAACACAAATGTGCTCTGACTTTGTGTGTGTGCTTTTTGAAGTTCCATTTCTCAGTTTGCTTTTATGCACAGCACTAAGGAGCTGCAGGGAAATCCTCTTGGTTGCATGACTTGGGTAAGTTATTCTGTTGCCCTCTGTGGACTTGGCACCTGATCCTGCATGACTCTCTGATCCTGCACACTTGCTGACTCTGCATCTGGCACTCACTCCCAATATTTTGCACTCAAAATTGGGAGGGTGGAACTAATCAGGCCACTCCATTCTGTGGCATATTCACCCTCACATCTGCATTTCATCCTTTGTGATGCCTTTCCAGTCCTGGTTGGTGGCTACAGAGCACAAGTGGTCTGGATGAAATCAGCTGTTCAGGACTGGCACTGGAAACTGGGAGGCTAAACTGAGAAAAGTTCCCCGCTCCCCAATAAGCTCTCACTATTTCCCATTATCTTTAGTGCTATTTTGGGGTTGCTGGAAGCCTGGTCTACCCAACAGAGCAGCTATGATACTTTTACGGCTTCTCACTTACTTGAACTTTTCTTTTACCAGACCTATTAGTAGACTGGAGCTTCAGTGGTTTTAATTGCTTGACCTTTTGGCACATTATCTGCAGAACTGATCTTTACAATCACACAGGAAGGGAATGTCAGCTCTATGAATATTCTGAAATTACTCTGCTTTATTCTCTCTTCATTAAGATTTTACCCATTCCTGATTAACCTCTGTATAACCAAAAGAACATGAAGCTCCTTATAACTGAAGAGTTTTAGGTGTGGGCTTGCTGAAGAAGTTCTTTTCATTGTTGTTTTTTCTTTAGTGATTTTCTTTTTTCCTCGTACAAATGAGCACCTGTACAGTAATAGAGACTGCTAAGTTTCACCCTTAATCTCTAAAATTTGCCAGCAGCAATGGCCTGTGTACACTACCTATCCAAGGGGATTTTCTGGCTGCAAATTGGCTTGTTGACAGCAGATCTATTAATACTCCCATGAGCACAGGGAAGGCTGGTTCAGAGCACATGTAACTTTGAGATCAGCCATTGAGAAGAGTGATGCAAGCTGGCTTTTCTTCCTAAGATGATGAGTGCCTTAACAGCAGCCAGGAGTGCCATTGTCACACCATCCATCAACAGCCTTCCGTCCCTCTTAGCTGAACCCATGAATTAAGCAACTGTGGTTAAAAAGCAATAAAATTAAAAGTTGTAATGGGGAGTCATTGACAAAAGGGTTACAATGCGCTGGCCATATATCTTTTAACTAGCTAAATATAACCATAGGTTTCCATAAGTTCAAAGAGTGGTGGCCTGGAGATGAATGCAACTCTTCCAACTGAGTTCTGGGCTAGGAGCCAGAAGAGTGTTAAAACACCTTAGAACATGCTTATTCCCTCTTAGAACATTTTTTGGTACTTGCTCTATTAGTATGGATTTTATTTCCCCACCAAACAAGTTCTCTGCCTTTGAACCATAAACAATAATGGCACATCTGTCTCTAGGCTGCTGTACTTTGAAAACCAATGCTAAGGACACAGAGGGGTAGATTTTCAAAGCATTGTGTGGGAGTTTGTACCAGGAGTCTAGCCAAATATTTTTCACTCATACTCATCCCTGAGCCTAACCTTTCCTCACTCATTAGAATGGCTCTGTTTGCTCTGCCCACATGGGGACATTTCAGAGAGCTTTTACCTCCAGGGACAGAGCTTCAGCTGGTCAGAAAAGCCTATAAATAGGGTTTTACTGATGACCTTTCAAATCTAGTGACGGATCTTTCCTCTGATCTTTTTTATTTTACGTTTCTGGCTTTGTCTCTGTTTGTACATGATTCTCAGTTTCTGCTGAATTATTTGCAATTAGGCCATGATGCAACAAAAATCCCGCGTAACACTTGGGCGGGTGGCATGAAGTCATTGCTGCCTAATATGCCACTCAAAACTCCGTCAACCCTGGTTGCATCCACCTGTTCTCTGTGCTGGGGAGTTAGATGGCAGCCAGACCATTTTGTGCTGTGTTTATAAAGCAGCAAATAAAGTAATGAATTTAAAAGGCCTCTCTGTATATAACCCTAAACTTTCTATGATTCTATATTGTGTGCCACCATCAGCGATCTCTCTGGTTCTATATATCAGCACGGCTCCATCGTGGCTTCCAGAGAGTAAGTCATCTGGCTCTGAGGATTCTTCCCTACCCACTGGCTGAGAAGGCAAAAATATACTACTTCAACAGTATGACTAGCAAATAAATAGCGACATGGACAGCTTTCAGTTGTAAAGATTGATCAAGCTACTGGGAATGGCTTTGCTTTTATTTTTTCTCTTTCTTTTTCTTGAATTACTTTTAATAAGAGGAATATATTTTTGAAGAGACTTTTGTCATTATTTCAGGTGGCTTGGCTTCCCATTCAGTAAATACATCTCCGTCCTTACCTCTCTCTGTTTTCTGGAAGGATTTTAAACCGCCGTGGAAATTTCCCCTTTCAAAGACTATCTCACAGCCTTTCTTTGCAGATGCAGCACATGGATATTTGCCGTATCACAACAAACTCCCCTTCCAATTACTACTGTTCCAAGGCTTATTTGATTTTGAGGCACTTCTTGCCATGGGGGTGTTATCATTTTTCACAGTTGAGAATCTCCTTTGATGAAGTCAGCTCAAAGTTCTATCTTTGGGTGGTTTCCCAGGAAAAACCTTTTGGCTACTAGCAATTTTCCATTTAAAAATATTTGCTGGTTGAATTCAATTAGTGTCCTTGGAAACTTCTTGTCTTTAAAGATACCATCATTCTAGGATTTTCACTGCTGGATCTCAGGCATCTTTTTGTGTTATCAAAGGTTGAGGCCAATAGAAACCATGTATTGAAATCCTGTTCCTTTTTCATAGAGACACCATGATACAAGGAAAGGAAAACTTGCAGATCAGCAAGTTAGCCGGGGTCGGAATGGTCGAATCCTTGCAAGGTGTTTTCATGCCAGTGGAAGTCTCTGGGTTTATAAATTGTGCGGCACACCAGAGGCGTGACTTGGTAAAGCTGGATCATGCTTCCGCAAACTTTCTACTGAGGAAACAAAGGCTTTTGTGATTAGTCTTTGGATCAGAATCCAAACACTTGCAAAGTTCACTCATGAGCTCTTAGTTCCCGGACGGGAAAGGATGTGGTTGCTTTGGTTGCCATATACGCTCTCACAAGCTACACGTCATCTCCTCAAAATCAGAGAAACTGTACCTCAGCCCTGTTTCATTTGAATCTTTATGTTGCCTCCCCATGTGATTAGAGGTTTTCATGTAACAGATTAGCGTCCCGTATGCATGGTAGATGATGTAAGATGGCTTAAGCATTGTTCCAGTCCTTTATTCGCACAACA
The DNA here is from genome assembly GCA_009806455.1 of Tetrax tetrax. NCBI lineage: Eukaryota > Metazoa > Chordata > Aves > Otidiformes > Otididae > Tetrax > Tetrax tetrax. The sequence goes on along the minus strand of WHYT01017074.1, from coordinate 219,465 downwards.
TTCCCAAATAGATCCTCTACTTTTTTGAGTAATAGACACATCTATCATGAAAATGTAAGAATGGATAATGAGCAGACCTTCAAATGGCATGAAACCCTGAATTTTCTGATGTGAGAACTCATTACTTCTGCCTGTTATTAAATAAGTCTCATAACAATATTTTAATATGATTAAAGATGCTGCGCCTCATTTGTTAAGAACTCGGGAAATTGATCTGGGCAGGGCATTAATGTACTGGGAAAGGAAGGCATGTGAATCTTTTTTTTTTAATTATTATTAGTTTCTTTCTTTGCTACTGGTTGTATCAGTGCCTTATCAGTTAAGTGCAGGAGCTTAACAATGGGTTCTCTCAGCAAAGCCCTCTCTTTTCGCTGGGTGAGGTTAAAGAACAAACACATTGCCGTGAGCTTTTAAAAGCTTGATTTCAATTACATGGTAGTAGGGCAAAGCTCTCAAACACACAAAACTTTGACTTTGTAAAGATTGTGACCTCCCAGGTACACGTGCTTTAAGGAGAAAAAATGTACTTGACATGTCCCACTGCTGTTTCCACGCACGGGAGCCGTGTGTGTCGGGAAGAGGGGAGGGCAGGAGGGAGGCAGCGGCGTTTGTGGTGGGATGGAGGAAAATCGTTCCTCTGGGAAAGCAAAGCTCTTCTGTTTGACTAGTAAGAATTTAAAAGATAAATATATCCCTTATCATGGAATGATAAACAACGAGGTCCAGGAAAGACTCTTTGAATAATTGAGCCTGATCTCCTGCATTTTGCAAGACTATTTGCCTTCGCATTCCTATTAACATCTCATAGGACTTTGTCTTTGCTAATGTTTGTTTGTGGCAGCACCCACAATGTTATAGGCACTTTCTAGGCTTTCAGGAAGAGCTGGTGCTTTCAGTCTTTGGGTGGACAGACAGACAAACAGACAGAGGTCATGGCAGAGGAGCAACAAAAGGAGTTTTCTGCGCAAACTGAGACCCGCTGTAGCTGATAGGGATTTCACGAAGGCAGTTTGAGGAGGTTTTTTCTTCCCTACCCCACTTTGCCCTTCACTCAGGGGGAAGCGGAGCCCACGCCTGTGACCATAGCCACACGGCTCAGCAGCTTTCACACTGGGCTGCCTCTGCTTCCAGCCAGGCAGGAATCAGGTAAAAAAGCAATGTAAAACTGAGCATAGGAGAGTGTAGAATGAGCATGGCTCCCCCACAGGTTTTCTACCTGTAGGGTGATATTTTATAAGGCTATTTGGAGAGGTAAGATGCTCACTGAAAGCCAGCAGGAGCTGGATTCCTACCCATCCTTTGAAAATCCTCCCTGTATTTTAACACATAGAAACTGATAACGCTACACTGCTGATATTGCCTGTGGCATTGTTTAAAAAAGAAAAAAAAAAAAACCAAAGCCGTGCAAGACACTGAGATGAACTGATTTTGTCCACACTGAAATTCAGTTTTCCTTCTCAAGCCTTCTATAGGGCTCTGCCTCTGAGTCTGTTGGAGGGAAATTAAATAACATTCCTAACACAAAGGGAGATGCCTAATCCCCTGGCCTTTCATAGCTCGCCCTGTTGTTCAACAAGTCAGCCACTCTGGAAATTGTATCAGAGAGGTAAATGCAGTCTATACTGTTTTGGAAGTAAAATTAAACTGAAAGATGCACACAAAAGAAAATCAAACTGCTTGAAAAAGTGTTTTAGCTGCTAGGAAACACAGCAGGAGTCAGAGCAGCTGGAACGACAAAGAAGCTCAAAAAATATCCTGAAAATGGTGCAGGTTAATCCCTATTCAGTTTATAGTTCTGGTCTCATGTCCATGTGCCGGTGGTGCAATGGGCCAGACCCTTGCCCTCCCTCCCTGTTTCGTGGGGTCAGCGGATGCCTGTCACCACGCTGGGTGTCTCTCTGGGGTTTTTCACCTGTCTGCAGCAGCCCTGAAGTAAGAACTCAGTGTGGTATGTGACAGGGGAGTGGAAAGAGTTAAAAATTTTTCTCTTTTTGATGCTAGGTCCACTATTTGTGTGAGCAGGAGCTCTCTATCAGGGCTGGGCTTTGTAATGTATTCCATCTATTGATAAGGAAGCAAAATAACATTTCTAAACTGTTCAGGGTGTTTGCAGAATGCCAAGGCACTCCAGGGGCCTTCTATACAGAGCGGTGCTGATGATAAATCGTAGGAGATATTCTAGAAGTGCCTATTTGCTTGTGGAAATATCTGAAATACTGGAAAGCTCACAGATTTCCCAAGGTGGGCGAAGAGGCCATTCAGCAAATTTTCCCTCTACTTGAAATGCAGTTTTCAAATAATTTAAAATCCAAGCACCTAATGAAAATACAGCACAGTCCCCACGGCTTCCCACAGCAATACGATCCAGTCTCAAGCTCACGCAGTATAGCAAATAACCTTCCTATATTATTTTGCACTAGGTGATTTCAGCCTGCAGTATTTTTTGTTTGAACCATAAATGCCTTCAAAGGAGAGCAGGAGCCTGCCCACTAAGGAATAAATGGAGGAACAGAACCTCCTGTGCAAATATTAGTGTTCAGCATCTACTGTAGCCCCAGTGAATATGTTCATAACACATGTACAATTCAAACGAAAAGGTTATGTGCAGTACATGGACGTGTACTGACATGGCCCATGTGTTTCATGTGGAAGCACATTCACTGTCCTAAAGTAAACGTTGTCATCAAAAAACCACCTCGTTTTCCTAATATTATTGATGCAAAGGACTTACAGAAAAAAAAAAAAATCAGGTTTATCTGGAAAATGGAAGAAGTTTCACCTAATTCTTGTGGAGCTTATTCCAAAATGTTCTCCTAAGTTTCTATGCTAAGAGGCAGCTATGTCAATAGAGTTGGAAACACGAGGCTGCTGCAAGGAGTCAGCACTGTGTCTTATACATCTCTGTGTAAGACCAAGGTGGGAATCCTGCAAAAGGTACCTATAAAATAACCTTTCAGTAAGGAAAGTCTTTGCTAAGTCCAACCGCAGGCTTGCTTATGCCTTGAAGCTTAAAGGTTTATAACCCTTCCAAAGTGCTTCGAGCGAAATCTAGCTTCCAGTGATGCTAATAGCAAATTCTAGGGCCATTATTTCCAGTGGCCCCAGAATGTCATCCTTCCTTTTCCTTCATTACCCTATAACTGTGTTCGGTATTCAAATGTGGAGAGATTTTAAATTATATTTATTTAACTGGCGGTATTTAATGTATCACTGTCACAGCAGTGACCACTATGTGCAGTATCGGGATGCTGAACAAAAGGCACCAGTGATCTTGGGAGGTTGTAGCAGCATGCTGTATGTTTACATACGAAAGCAGGTTCAATATGCATTACATTGTGGTGTCCCCACGATGCCTCTCTTCATCACTTGTTAGTCCAAGAGCCTTCTTACTTTCTCTGAGCTACTCCCTATGCATATGAATATCTCCTCATAATAATGCCATAAGGCTGCTAATCTATTCTCCTTCAAATCCCTCCTTAAAACTCACTTTTTCTGTGGTGGCTGGAAAACATCTGACAATAGCCCAGCAGCTGGTGTGCTGATACTTATTCTATTGAAGATGATAAATATGCCGTTATCCCGACCCCTTTATTTCCCTCTTCACTCTATCCACCTGTTGTTTTCATCCCATGCTAAAATGGTGAGATCTTTGGAGGAGATATTGTTGGAACTGAAAAAAACCAAACATATATGTTACATAACATGACATGATTCTCTGAGTAGGGTCTCTCCTTACTACTACAATATGAATAATTACAGACATATTGTCTAAGCAATTTTATATTCTTTCATCAATGAAACGTCTCCTTCCAAATACCCTGCTAAGTTTGCATCAGTATCTGCTCTGCCCGTTGCAAAGCAACCAAAGCAGCAGAAAATATCAGTGTCTGGGAGGGAAGCAGGATGTTCTTTTTGTACATGGTGAGGTACAGTGACAATTGCTGTGAATCTGGGGTCAGTGGCACCTTCCCCTTTCCTTGTGACCAGCCTGAGCCTCCCTCCCTCTACTGCCTGGTCTCCAGGTGTTTCTTCCTTGGCTGCAGGGCAGAGGGCTTGGCAGCCCCGAGGTGCTCACCACAACAAGCCTTTCCCTTCCCCAGCGTGTGGACGAGCGGCACAGAAACAATTTCTCCAACACAGAGCCTGGTATCCTTGCCAAAAGGCCCATGGCAAATTCCATTTCCAGCAGCATCAAGGCCCGTGTTGCGTACATTATTTTATTTGCATTTGGCACTTCACGTCCTGGAGTAGATGTAGCCTTGTAGTCCCTCTTCTGCCAAGGTCCAGCCTGCGTGTAGACCCGGTTCCTCTTCAGGTCTTGTCAATCTATGTTAGACAATAATTTCTCCTTTCCTGCAGAGTGGAAAGGTATTTTACAATTGTCACCATTGCAATGTGGACATATTTTTTTGAAGTTTCCAAGTTATCTTATCATGTGAGGATCTCAGCTTTCACTTTCTCACAAAATAAGTTTCTAGTTCACCTCTTTGTAGAAGAGAGATTGGAACTGCCACTTCTGAGAGGAGCCAGTAAATACAAGAAGCAGCATGCTATTATTATGTTTGTTAAAACTGGGTTATCTTCAGCCTATTTCATATGACAATCTAAATGTACTCTTGTGCTTGAAAATACTAAAGAGTGAAATATCTTTTCTTTTCTCACTTCAATATCTTCTTTGTAAAATCAAAATATTCATTAGGCTAATAAACACAAAATATGGTATCACTGACTTTTTTGGGGGGGGTAACAGCTGTTATAACAACTTATAATCAAGCAATTTGGAAAGGAAGTTCATTTTCAGTTTGAAATGGACAATTGCCTTGTAGAAATGTTTGTGAAAAGCCAACTATAAAAGCTGTTTTAAAATTGAAGGTGTGGGTGCTTTTGCATTTATCCAATCTGGAATTTGAAACTACGCAGATCGTGTGACTTCTATGACTAGTCACAATGGAACAAAATAACCCAAATTTCAAATTTCGTATTGGCTAGCCATCAGAACAATCCGAGAATAAATAGATTTTTTTTTCATCTGAAGGATGAACAATCATGGTAAAACTAAAAGTTTAGTACATCAGGCTGAAATAATTAACTGCGTAAGTTATAAATTACTTACTCATCTTAGGATGGCACCTGTGAGATTGATGATACAATCACAAAGTGTTTGGAGAAAAAAAAAGAAAAGCTCATTTTTTGCAATCTTTCAGGTTGTTCGTTGTAAATTGGGTAAGTCTTTGGGGTGTTCTTTTAAGATCTGCTCCAATACACGCTGCAGTCAAAGTAAATCCTCCCATTCAATCCAGCAGGTATAGGATTAAGGCTGTTAAGAAGTTCACTCAGACTTTAAATGCATTGACTCAAAGGGAAGATGGAGACAAATTTTATGGTTAGGACTTAGCGGATCAGCAATGCCCACTGATGACTCTGCATGTCAGGAGTGAAATAGGACCACCTTTTCTAGATGTCATTTCAGTGGCTGTTCTGCTAAGGTACTGGTGCTGCTGCTGATGTACGTGGTATCCCTTAGGGTCTTCAACAGAGCATCTTTCAAGCGTTTTGTGTTGAAGGCCACAACTCCCATGGACAGCACTCAGAGTAGAAACGAGTCCTTCTTAGCCATGGAAATTGTTCCCTCAGACTGTCACTTTGTTAAGGGATTTGAAATGGTCATTCAGCTCAGCCATACCTTCTTCTAGGGCTTTCCCTGCATGGTGTGATGCCTACCTCTGCATCCAGCCAAGTCAGTCATGGGAGAAGGAGCTCTAGATCAGTGCTTTACACTGGACAAGCATTATCACTTTCTTTTCCCATTTATATTTTTCCCACTTTTTCTACCTTGGCTCGCTTTCTACCACCCCTTAAATTCCTGTATCCTTCCTGACTCTCATCCTGCTGCTCCACCTTCATAGAATCATAGAATCATAAAATCTTTAAGGTTGGAAAAGACCTCGGAGATCATCAAGTCCAACTGTCAGCCTAACACCACCATGCCTGCTAAACCATGTCCTGAAGTGCCACGTCTGCACGTTCACTTGCCCTCTCCTTATCTTTATTTTTATCTCCTAAAAATAAGGCCAGCTCCCAACAGCAATGGCTGTGGCATGACCTGACAGAGCTCTTTGAGGTCTTTTTTCCCCTCCTTACCTTTCCTGTTAGGAGGAACTGCTGCTCAGGATGCGCATGGATGAGAAAGCTGACCACTCACATTTCAGTAAATGGGAGGGAACTCAAAGTGACCTAAGAGATGTTCTGTGCTTTCTTGGATAATTTGCACTACATCCGTGCTTAATAGCCTGGAAAATGAGAAGTGTAACTGGAAGACTGAAGAGGGGACTTGAGTGGTTATTATGAAGTGACTGAAACCATGACATTAAAATGCAATGTATTAATAATTGCATCAAGAATAATTTGTAATAGATTTGTAAGCTAGCAAGAAAGAGCAAATAGAAAGTTGTGTGTGTGCATGCAAATAGTTTTCGTTGCTGTCAGGGGTATATATTTTGCACCAATACCCACCAAGACAACAATTACCATTGGCGGGAAGCTCTGTGTAAGCACAGAGGCATGAAATAGCTAGTGACCGGTGTAAAAGAAACAACACTTACCAAAGCAGAAAAGACTGTTGTCTGTGGTACGATAATGACCTCTGGGTTCTTGGAGCTTTACACAAAGTCAAAAAGGGGGTGACATGCTGAGTGGAGCTCACAAAGCCCAGGCCAGCCAAGGGGCAGAAGCCTGGTGAGAGGTGAAGGCAGTAAAAAGCCATTTCTATGGTGATCAACTCACTTCTTGGTGTGCATAATAGCTCAGTATTGAAGGGATAGCTGTTTGGAATCGTGCACCTGTGTTGGGAGGTTGTACCATGCAAAGGGAACAGCGTGCTTTACAAAGGAGGTTGTGGAAGACTTACCAAAATGGTATCAGTAGGGCTGTTATACTACGCCAAGGAGGTACAAAGGTTCGGGACTGTTAGCGGTAGTATTAACGGTTACTATTGCTTGAAGGAGGGATGGGGGATGATAAGACCTCTGTATTTCAAAGAATTTATAATACAATGTCCTTTTTTTTCACTTTTCCAGAGACTACCAGGACATCCACTTCAAAAGAACAGTTGGTCTAGGTTTAAGTTACAGTCGAGGCCAATTCCACAGCCATGGAGTGATATTAAGTAGCACAATGTCATATTATATGCAAATATTTGTGTCTTTAGAAATACAAAGGAAATTCTGTGGATTAAAATCCAGCAAAACAAAAAGTTATTCAGTTAGTAAACAGCCCTTCTTTTAGAAAGCCCCATGCTTTCTAGAGGCACAAAAAGCCTACCTTGTACTTAGATGCTCTTCAAATCATTTACCTTGTCTTTTTTTTTGAAAGAACAGAGGGAGAAAAGCAAAACAAAATAATCTTGTGCCAGTTAAAAAAGAAAAAGCTTTCTGTCAGCTGTGGCACGTTTAAACACCCTAAATATTTCATCAGACACTGCACTTACTTCAATGTTTTAAATAAGATTTAATAAATAGGTGCATGTTCAGACTTGTACAGCCCTACTTTTGTCTGTAGTTGGCAATGTGCTGCTGTATGTGTTTGAGCAGTTAAGAATTTTAATTACTTACCTGTTCTATACAGACACTCATTCTCTTTTAACTGTTTATTAAAAAATAATACCATTGCCATTGTGCAAGAAATCTTCCACATACTGTAGAGCTGCAATGTTTTCTAGGATCCTATTTTCTGAATGTACTCCCATATTCCACTTGTCCCCTTCTCCCAACCTCCAGGCTCTGAAATTCCCACAGACCTGAGATGTTAATGCAAACTGGGTTTTGTGACCAGTTTGCTTTGAATGTCTTTGTCGTTAATTATATGGAGACATCTGAGATTTTGTTATCTGCACACCCAAACAGATGACACAAGCAACGTCTGTCTTATTCTCAAGAAAACACAGCTGAAGCTGATGGTCTTTCTTATTCCTGTTTCCCCAGTTACTAAATTCTTTTGGTAAAAAAAAAAAAAATTGAGGAAAATTGAACAAACACCACAATATCTGAGTTAAGAGTCAGTGATAGTAAGTTGACTACATTGTCTTCTTCTCCTGATGGGGTCCCTGAGGATGACATCCATTCTTTATAATTTTGCAATACCTAGAGACTAAGTGGGTTTGAGACATTGTTTTGCATAACAAATTAATGATCATTCAGGAAAAATAATTACAACTCTGTCTAGAGATCACAAGAAAGACAACAGAATCAAAATATTCCTTAATTTTAAATTGATGGTCAGTGAATGAGTCACAGCTAGAAGTTGGCATCTCAAAAAGTTCATTTGTTAATCACAGCTGTGTTTCTCTTTTCACTGCTATAGAAGCAGCCTGCCTTGAACTAGCTGCTTAATTTTTAGATACGTCAAGTTATGTGAGATGAATGTCGTCATAAGATGCGTTGAGAAAGATGGGCGTAGATAGATATCAATTCTTATGTCTCCACTCCAAGTCTCGAGGCAGCTCTGCAATCTGTAGCGTATTGGCACTTTCTGTGTTAAGCTGTTTTGCAATTTAGCAACAGAGAGTGAAGCAAAAGAGTAGGAAGGTTTCTGACCTAATTCTTGAAGATGTTATGTCACATAGCCAGAAACTATGGATGTCCTAAAACAATGGATGTTTGTAAACAGCTGTATATATATAAATGTACATGTAGGCATTTATTTTTCAAATTACATCCTACTTGTGGTTTCAGAGCCCAGAATGAGTACTGAATACAACAGGAGAGAAGAACTTAAAAGGTGATTGATGACATCATTTTAAGTTTCTAAAACTTGGGTGCAAATGGAATAGATGTAAGTATTTGAGCCAAAAAGATTATCCTTTAAATGTGGCTTTTGATAGTAGCATACTCACTGTTGGATTTCTGAGTACATAAAATCTTTAAGGACTGAAATCCAGCAGTTTTAAGGAATACCTTTGATTCTCTGATACATCCGGACATGTTTATCTGTAGATGTGCTGCTGAAATGTCCTTTGGCCAGATGGGACCAGTGGGCCAGACCTTGTACTATTCTATAGCTGAGCGTGTTCAGGCCACGTTGGAGAGCTGAAGAGTAACATCCAGACTCAATCCATATGTCATACTTACCCTTGACAATGGACACTCTGCAGAGACTAGCGTCACACAGTCTGTGATATGACACTTTGCACCTCTGTCTAAAGATACTTGATCACTGTCCAGGAGCAACAAAGTTGTATGAGCTCAGTATTGTGCTTGGGTAAATAGACCATGTCTCTTTACAAAGCTGAAAAGTGGAGTACAGTATCAATGCAACCACTTGGCCAGTGAGATCTTGGGAGACTCCATTCTTATAAGCAGCAAGGACATGTCCTTAGAAGGTGACACACAGAGTTAATATGTAAGTGGATCCTACTCTGTCTAGCTTTTTACTTTGTGTATTGTGTGAAAATGCCAAACGCATGGTTTGTGATTAGCAAATTTTAAGTGGTCTTCAAATTTGTCCAGAGACCCTGCCCTTAGGATCAAATTTAGTGTGCCTGCAAACACTGCCTACTTGCATATGTGTTCATTAAAAATCTCCAGCTGACTGTCTATAAAATGTCAATACCCACATTTTCGGGCGCTCCAGCCTTTGCCAGTTTAGACATGTGAAGGGCAGTGGACCAGAGCAACATCCTATTCAGTTTTCAAAGGATGGCTTCCAATTCTTGCAACTTCCTAGTAAAAAATGAGAGACTGCTTCTCTGAAAGGGAAAGTGAGAGGGAGGAAATGTCCTTATTTGCATCCTTTGTTGTTTCTTTTGTGGAGGAAATGTCCTTATTTGCATCCTTTGTTGTTTCTTTTGTTTGAGCATTTTCTTTTCCTTCCTCTTGCTTTTTTTTTTTTCACATTTACTGTCTGCCTTTACACTTGTTCACTTGTCAGAAAAAGATATTGCTATCCTGTTGGCCTATTAGCTGTCTGCTTGATTTGCCAGACTACTTCAACATGCTTTAGCACATTTGGGAAAAATAGCCTTTTCTTTGAATTTTTTTCAACACTTCTATAATGTTTTTCATACTGAAGCTTTTACAGTAGAAGTAGTATAGGTAATTCAACTAATACATAGCAAATGTTACCTTTGCTTTGAAACTCCAGGAGGCTGGTGGCAATTCCTGATTTACCTTCTGCTCTACATCCTTTTCTTGTGCCAGAAGGACAGAGGGAGCAGGACAAACTCCTTGGGGAGAAATAAGAAATCTCTGATTGGTCTGTCTTCTGGAGTGAAGGCAGGCACTGAGAGCATCTCTGTTCCTTCCTTCATCTTTGAATGCAATAGATGCATGTTGTAACAGCTGAGTATGAGCTGGTTTAAAGTAGAAGTATCAGGAAAGCTGGGCATAGATTTAGTTAGTGATGAAGACTGTCTGATAAAGACAAATATTTATCAAGATGAGCTGGACAAAACAGAATATGGAAAACAAGATATGCCCTAAATTTTAGTAATTTTTCATGAGAATTATGAGAGCTTCTCTTCATTTACAAATTCTATTTTCCTTAATAGGAGATAGATTTAAAAAAGGAAAAAAAAACAAGTATTTTTATGATAATTTTTCTAAAGCCTCCTCGCAATCTAAAGACAGTATAAAACTCAATAATGTTAACTAAAATGCTTAGATTTCACTTTATCTGTCCATGAATTAGGCACTTCAGCTAGATTGTCTGGCTCCCTCACTGACTAGTGGGAAGGGACAGGTAATCCCAGTGACATCTACTTCCAGAACCCTCGACTAAGTTAAGTAAGTATGATTAATTGCCCTTGAAGGATGTTTCCTTTTCCTTATGTCCTGGTTCCAGCTAGAATAGAGTTAATTTTCACCTGAGCTGGGAGAGGAACTGGAGCTGGTGGCACCTGAGGCTGAGAGACACAGCTGGATTAGTTTACTAATTAGCCAACAGCTGGTACAGTTTCCCCAAATTAGCCAAAGGGCTATTCCATACTCTGTGATGTGATGCTCAGTATATAAATTGGGGACTGCAGCAAGAGGCAGGTTTTGTTATTTGGGAGGGAAACTGGGCATTGGGATCCACTGTAAGCTATTGCGTTATAAATTATGTGCTTAAGTATATTCTGTTATGGTTTTTCTTTTATTTCCTGATTCTCCTTCCCATCTGACTGAGGGGGCAGTAAGAGGGGGAGTGAGTGAGTGACTGTGTGGCATTTTAGCTGCTGAGTGGTGTTAAACCACAACACCTTGGCTATAAAAGATGTCTAAAGAGCTTGTTTGTGTAATACACCTAGTTGTCATGTGTGAGCATTAGGCCTTAAGTTGAGCTGTTCACCTTGGCTCTGTCAACAGTAGAGAGGAGGAGGTCCATCCCCCTGTGTCTCACCCACTCCTGCTACAATGGGCAGTCGCCCATGCCTGCCTCTCTTCATCCACCAGAGAAGACATTGGGCAGCAGCCTTGGGCTAGGCACATACCTGAGGGGTGGTGATCATCTCAGGTGAAGCTGAGGAGGCAGGGAAGCCCAGTCTGTCCTACAGCTGAGTCAGGTCATGTAGTGTTTTGCCCATATCTAGAGACAGCTCAGAGTGTCCTCAGCAACCTGCAGCCTTGAGGGAAATTCCTGTGGGCAATCTTTGTTCACTTGTATATTCCCTAGCTCAGGTATTTGAAGTGATACACAGAAGAATTACGACTGTGTGTCCAGACTAAATGTACTGAACACATATGACATACACCGCATGTCAAAGGAGTTCTTTTCTACTCTGACCAGTGTGGCTTCATACCTATAAGTTGTTACTTAAAATATCTTTTCTTCCTATTCTGACAGCTTGGTTGATACGACTAAAAACTACCTGCACCTACAATACAACAAGCAAGGATCAGAAAACTGAACCAAAATGAGATATTTTGCCAGATAGCCTCTGTGCTTGTTTTGACATAGAAAAGTCTTTTATTTTGAACAGCACTTTCCGGAACAAAGCGATCCTTCAAAACATTTTGCCTCTTACACGTAATATTGGTGTGCTATTGCTGCAAGCACTTTGCTAAGTTAAAGTGCTAGCTAAATGCTAATTGTTGTTCCTCCATGACTTGGGAAAGCAACCTTTCATCAAAGAGTACATCAGGGACAGTTTATTGTCTGTAAATGCAACTTGCTTGTAACCCTGGGCTACTCACAGTACAAAAGTCTAAGTCAGTTCACTCCTCTCAATCTCTGTTTTCTATGAAGTAACTGAAGGATAAATATCATTACTGGGCAACCTGTCTTCTCTGGTCTCTGCCACTTCTGCAGTAATCTTAAGCTAGAACTAGAGTGGTATACAGTGGATTTTACCCTGGTTTTTTTTTTTTTGTGGTTTTCACAGCTCCTTTGCTTTAGCATTTAGGTCAGTGTACGGCATCATAAAACACGCAACGATCAGTGGTTCTGAGGAGTTGGCCCCATAGGGCTCCTTCTGTGGGATGTGAGAATGGTTGTGGATCCACCTCCTGGACAGAATGTGCCTCACGAAGGAGGCTTCCTTCTCCTAGCTACCACTGCCCAATTTTCTGTGAATGACTGATTCTTCAGCTATCAAAATCAGAAAATGTTTCAAGATGAATAAGCAAAATGGCTTCTTTTAAAATATTGAAATGTAGTGTTCTGACTGACCTTCTTATTGACAGAAGAATAAGGAATTTGGCTTTAACTGCCAAATTCAGTCTGTCTTTACTGTTATTTTCAGATTGTTTTGAATTGTGTGGACGCTCACGATTGTATTCACCTAAAAAGTGTGTTCCGATCTACTCCTCGCTTCCCAGTACCTTGTGAAGGACATAGGTACTGCAATCACTAGGCCAATTAATAGCTATCCAGCACTGACATCTGCGACTCAGCAAACTTTATCCCCATTATATCTCAGTGAAAATATTTTTCTGTGAGCTTGCCATCTCGTTAGTAAAAGGCAATTTTACTAAAGCCATTGGTAACTGTTTTAGAGCGGACTATTAAAAATATTTTATATCATAAGAAGATGTGATTTGAAATGCCGATGGACAGGATTTATTTTCAACTTCTGTTGTTGTACCATTTGCTTTAAGAAGCCTAGCATTAGGGTGTCAGAGATATTTCTTCGCTTTCCTTTTCTCTTCCAGGACATTAAAGGGCACTTTCAAGTTAAACTTATCACAAGACTATGTGAAAATGAGATTGTCTGATGTCTGGTGTAGGTGAGTTGACCAAAGAGATTGTGAGACTTCAAATTTATCTTTTTTGTTCTGAAAGAGCAGAAGTCAGATCTGGCAATTAGAGTGAATTATGGTTCCGTTCCCAAACCATCTTTTCACCAGATACACAAAACCCCCCTATGTTTATGTTTGCCACTGGTGTTTGGTGGAGACGAATGTTTCTTTAGTCTTTGTTTGCTTATGGGAAGCTTAAGGCTTATGCAAAGATTGGCACCTAAGTATAAAATAGTTTCCTGCACAGCAATAGCTCAAGGTTTTGAAGAGAGGTCAGCTTTTAGGCTTTACTTTAATTGTTGCTCTTGTAATCCAGAGATGCTGAATGTTTTTTTTAATGCAGACATGGGCTGAGTAGACAAACCTTAAAAAAACCCCAGCTAAGTACGGTGCTAAGCTTCTGAATGTTTTCACAAGACACCTCAGGGAATGTGGAACTACAGTAGCTTTTAGCCACTTTGGTTTTGTGAAAGTTTGGTATTGTAAAACCTTTCTCCTTCTATTGAGGCTGAGGATCTCATTGTTGGGGATTAGTGTGACAATGGAGCAGGGTTACTACTGGGATCCTAAAAAGCAGTGTCTCTTCTAAGGGAAACTTATGGCAGAGTTCCTTAAACTATAGAGAGGAGTGCAGGTTTTAAATGTCAGCTCTGAAGACAACAAAAACAATTACATGAAAGTTCTAGTTAATGTTAACTCTTAACTAATTGATTTCTTGTTTTCCAACCTGCCTTTCCTTCTGAAACAAATGCCCGAGATACAAAGTCTTTCCTTTTCTTCTTTTTTTGTGTAGAGCCAAATTGCTTCGGCAGTGGCTATATTCCACTGAAAAGCTGGCTGCTAGCTTGGTTGCATTTCCCACTAGCATCACTCTGCAATTCACTGGCAGATCTCAGCACAGCAACATTCTGCACGCTTTAGTGCTCTGTTGCGGCAGTGAACCAAATCAGCCTGTTTACTTTTTTCTAATAAGTATTCTTCCTGTCCGGTAATGTTGCTTGTCTTCTGAAACTCTGACCATCATTATTGACTTGGGCTGGACGTCAACCAATGTCATTTACTTATTTATTTTTTATCATGGCTTCTCAAGAAGTACCAATATACGATTTTTTTTACAACTTTAGGTATGAGGTCCTTATCTGGTGTTTGACTACAGGGAAGACTCAGGAAAGCTAGTCAATGTAGCTGTCTTATTTTTAACTCCTCTGCATTTTAGGCATTAGATTGTGCTCTTGTCTGACCAAAGTGAATAAAAACACCTTCTCAATTCACTGGTCTGAGGTTTGCGTTTGGTCCCTGATCTCAGCTACTAAAATCAAGGATCAAATAGAAGAAGAGAAGGCCTCTGTCTTTATTCTCTGGCCAAGGCTGCTGTCAAGAGATGTGAGAATTAAGTGGAGTTCATTCTTCAAGGGAGACAGTAACTTCCGTCTTCAAATGAGCCCTCAGATATGACGCGTTGTGGAGCTACAGGTTATAGCTGAGCCCCTGGGGTCTAACCTTGAGCTGGCTACAGTATTTTTCTCTTTTAACTTCTGATATTTCACTCTGCTCGTGAGGGTGAACTAATGGAAGAAAGGCGGTAGTGTGGGTCTGAAAATTAACAGGATATGGGCAACTAAAACCCCTGCACTGCACCAGAGTACTTGTGCCGTGAATTCTAATGGCTGAGTTACCAGCAAAAATAAGACACTAAACACCACATTATTACCTCAAAATGGGGAAACAGGCAGCTGAATTTCCTTGAGTGTTTGGATGCCTGACTTCAGGCATCTAGCAAGGGCTCATCTTTTAGAAAACAGGACTCTCCTGGATAGACACGTATGGTCTGCATCATCCAGCAGCCTTCTAACATTTGAGGCTATGTGCTCTTAAGTCATTGTATGACTTTTGTTACAAGCCAGGCAGGTATCGTCACACCTGTTTTGTCTTGCTGCTTCCAGGAAATGACCACATGCAGCTCCTGGCTTTGACACACTCTCCATGAGAACTCCACACAAGCCCAGAGGTCTTTGCAAATGTACGGATTCTCCGCACATCTCACTGCAACCTCAGGAGCAAAGCCAGCGTTTCAGGGTGCAATCGTATTTGCTATCCTACTATGCAAACTACTAGAAAATTAACAGATATAAACCTAGAGAAGGGTATCTATATCAGGTTTATGCTAGAAATTGCATTTGAGACTGCCTAGAAGTAGCTCATCAGAGGTTTATGAATAATGTATGACACATTTTCCATTGGTGAGGCAGTGCTAGCTGAATTAATCCACTCATATTTCTTTCTATATATAAAAAGCCTTAGCTTCTTTTCAGCCTTTATTCTTGCTGCAGTGTAGCAGGTATTTGAGTAAAGTCAGTGATTTTTCTTCCTGTCTACTTTAGAAAACAATACTCGTAGGCTCTTTCTTTGACTTAAACACATTCATTCTTCCTAAAGCTTTTAAAAGAAGCAGAGCTTTCAAGATCAAAGATATTCATACAACACCTGTACTAACACTATTTTCAGTCGTTATTGACCATTCTTTGTGATATTGTTTTATGCAGGTGCCTTTCCAGCAAGCTCTTTAGAATGTGAGGGAATACAAAAAATAAGCATACAGAGCATCTGCGTATCTTTTTATCACACTTTAAAAAACAGAGGTTGTTGATGAATTAAAAAAAAACCAAAAGCACATAAATATAATCACTTCACTCCTCTGCTCCTTACAATCCATGGTATTAGAGAATCTTCAGATGGTTGCTCACATGATCATGAAATCACTGTGTATTCTGTAGGATTCATGGATACGAGCCAGGAATGAATATTTACAAGTGGTAGGCAAAGTGTGTCACTTGATAATCATTTTTTATTACCTCTTTTTAAATAATGGAAATTGTCTTGCCAGGGAGCAGAAATAATACATGTCTTAGATTACGCATCCAATCAGCCTGGAGAGCGTCTGGTGAATACTTACAGGGAGCAAGTGAGAGAGAACTTGTAGGCTTTAAATTGTTCTCAAAAAGTACTTTGCAAACACTTACAAATATCAAACCAGAAATAGGTGTGAGTTCTCCAGTGATCAAGGAAAAAAAAATAGAGGAGAGGCAAAAACATATAATAACTGCTCCACACAGACAGTAATTGAACTACTGCTATTTGCAGCTAGGTTGCATTTAAAGGCTGTCCTCTAGTACAGTTAAATTTCTGGTTTTAACATTTTCCAGACAGGGATGGGACATATTTAAAGACTCAAGTATAGAAATAAATACACCCATTAAAAAGATGGATATACTCTAAAGCAAAGGATAGTTGAACTCAATTACAATTATGTACTTAATCAGGAGTTGGATCAAGGCTTAAAGAACAGAATAAAACCACTTTCTTGTGCAAATGAATCAGTATTTATTTGCTCCTTAAAAAGGAGACGTATATTTCCCTTCAGGACAGGATGTAAAGGTGGGCTTTTGTGACTTTAATCTGAAGCAGTTGATTGTAGTGCAATGTTTGTATAAGTTTGAATGGTAAATTTCTGTAATTTCTTTTTTTTTTCTGCTAGAACAGTAGTTATTTTAAAGGAAAAGGGAGATCACAGACTAATCCAGTCCCAGAATGAGTGCTCAGATAGCAGGCACTATATGTGAGAACTGAATATTCATAACCATGTGCTGGAAGACGAACAGACTGCAGACCAGTGAGAGAGAAAACGCTCATCAGAAAATGGTATCTTGCAGGTTCCTCCTTGCTGATAGGACCATGAGCAGGTACTTCACAAACTGAAATAAACAGGATATATTTTAGTTCTTGTATAAAACTTTTTTTTTTAATTTAATTTTGTTTTGTTTTATTTTATTTTATTTTGCCTGCTTGCAGTATGGCCCTGTGTGAAGTTGTGGCATTTCTTGGCAATTCTATATTAGTGGTAGCTGAACTCTGTGAGAAAGCTGGTGTAACACCTATTGCAGTCCCTGAAGTCAGCGACAACAGTGCTGAGGACCAAAAAGAGATGGGAGAGAGGTGTCAAACCTGGGGTTCTGCTCCCAGAGCTGAGCACCTAAAGTGTTCCAGACATTGGAGATGCATGAATTCTTCCAAAAGAGGGCAGAAGCAGCATTTACAGAGTCCCCTTGACAAATATGCTACCTTTACCCAATTGCAGACTTCTGCCTCCCAGTATTTCAGAATACAAACCTCTGGCTCTGCAAAACAAACGGCAAGAACCAGCCAGGGAACTTCACAAACACTACAGCACCTACACGACACTGCAGACTGCAAAATGTGTCAAAGTCCTAAATGCAAATATTCTTCCCGACAGCAAACTCCAGTAGGGAAAGCACAGGCTGCAAAACGGGTGGAATGCCAGAGGTTATTTTCTGCCCCTAATATTCATATTCTTTCATTATGCTTTCAGTTTAAGTGATCTAATAACAGTTTAATAAAAAGTCTGCAGAAGTGTATAGCCCCTAGACAAAAGAAAGACAGAGGAACAAAGTGGTGGCCAGAAAGGTATGATGTTATGCAGTCACATATAACCCATGTAAAATTTTTTGGACTTCCAGGCAAAAAGATCAGACCCAATGTGTCACCTTACCCCAAGGCAGTGAAAACATTAAAAAACAGGCTGGAAGGGACCACAAGAGACAATTTAGTCCAGCTCCCAGCCCTAAGGCAGAATCATGTCTACCTGCGTCATTCCCGACAGATGTTTGTCCAACCTGCTCTAAAAAACCTCCACATGATAATGTCTGCCAGGTACCCAGGCAGTCTTTCTTTCATGTTTGGCAATGCTTGGGTAGCCTGTCAAACCAGCAGAGTCTCATTGAATTCACAGTTGAAGAAAGAGAGAAAAAGAAATATATATGTATATATGTGTCCTTGCAGGACAAGAGAAATTCTATTTGATTTTATGTTACTGTCTCACTGGGAAAGAATTCCTTCCAGTTGCTTGTATTATTTTTCATGCACTTTGTAGGTAAAACACACATAGTGTGATCTGCAGGCCATTAAAACTGGGCTAAGGCAAGTAAACTGAGAAGTTGAAGTACATATATACAGAAGAATTTTGTGAGCAGTCTTAGAAACTTTGAGCCTGCTCTGAAGGACATTGCCAATATCCACATCTATATTTTTAATATTTGTTTTTATGTAGTTGAGATATCGAGAGAGCAATGCACCATGTGTTCACCAAAATGCCTGTTACACAAACTCCCTTCCCAGAAGCAGATCAATATACCTTTCCAAAGGGTTTTACCAAAAACGTATAAGAACAGTTAGCATTCAGCTTTGACTGTTGCCCATTAACGGTGTTATGCTGATTCAGTGTAGCCATAGGAAGGACTCACTGAGCTGGTATAAGAGCTGGACCGTACACAGACCAACCCCTGTGTTGGAAAATTTGAGATGGTCAGGGAAAAATACTGACCAGTTCTGAATCTGAATGAAAATTTTAAATTGATTATTGAAATTAGGTTTAAATGTTTTGATTGATTTCTAGTTCTTTGATCTTGATTAATTTCTATAAATAGAACTAAGGGGAATTAGTAATTAAAGCTAATTTTATTTTAAGATGCCTGGTACAATACTGTAGGATATTTTTCATGATTGCTAGTCACAGTATTCACAAGGATTCCACTTACAGAATATAAAGTCTAAGCCTGTTTTCACACTCACCAGGATCAGACGATATTCTGTTCTGCTTCTGTCATTGATACAAGGCAAGACATTAACTTTTCAATATTTTGCTTTAAAAACCCTCTTGCCTACTGGCAGAAAAGGCAGACAATAATTTTCCTGTTGCTAGCAGCTGCTGTCAAGATGACCATGCAGAAGGTAATGGCTTATTTTAAGAGAGTTTTGCTAACTTGCTGTTCAACTGGCAAGTAAGTCAGGTTTTATTTATGACCTCGGCGACAGGTTGAACATGTAAGAGAGCATGTGGCAGTCTCTGCATGTGGTGGGACAGGTCTGGGATCTCCATTTTCACATGCAGGACTGAATTACGCTGTAAAAAACATTTCCAGTCTCACCAAAAAGTGTTCATTGTCCACGTAATTTTATTTTGGTTTTGATAGATTACGTCTAAAAAGGCAGAGGATGCAATTTGTGAAATCTAATGAACTACCTTATGCTGATACGAGACAGACAAGCTGAGAAGACGTTGTCTCTTAGCACAGGTAGGAGAAGGCAAAATAAAAGAAAAGTGGCAGCACTGAAATGCACTCACATTTTTCTCCAAGGATCCTTAGTATTTTACAAATATGTGGGGGCATGACCTCAGGCCTCCTAAGCAAAGACATAACTACAATTTTCTGTTGTTAACTACTGATTTTTTAATGCTTCTTACAAGAGATGCCTCACTGAAGAGTCTTGACTTTTCAGTGATGTGGAAAATACACATCTTCATCTGCAGTTCATGAAGTTGGCAGGAGTTTAACAGACCCTGGGAACTGGTCTGAACTCAGGCACCCAAAAAATGAGGTTCTGAATGCAAGTGTGCATAAAAACCAGAAAAGGTAGTCTATGTAGTAAGGGCAAGGTTGTCCCAAATATTTGAAAAGAGCAAAGGATACAGTTTAAATATAACTCTCCAGGTTTTTTATTACAAGAGCTGACACAATCCCACAGGAATTCCAGCAGAAACAGGATGGAACAACCTATCAAGGCCAGGCTGGATGAGGCTCTGAGCAACCTGATCTAGTCAGGGATGTCCCAGCTTCTTGCAGGGGGGTTGGACTAGATGACCTTTGAAGGTCCCTTCCAACCCTAACCATTCTATGATTCTATGATTCTATGATTCTATGACCCTGGATGTCATCTTTTCTAATATCTCTCTCACAGCAAGGCTATAATCAGAGCAAGTTGCTCAGGAACATCTCTGAACGAGTTTAATGTTCAAAGATGAAGAGCCGAAAGCTTTTCTGGGCAACCTGTTCCCCATGTTCATGCAATGCTTCTCTTGCTGCATCTTGCAGTTGTTACACCTCCTCATTTTGGTGTGTAGCTCTAGAAAGAGTTTGGCTCCATCTTCTCCATAACACCTCATTAGGTAATTGAAGGTAACAATTTGTTTCTGTCTTAGCTTTCTTTTCCAGCCTAAACAAGCTTCAGTCTCTCTTGTCCATAAAGTGTCTCAACCTTCTGCCCATTTTGGTGATCCTCACTGCAATTTGCCAACATCCCACTTGTGTCAAGGAGTCTCAAACTGGACACAGCTTTCCAGGTCTGGCCTCACCAGTACAGAACTGAGAGGAATAATCACCTTTTGCTTATGCATGCTTCACATACCAAAATTAGACCTTGGTTTTGGAAGCTAATCTACACATCAGATTATTTCTAAGAAGGGCCCAGTGAATCACAACAGATGTGATCATGAGGATCACAAGAGATAAGAAAAAGTCACTATTTTTAAAGCATTCCTCAGGGAAAAGTTCTCATTTTGAAAGAGCACAGAAATTTGGATTATATGGGAATCATCAGCCTAAGAAATACTAAAAAAACAAACTTAATGATTGTAAGGGTAGACAACACTTGAAAATATTTGAAAATCTCCCATCTTCACCTCCATTTCTTTTTATTTCCAATAAAAATAACTTAAAAAAAATGTGAGTACCCCTTTCCAAAATATTACTTATTTTCATAAATGTCTGTGCTTCTGAAGCATTTTCGGTACCCTGCCTTGAAATAAGAGAATGCTTTATGTCCATGCAGGAATTACCTGGTGTCTGAGAGTGGGTATGACCAAGGAATGGATGGATCAATGGACAGATGAAAAAGTATTTACAGTCAGATTCAATTCTGTTGATCCTTCATTTTGGCAGCCTACTGCGATTATGTAGCCCAGTTTAGAGCAAGACCCTTTCTGAAAGAGATGTGAGAAGCAGGGTTTCTTAACGTATCCATTAAAAAAGCAAAAGCAGAGCTATGGCTTGTGGTTAAAAAGAGAGAAATGGCAGGAAACAGAAGAGCATAGAAAAGAGGAAAACGAGGAAAAGAAAAATATGGAGGATGGAAATAGAAATATGAATCCCTAAGAAAACTTCCGCTGTACAGGCTCATGTTAAAATTGCATGCTGTGAATAGCTCCTGAACGTTCAGAAAGTTACTCTTCTGGAAACAACCAACTGCTATGTTTTGTTCTGAAGTCCGAATTTTCATCTGATACCTTGCATGATTCCTATGGTATATTTAATCTTATATTTATATGTGACAGGTTTGAAAGAAAATAGGTCAACAGTACTTAAGATAAGTAATACTTTAATCAATTTTAACGTAACTTCTGACGGATAGTGACTGAGGATAACATACTGCCTTCACTAATTGCATTTAAAGTAGCAGGTACATAAAAAAAAATAATATTGTATAAATTGCTTGGGGAACACAAATTATCTGGTTTATATTCCCATAGAAGTGATAATATCCAGCAGGATACACTTAAGGACATGCAATAATTTTAGTATCTACTATGATTATTATTGATATACAATGTACATGTAAATTCAGCCTTCTTCAGTTCTGTCTGGAGGAATCATTAAAGTGTAATGGATCTGATGACACAGAAGACCTTAATGATAAGTTGTAACTGGACTTTTACTTATTTTATGCTTAATAGATTTTTACTTAAAGGAGACATCCACTCATCTACAGCCTTCAAAAGGTGTTTCTATATGGTTAAGGGCAAGGCATGCGATGTGCAGTTGTTGGAAACTGTATGTTAAAAAAAATTAAATTAGTGTCATTACAGTGTTTCCGAAATAGAAAATGCACATTATTTTTTAATGCAGATCATCCCATGCAAGACATAAGCAGTAAAAATAACCTGGAATTTTTGGTGGAAATATCAATATTCCTAGCAAGAGTGTTAGAATCAAATCTCTGGCAAGTACCTCTCAGAGTAGCTCGTCTGATATCGATAGCACTATGTCATTTTATGCAGGCTTGACATGAAGAAAATGGCTTGACATGATGGCTTGACTGCGTGTTTGAATGTAAGACCCTTCTTGGAAGAGTGAAATTCTAGGGGAAAAAAAAAGTCGTATTTTCAAGGTGATAGAAGAATATGAGTGGTACCAGGCACTGAGTATCTGTCAATCAACAGAAAATGCTGGAAGAAGAGTACGAATGCAGTCCTGGATATAACTTAAGTCAAAGTACAGAGGAATTTTTAGCTCTCTGTCTAGTGCAATGTAACACACCATCTTGTAATAAAATAACAGAATCTTGTACTGTTTAGGTGAATCTATAGAGGTTGACAACATGTATGAGTTCTTATTTGTTGATGAAAAGGTCATACACCAGCTAATTTTTAAATAAGGTGATAAACAATCATCAAACCCAATAGAAGGAATGATCTCAAGCTACGATGGAGAAAAAAAAGACTTTCAGGAAAGGGAGCTACACAGAGCTTCTGTGAACGCACCAGGCAGGAAGGTCTTCTTTCCCGAGCACCTTTCTCAAAGTCCCTTGCAGTCCCACTCCCAGGGACTGGCTGCTGGAAGTGTCATTCTCAGAGCTCTCTTTGTCCTCTTTTGCTGTCCCCTCAGAAGGATCCACAATGTGACTGTCCCTCAGGCCACTGTAGCAGCAGCTGTAGGAGACAACTGTTGGATTTTCCTTATCTCTTCAAGAAGTCACCCCAAGCCATTCTGAGTTGTCTGCTCACTGTAAGGTAGGGGGCAAAAGGGAAGGCAAAACAAAACATGCAACACAGAGGAGGTATATGGTTTTATAAGGCATGCAAGTTTGCTTTAAGGGGTTCTTCAGTGAAGTCATTGACATCTTATCACCACAAGGCTATTCACCATCCATTTCAGTCAGGCTGCTTCCCTCTGGGATCAGGGCACCTTGGGAAGCCAGGTAATCCCTGAGCTGCCATTGTGTGTTCATTCCTGAGGCAGTGGTATCTCACTGGACTAGAGTGCAGCTGCAGAGACTCAGACCCAGAGGTGTAACAGGCTTGTGATGGGCAGCGCGGGGACGAGCAGGGTTCTGGAGATTATGGCAAAGCAGTGAGACCCCAGTGGAAACTGCCTACCTTCTTCCATTGTTCCATTTCTTTCATTATGAATGGCAGATTTGGCCTAGATCAATCCCTCTGATTTGACAAACCCTTTCCAAAGTCACTGCAAGAGATGGTCTTCACCCTGAGGTGGCCATGGTCCCTAAAACTGCCTAAACCTACTCTGGGGTGGAGGCAAGGCTCTACGCAGAGGCACAGCACTGGCACACTGTGACAGCTCCAGTTTGTCTCTGATCAAATCATTTAGGATAACAGCAACTTCAGTGTGAAATCCTTCTCTTGCTGAAATAAAAGGAGGCAAAGCAGAGTTTTACCTCCAGCACAGACAGCACCTGAAGTGGCTCTTGAAGATTCAGGTAACATATGTTTTAATAGGATCTTTTTAAAGAAAATGAAATAACCCGTTCATTTGTAGATGAGGGTGGTTACTGCAGGATGGAAGCTCTGCGGCATTTTGTTGTGATACTTTTCTCAGCCTCAGTTTCAAACAAGATATACTGTACAGCAAGGTAACACACAAATTGTACATAAATTTCAGAAACTCTTTGCCCAGCTTTCTTTCCATCTACTTTTTACATTTAACAGTCAGATTTGTATTCTCCCTGATGTCTGACTTTGAAATTAAACATGGATTTTTAGGGAAAACTTTTACATGGATATTCATAAATCATGATGTCTTAAAAAAAAAAAAGAGAATTTTTCTGGAAAGCTCAAATCATAGTTAAAAATTTGTGATCAGGGTCTGTTTCACAGAGCTGTTTAGATCCCAGTAAACAGTATAGAAGAGCCCTGCTGTATTTTTTGCCTTGTGTTCCTGTTAGTAGACAGCTCTGCAAAGCAACTTTCCCTAAGCAAGGTCTTTTTCTGCACTTGACTAGCTTTAACTGACTCAGTGCAATCGCTCAGGCGCTTATAGTCACTCAGGTGCTTAAGCGCTTTGCTTAATCAGTGCCTCAGGCAATGGGGATGAAGAGAAGTCTACTGCCCCGCAGGGACCAGTCTCTTTTCTGTGACAAAGAAAGAAAATTTTGTGTAGACTGCTGAGGAAAAAAAAACCCAGACATGTAAGGATCACTGTAGTCTGGATGTCTTCAGAAACTTACTTTCTTTAGGCCTAGAAACAACTATAAAAGGGCCATGGATCCATCCTGGACTTGCCGGTGCTGGGGCTGCATGGCTGGTCCATGCAGACGCAGCACATGCATAGGAGATCTCTGGTAGGAAAACAGCAGCCTCATGCAATATCCAGGAGAACGTGTATCTCCCACCGTCTTTCCCTTCAGTTGGACTTTGATATTTTAAACTGTTATTCAGTTTTAGAAAATGTAGAGCTCTTGTCATTTGACTTCTCACCCCTTACTTCTCTTTGTCAGGAGGGGACTGGCCTCCTTCTTTACATATCTTCTAGCCTTCCCTGCAAGAGCGTAAGTGGATTTAGATGGGTACCACCAATAGTTTATGTGCAATGTAGTTCAGAGACAGCTCTGGGTAGGGCCTGTACACAGCTGGGAGCAAATGAGGTCCCTGCCCAGCAGCAATTTTGGAGCCCCACTTGTTGTATCTTCTGTTCTAGAGATGTTCCAGCAACCTGAAAATTTGGGGTTGTTTTCACATGAGAGTAAATTCACACGTCACTAAATTCAGCCAAACAGAACCACATACTTGATTCCCCATGTGTTTCTACTTGGTGCAAGGCCATATTAGGTGTTCTGTAACAAATCTGTACAACCATTTCATCTCTACACTGTTTTCAGTTTAAGGCTGATGGTGAGTGTGCATGGTCATCTGCAAGAAACTGTAAAGACATGTGAAACAAGGTGTGATATAAAGGTACGAGGTATGGAAAGAGAAAAGCTACTTTGTAATCAAGATGTTCCCTTTGAATGATTTTACTAGATTAATGCTAGTTTCATCAAGAAAAGAACAATTTCCTTCTGCCAGTGAATTTGCTATTACAAATAGCATTGCAAAAAGTAATGAATGTTTATAGTATTGACTGGCAGCTCTTTAAGAGCTCAAGTAATATAATTAATGAGAAGGTGATGAATTAACCCCCTTTTAATTCAATGGAGTTATCTCAGGGATAACTTTGACTCCAGTGCCTTTTGTTCGTTTGACCTGTTAGATTTTTTTTTAATTGTCAGAGAACCGTGTCCTTACAGCAAGTGTTTTTTAAAAATCAAATGTGGGAAAACTTTGGTTTAAGGTTTTTACACATAAGTTTCTTGGAGATTAAATAACCCCATTTATAGTCCATTCAAAATACCAGTTGGCAATTTATGAACTTAGATTTATCCATTTTACCAACTTAGGAAGATTTTTTGGTATAAATAGTGCAATGATGCTGTATGGGTCCCGCTCTCCATCACCCCATCCTAACCCCCATGCTGATCTGCAAGCTTTGAGGCTGCTGTTTTAGTTTAAGGTAAGCTAAGAATCTTTTTCCATTGATCTTTTTATTCCACAGCCACAAGAGAAAATGCTAGGACGTTGCTACTGATTTTTTCCCCCCAATATGTGGTCATTATAAGCAAAAAAAAGAAGCTCACACTTCTATCTTTTAATTGGGCATTTAGCAGGACAATGTTTGAAAGCAATTAATGGGAAAAACATTTTTGTCCTGTTTTATCAATTGGTCTCCAAGAAAAATGCAGTCCAAAGTAACTATTATGTGCAAGCCAGGAAACTGTTGTCCTTTTCAGTTTTTCCCATGTCACGATTTATTCATCTAATTCAGTTCTCCAAAATTACTGCAGTGCCAATTATCTCTCTCTGTGTAGAAAATTAGTTTGGCCTACTTCAGCTTTTCCTTCATTTTATGCCTGTTTTCTGCTATTCTTCAATGAGTGAGTAATGTGCGATGTGAAAAAAGGGAGGATCTTCAAAAATATGTGAAGTGGCTAGAGTGGCTTTTTGGTACCTGTGAAGAGGCCCCTTGAAGAAGCTTAAAGGACAATGGAATATTGCGGCTAGCAGTGGTTTATTTTGTCCACATGACTCATTTCACACGCACCCAGGCAACTGATGAATGGAGGATTAACACAAGTTTTCACCTTATTGAAATGAGTGATTCAAAGCAAACAAATAGGACTAACTACTTCGGAATATGAAATTAAAGTTTCTCCGAGTCCTTTTGTTATGCATCACTTTCAAACTTAATTAGAAATATGATGGCTTTGGAATTACTTTTAACCAACTTTGTTAAATAACAGTAGTTTAATGTTTGTTATTGTCGCACAATCCACTTGTCTCAAATCTAAAGACTCCCAGGGACTGTTCAAACACATTAACAAAAAGTTGTTTTAAAACAA
The DNA here is from genome assembly GCA_009806455.1 of Tetrax tetrax. Classification (NCBI taxonomy): domain Eukaryota; kingdom Metazoa; phylum Chordata; class Aves; order Otidiformes; family Otididae; genus Tetrax; species Tetrax tetrax. The sequence goes on along the minus strand of WHYT01017074.1, from coordinate 192,952 downwards.
AATGAAAAAATACCACATATACACATATAGCCACTCTTTCCTTGTGCCTGTTTATATACACTTGCACAAAGAAAGAGCATTAGATGCATTTTTTATTGTTAGTTGCATTATATATATCTATAAATATTTATGGATGGTAGGTAGGAAAACTGCTTTAGATGCTATCTTTATGCTAACTTATGCAACGCATTCAACTCCTTAAGCTTTGTAATTATATTCTAAACAGGCTGAGGTTACCCATGAACACCACACAACCCTGCGTGACTTTATATGGTGCTAAGTTGCAACACTCTGTGGTCATACAAGTCATAAGCTCCCAGTTTACAATTTTAACAACTTCCCTTGAGGAAGGATAGTTGAGCATCTTTGTACAGTGTAGTCAATGTTCAGGGCACACAAGTGCTTTCAAACCAGGATGTCTTCCTTCTATGCTTTTTAAGGATGCAACAAATTGACATTAACATTCCAAGTTGGCTGTGCAGTTAATGTGGCATATTTTCTCTGGGTTTTTTTTTTTTTTGAATAATGCTCTCCAGTGCCTCTCTAACATACTGGAAGCTCCCTGCAGCCGAGTAGTTCGGCTTACTTCTTCTGTAGAACAGCTCCCTTAAACTCTGCCTGCAGAGTTACACAAAAGCTTCAGAATATTGTTGAATCACAACTTCTGTCCTTAAACCTTAAGATTATGAGTGTGACACTCTGTAAGGAACTTCTGCAGGAGTGGACTGAATTAAATGCAAGAATTTTTGTTTAGTGAGTGGCAGTAAAGGGAAGAAAAAGAGATCACCAACTCACCCATGGCTAATCCTTTCTGAAGACTTGTATATGTGTGGAGGACAGGAGGATCAGAGGCTGAATTTTGTTTCTATTTCCCACATGATCAGGAACATTACTGGATAGCTCTAGTGAGATTAATTTTGGTCATGGTATTGCTCTTCCTGGCTGCAGAGGGGTGGTAGGGATGTGGTGCAGCCGGGAGGGATACTGTAATCGTGGGATGACAAAAATAAGTTGGGATATGGGATGACCTCTTAGCATTTCCACTGAAAATAGCAAACATTGGCCATATTCTGATACACATCCAAAATTTTATTGCTGGTTTGTGAGACAAGTTTTGATTTGGGTTGATGTCTGCTCAGTGCTCAGTAAGTCAGACAGGAGCTTCAGCAAAATCAGCTGCCAAAGTTTAACAAGTGTCCACTGAACACATCCAAACTTTAATTTTTCCTTACTCAGAGTCTTTCACTTTGATTGTTTGGAACATTTTCACAAATGTACAGGACTTTCCCACATATCAATCTATTTTCACAGTTTTAAAAACCTCAGTTGAGGCATGGAAATGTGACATCTTCTCAGTAAAATGTCTACAGCTATTTTATTTGTAAAGTGGAAAGAATAATTTATAAGGTTTTATTCTCTCAATCTAAAAAACTTTGACATTTTTGTTGTTGTTGTTCAAGATTCAGAAAGGATTTCAATTTGAGGCAGGTCTTTGATATGGAAAACCTTTTTGCAGCTCTCATTGTGGTAAGAGACTGAGTTTAGGTTCTGTACGGAAGCATAGAAAAATTCTGATAAATATAATTAATTTTTTTTTAAAAGAAATTTCAACCTCTCTGGAAAATTTCAATATTTTCAATTTTATTTTGGTTAAATAATTTTAAAAGCAGTTTAGATTGTGGACCCCCACATACAAATTAGAAATATTTCATGGAAAATAATTTCCAAAGCTTCCTTCATTTGGAGGAATGAAATAATTTTTGACCATGTCAAAGAAATTAGCACATTTAAGATCTGATAACTGTATACACATTATACTGAAGAGTATTTCAATATGATGCCAAAGCAAAAATGAGAATCAAAACAGTTTTTCTCTTATCAAGACAAAAAAATAAAATTTGTCACTGTGAAATATTCCATTTTTGAATTATGGCCCAAACTGTGTGTCTGGTCCAGTAAAAGACGTAAATATTCCAGAGGAAAGTTTATATTTTTATGAGGGAAGAGCTGAGGTTCAAGCAAGTGCTGTTGACTTCAAACCCTGTAAGCCATCTGAGAAGTGAGTGGATGCTATCAGCCTGTCACTGGTTCCCAGTGCTGTGGTCCTCCTGGAAGCCTGGGCTCAGCACTATCAGGGCAATGCTCAGTTTGTCCTGATAAATGCAGGGCTCTCCGGCCTTCCTCCCTCTTCCTCTTCATGCCAATGGAAAGGCTTTGGTTTCTTCCAATGGAGATGAGCTGGATCCTGGAAATTACTGTTACTTGGCATGCAGAGAGGAAAATGACATGCCCATGAGAGCCTCCAAAACATCTGGTCCTTCATAAAAAATAAGCTATTCCTACACATTGAGGAGCAACTCTGCCAAGTGATGTAGCTAGTTTGTATTGCTAAGATGTGCCATGAACACCTCAGTGTTGTCACTCCTAAAGGTCATCATCTCACCCATGAACGCCTTTTCCATACTAATCATTACCAATGTTGTACAGTGCAACGTCTCTGCCCATTTGGGCTGGATCTGGAGCAGATGTACAATTCTGAGAACTCTTGATAAGGTCAGAAACTGGCATTTAACATCCTGGGAGATAATTCTATAAAAGAAGCAAATCCTTTACTGCAGAAAATAATGAAATAAGAGTATAATTTAATACAGTGTAATCACTAGAATTTTGGATACATCCATGATGGAAATGTATGCATTTTATTCCTGAATGGTGTCATATCTAATTCATAAATGGATGGTTGTAAATCCCACTGAATCCCTAATACCAAGTGAATATTGCAGTCTTCCACAGGAAGCTTTCCAAAAGACTGGATAGAGAAAAATCCTGTCTTAGAATCCTTTCTTCCTCAGAGAGTGAAGCATTCAAATGGGAAGTGAAGGTAGAAATAATACAATGCAGAGAAAAAAATTGCACCACAGCCTACACTGAAACCAAGATTGCCAGTGTCTGAGTGAAGCAAACAACATTGCCAGTCTTTGCTGGATGAATCCTAAATGCTTCTGTCCTGTAACAATATCTCACCCAGCCAAGAGTTTGATATGCAAAGTCAGTGGTTTAATTTTCGATCAAATCTTGGACTGGAAAAATTCTACAAAGCATTGGTATGCATTTAGCATCGTGATAGACGTGATGAAGACAACACTGCTTGGACTACGAAGAAATGCTGCTGCTGTTCTTTTCAACACTAGGGATTTATTTCTAATATAGCAAACATAAGAAAGGGTTCCCATATTCATTCTTGTTTGCTGGAGCTGTCCACTGAAGATGATCATCACATGAATGCAATCTGATAACTGTGTTCCTACGTCAGGGAAATCCATGTGTAAGAAATACCTAATGTAAGCTATCACGTATTTTAACTCGGACATAAATTATTTTTACACTTCTCCCCACACATCACACTAGGTCTTTCTTTCATACCAATTCCGTGCTATTCTGAAATCCAAGGATAACTCTTTTCTACCTTCTTCTAGGAAGGAAGGCAACTTCACTGTTACCTGACCAATGGGAAAGGTGGTTTTGCTGAAATATGCAGAAATTTGTACCATCCCCCAAAACTCTGGGCTCCCTCCCCAGGTAGGACACCTTTGCTGAGGGCAGTTATATTGCAGGCAGCCCAGCTGCACGCTGACACAGCAGTTCTCTCCAGACCCAGCTTCTAGGCTCCATGTTGAAACCACGTTTAGTGACAAGGCATAAATCCGTTCTTCAGACAAGCACAACTTGTATTGCCACACAATATTACCCTTTTGTGTTTGACTAGGAACAACCCAGGTGTATTTTGTAAAAGAGTAAAAAAAATACATGAATGTGGCAGCTTTCAAACTTAACGAAATAATGAGGAGGACTATGACCTGAAAGACTAACTCCCTTCAGAACTGCCATCAATGGGACTTTCATGCAGCTCTTGTCAGGGTGCACTGCACTAGCCGTTTGTGCGGAGTTTCCAGCTTGTCTTCCTTTACTTGGCAGATTTGCTTTTCTTTTTATTTTTCCTTTGTCCTTTAGTTTTTATTTGTTTTCAGCTTTCACAAGGAAAGAGCAAGTCTTAGGGTCAGAGTGATGGTATTAAGCTTCAGGAGCAGCGTTGCAAGAGAGAAACCGTCTAGAAGCACACCATAAAATCAGTAGCCAATGACACCCAAAATTGTAAGTAAACTTAATAAAATAAAATAACAATTCCCCTTGTACTACCTCAAAGGTTTTAAATTATTAATCCCAGTAACCAAAGCAGAAAGAGCTCTGCACTCTACTGGTTATCAGAGGAAAAGAAGATTAAAAAAACTGAAAATGAAAAATAAAATTATTTTCCACTTAACAGGCTGATGTGGTAGTGTTGTTAGCAAACTCATCTTTATTCATTCCTCTCCCTCATTCCATTAACTCACAAATCCCAGGGAAGTCACCACCCCATCACACTCAACCTCCTCTGAAACCTTCCCCAAACGCACACATAAAAAGCACTGGCCAATCCAAGGAGTCCCACCATGCGTGGTTTATTTTCTCCTGCCGTGCCCCTGGATGCAGTACAGAGTCCCGCTGCCCGGCCGGAACTGCTGGAGTGCTGCTGTGGGCTGTGAACCAGCTGCTGCATCGCAGCCCCGGAATGACGGCTTATCGGGAGGGAGTTGACGTGACTCCTCTCTCTGTAATTTGTAAAGTGCTTTGGGGTTCCACTTGGTGAAGTCTGCTCTCTAAATGTGTTATTGCTACATCTTAAAGGTTGCGCAGCGGAGCACTGCTGGGTCCCAGTGCTGCTGATTTTTCTGATGCTTTTCAGGGAAGGACGTCTGTGAATGCCTGACTGTGTCTAAAGCCTGAAAATGGGGGGAAACTGGTCATTTGGCTGATGTGAGAGATGCCACACGCCCCACTGACAGGAGTATGCGGAAAGTCCACAGAGGCTATAGGGTTACCTAAGAGAGGAAATTAAGGAGAATTTTATTTGATGAGGGAGAAAGTAGACAGTTCTGGTTTATTGAAAGCTGGAGCCACGATTCACCTAAATCCTGAATCATCATGGATGCCATCTCTGGCTCTGCCAAGCAGCCCCGACTCATAACCATCTCCCCCCACTGCAGTCTCTGTCCCCCTCTCAGTCCAAATTGGGAAGGAGCTGAGAATTTGTCTTGCTCGAGCCCTCGCCAGGGCCAGGAGTGTCAGCTGCTCTGTCTGATGACTGGCGCGCTGATTATGCACCTATCCAGACACATGGAAACTCCACAGGGAAAAGCTCCCCAATACGCACACATTTGTAATCTCTTGTGAATAGAGTCCTAAGTGCCCATTAACTATTGCTCAATTACACGGGAACTCTGCAGAAGTAAATATGGCATGCACATGAATATCAATTAAAGCCATTATGATCAGTATGGTCGTGAGTCAGGAGGGAAATGTGCATAATCTCGACAGAATAACGAAGACACGCTCCATTATACTTGTGTGGATTGGAATAGTATGCTAAGCTAAGAAAAGCTTTTGCATTTTTAAAAATAGTTTAACAAGCCCAGAATAGTTTTGAATCATATCTGCCTGTGATTTCAGTTGTTAAAGTTAGCTTTGAAGTTCTTTTTTAAAAGACACAGGGAAAAGCCTCTACTGCTGAGCCTGTAATTTCACAATTTCCCTTTCCTCCTTCAATTGTTCGGTGTTCATAATATCCCAATCCTACCTAACACCACACAGGTACAACCAGCAATCAGATACTTGCACAAAAAAAAAAGATTGACAGCTGAAAGACCAGACACAAATGCAGAGCACCAGACTGATGAACCATTTCAGCTGAAAGCATGGGAGCTGTTACACTCTGGCAGCTGAGCATCTGCGCCAGGGGATCTTATCCTGAATCCTCCCACCCACCTACTGTCTGACCGGGGGTAAATCCCAAGCTGACACGATTAGCTCCAGTTTAAGTGCAAGGTGTAAAAGAGTGGCATCGCATGGTAATGAAGGCTTTATTAATAAGGGATGTCTTTACTGTTGTGGATCTTTTCTTTGGAAGGAGGAGGACAAATGGTAACAGAATCATAGAATCATGGAATCGTTAGGGTTGGAAGGGACCTTCAAAGGTCATCTAGTCCAACCCCCCTGCAAGAAGCAGGGACATCTCCAACCAGATCAGGTTGCTCAGAGCCCGGTCCAATCTGGCATTGAATGTTTCCAGGGATGGGGCATCAACCACCTCTCTGGGCAACCTGTTCCATTGTTCCGTCACCCTCATGGTAAAAATTTTTTTCCTTATGTCCATTCTAAATCTACCTCACTCTATTTTAAAACCATTGCACCTTGTTCTATCACAACAGGCCCTGCTAAAGAGTTTCTCTCCAGCTTTCTTATTAGCCCACTTTAGGTACTGAAATGCTGCTCTAAGGTCTCCCCGGAGCCTTCTCTTCTCCAGGCTGAACAGTCCCAATTGTCTCAGCCTGTCCTCACAGGAGAGGTGCTCCAGCCCTTTGAAAATTTTCATGGCCTCCTCTGGACTCGCTCCAACTGGTCCACGTCCTTATGTTACTATGTACAGGTTTGACTGGGGCAGGCTGATTTCAATAGCATTTATGGGACTACCCCAATGGCACTTTGCTTATTAATGGTTGTGGCCTCATTTCCACCCTGACGGAAACTTCAATGCAGTGTTGCAAACTTTCTATATAATTTTCTTTTGCTGAGCCAAGTTATCCTAGCATCCTCTCCCAGGTGCTATTGAACTTTGCAAACTTGTTGTCTCATACAGAATGATGTAGACTCCTCAAGCCTAAATGTGGTATTCTGTCTGTCCTCTCTCGTAGGCCATTGTCCAAGGAGCCTAAATACAACTTTGGCAACACACATGTGCTTGCTGCTTGAAGTGCATTCAGTCTGGCTCAAGCTCACAATAAAATTTTCACTATTTTAAAATCAACCGTGTTGCCTTGTGGGCTAAAAAGACACATGGGCTGCATCTGTGGGAGTAGACTGAACGTGGCCAGTGAAGGCCAGGCGCTGATCATCCACACTGTTACTTGATGTCTGGGCATGACAGGGGATTAGCTTGGGTTAGGAGCCCTTCCTGATGGACCCGGAGGGTTTTGCTGTGGGGATGAGAGTCGCTCTCTGAACTCCAGTTTGTTTTATTTACTAAGGTGTAGCCTTAGCCCATGTCTATACTCGTACACTAAAAAGGAGCAGGGCAGGGATTCAAGCACTCTCCTGCTGTGGTCCACAGCATTTAATTATTAGCAACTTCCCTGGCATATTTTTGCCCCATACCATTATGCTTCCACACGATGCCCAGACACAACGCAGGCAACAGCACTAGCCAGAGACTGTTCCCAGTAGACAGCATGGAAAAAGGAGGATGTAGCCATATAGTTACAAGCCATGCCTTGTCACTTGCCATCAGGGCAAAGAACGGGCCCTGGCCCGTTTTATGTACTAGGATAGATGTAGCCATAGAGACTGGAATGTTTGTACTGCCTTTAATTAGATGGAAATTGTGTTTTGTGGCAGTTCTCACAACAGTCTAAGTCTGTGGGATCAGGGTGATGTCTGACCAGTGGAGTCAGAGACCGGCATGTAGACTGAAAATACACGTTGATGCATCTGTGTCAGGAAGGCAGGTAATCACACTGGGTGCAGGACAAGTGGGCTGACGGACAACATTGTATTGAAGAAAGCAAACAGTCTACTTTCTGAGTGTAATGCAAACTAGAGCTTGCAACAGTTTTAGAAAACAAATTGGGACAGTCCTGGGGGACTTCTTTAGAATTATTGTACTGGAAAAATACTTAAATGTTTTAATATAATTATCTTAATTTTGATCTAGTTGAGGTAACAGCTGGAAGATTTCAGGGCTGTGGGTACATTTAGATTATCTACAAATTTGCAACAATGCATACAGTTACATCTACAGATAAAAAGAAAGTTGTATAGTTCAGCAAATACAGGCAAAAAAAAAGGAAACATGAGTAAGTAAATATTATGAAATCTGAACAAATGTCAGCTGGCCAAAAGAAGAAAAGTATGGCTATATATGATTGCATACTGGGGAACAGTTGTTTCAGCCCAAACCTCAGTCTGTGTTTGCAGAAATATGTTTTTATATAAAATATCTAGATAGGACTCCTCCGTTGATATTCATTGCTAAGCATTATGTTTTCTGTCCTTTGTTAGCGTTGTATGCCACAGACAGCTCTATGCAAAGTGCTAAGTCTTCAGCACGGGCTTCTCAGGATAAATATTAACCAATTACAGCACTCTGATTTCTTTGCTGGATTTGAGCTTCATTGTTTGCAAAGCAAAGCCTCTTGGTAGCAATTTTTAACAATCTTCTATGGTCCGGTTCTTTAAGTGTCCAAGGAAGCCATTAGGGTCTATCACTAGTTACCACGTAAGGAAGGGATGGACCTGAGATACCAAGAACATCTTGCAAGGAGGTACAGAGCCTTGATTCTTGCTGGTTTGGCCTGACTTTAGGGATTAAACCTTTACTTTCATTTACCTGATCAATAAAACATTCATAATGTCCCCCTTCCAGGAATGGGTTAAATTTAATTAGTTAATATTGAAAAGCACTCTGGAGATGAAAAGTGGTCTGCTGTGTAAGTGCTCACTATTAGCCGTTATTAGCTCCTTTCTTGTTTTTCATACATTAGCCCAACTAAAAGGCAACTCAAACTTTTTCATTACAGGCAGGGGTTTGGCAACTTTAACCAGCCAATTTAAAGTACATTTAACAAGTAGGATTGGTATATTTTTAATGGCCCATAGCAGGTTTGCAGCAAAAGGGGCAGAAAGTTAATTTTTGTCTCTGCTTCTTTAAATTAATAGGACGTAATTTGCGGTGAGGGACAAAGTTTCCTAAGGAAATCATTGTGTTGGCAAGGCTGGTTAAATAAAGTGTCCTACAGGAGCTAGGTAATAAATAAAAACCCTGCCTTCACAAGGCTTTGCCATTGTCTGGAAATCAGAGAGAGAGAGAGAGCGACTAAAATAATTAAAGGTGCTTATTCTAGTGTGGTAGCTCAGTAAATGAAGTATGCTTGGATTTTCCCTTCGCAGCAGCTAAATCTGTGACCTTCTGTACCAGAGGAAAGAGTCCTTTGTGTTCTGAGCTCTAATAGCCTTAGCATGGTTTCATTTCTACCAGGGTCCGTGAAACACTTGTTATATTTATTTTCATTACTTCCATTCTTTCTCTTTTGCAATGAGACATTAGTTCAATCTTTATGGAAAGAGTAGATTGGTTTTGTTTATTTACCTTGATGGGCTGTATGCCTTTATGTCTTTGGCTTATCTCCTGTGTTTCAGAATGTTTCTTTTACCTTGTGGAATACTGTTAGAAGTCTCTGTACAAAAGCAAAAGCTGTGGTTGCTATAGCAATAGCCAATCTGATGAAGCTGTGACCTAAATCACGACTGAGAAAAATAGTACCTTTTCTATATCACTGCAGTTACTGCTTCCTTGGATTATGCTACTGTTATGCAGGATTTATTACCTAAAATGAACTCTTTGGCTCCAGGATACAAGAAAAAGTAAAGTGATACTTCTATAACTATAGAATAGGGCAGGAACACAAATGACTTAAATCTACTGAAATTTATAGGTGAAAAGGAGTTCTACTCTTGGTAGCACAAGTGTAACTAGACCTTGGTGCCACACAATCTATTTCTTGGAAATACAGGGAGCTTTGACTGCTGGAAGATACTTAAATCAACACAATGTACAGCTCAGATTTATTGAGCATTGCAGAACCAGTAACTTGCCCAACTTCCTGAAATCTTTACTTTTGCCATAATGTACAACCATTGAGTAGTAAAGGAGGGAAACATTCCCTAGGACCAGTTGCTTCCTTGTTGGCTGAATATCTGGTGAAGAAATTGGTGCAGGCATCCAAAGACCGTTGCCTAAAGTACAAAATTGGTCGTTCATATTTGACTCTGACCGTCAATGCACCCCTCACCATTAGGAGCTACATATGAGGTCATTTCTGCACGTTTTACTTTCACAGTCAAGAAGGGAGTGTGGCATGGAAAATAATATTATGAAGTATAGGATGCAGTGGAATTTATTGTACTGCGCTTCTGAAAATTAGACTTTGAATCTAAGCTTATTACCTAGACTCCCTCTATAGTCAATGGAGGGGAGAGAGATATTTTTCCTCTACTAAAAGAGGCATCTGGGATAGATGGGATGAAAATTTAGAATAATATCTCTGTCTCTCTGTGGACTACAGAGGGAGCTTTGACAGCTTGCTTAGAGCAAACATCTGACTTTTAGGTGGCTGCAGTTAAAATGAGCTGAACACTATTCGTACTAAAGATGTTATGTGGCAAATCTAGTATGGATAACTACTGCTGTTATAACAACATATTGGGGAGTGAAGTGGTCCAGTCTTCAACTTTAACAGCAGTAGCTTGCCCTGAGCTCCACCAGAATTGAGGACAAGAAACGACTGAGCTGCAGGAAGGTGGAAGTAGTGGCAATATTGAAATTACTCGTATTGAAGAGGATGGGGAGTGGGAAGTTGGCAGAGTTAACTAAATCAACTTCGCTGGAACAGCAGACGCAGGTTGGCAGTTGTGACTGCATTTAGCCTGACAAGTAGCTAGCTAAGAGGTACTTGTGCTGCTATTACCCTCCCTGCTAGTCCCTCACCCGTCCTTCTGCTCTAAACCCAAGTGGATAAATCCTAAGGATCAAGAGACAATTAAATGTGTTTGATGATGCTCATTGGGAAATCAAAGTTGCTGTCTTTGCTGTCAGAGATTTGAACTGGAGATGCAAAAGCAGTGAGGAAGCCTGGCTGCTGAACTATTTGGAGAGATCTAAAATTACCCATTTCTTATGGCCACCTGGTCTCTTCAACATCTGCTGTGTGCTTGGCTGAGAGACTGCCTGCTCTCTGAAATCACACCACACATGACATAATGTGTCAGAAGTAGTGGGACGCAGCAGTGACATTTAAAGGGACATGAACTAGGCCATCAGCTCTTCTAGAACTCATGCTCTAGAGCTTTCCCTGTTTCAGTTGGTTGCAAGATACAAATGAGACCATTTGTGACCGTTCACAATTGTCTTGGGTTAGATAACTATGGAGAATCCTTAGTTTCATGAGGATTCAGATAGAAAAAGGAGTCATTTGTAGTGCAAGGACTTAGGAATCCCTTTAATTTTGCAAAAGCTCTTTCACCTTCTCAGCACTCATGTCTGATTGATGGTGGTGCATTTATGAACTGGAAATTATGTGGCTATTGGCCAATGTGCGATATGATAAAATATTACAGTGAGGGGACTTAATATTTCACAGCTAAAGAAGCTGAGAACTGACTCTTGCTGGAAATAGCACCCACGCACAGCCCTAACTGAGAACAATCAACCAAGTGACAAAATAAAATAGATTGGACTGGAGCATGACTGAGGTTAGACTGCAGGACCAGTACTCCAGTAGCTGGTTGTGGCACTGCAGACTTCTGGTGTCCTTAGACCACTTCTTGTCAAGTGGATGCTCCCCATAACCCTTTGCTCAGCTCTTACTATTTTAGGCCACAACACTTTTGTGCCTACAACCTCCTGTTTAACTTATGGCAAAGGACAAAATTTGTGCGTGTCTGTGCCACAGGAAAAAGTCTGGAGACAGAAGGGACATCAGCAATATCTTAGGTCCCTGGAAAAACAGGGGATTTATTAGGACGATTGTCCATTTGATCCTTGGGAATATGTTTTTGTTAAAGCTGTATGTGTTTGAGAAATTCATGTGCCCCTGAAGTGTGGGATTGTCTGGTTGTAAACCTGCCCAATAATCTTTTTAAAAACAGCTTCAAGCTCCATCTAGGACCCATGTTCACCTTAAATCAGCTAATGAGTAGCTGTTTCAAGCCACTGACTGGCCTTCCCTTCACTTCCTTGCTGCATTTCTTCTTTCTACTCCCTTATGAAGATATTATTTTAAAAGTGTTTTGCAGTATTTTGAAGTATTAACTACTTTAAAAGTAGTTAAAGTATTCTTTACCCCAAAGCCCACTCTGATAGCATTTGGGGAGAGCCTGAGATTACAAATCCCCACATCTTTTCTAACCCATGTGCTTTGTTTCAATTGCATTCATATTCTCCCTTCCCAAACCAGCCCAAATAGGAGCAGAGATTCACCTGGTGTTGTGTTCCCAGCACCCTTTGGGGATCCTTCATAGTCAATTTTGTATGCACAAATATAGAAAGAGATGTCTTCTTCCAAGAACCGGGTCTTTCCGTTTTTATCCACTGTCTGTTAGAAACAGAATTTCCTTCATTGCTCAGCCTCTTTCTTTATATTGTGGCTGCAATACGCCATTTCAGAAGTGTCATCACCTTTATCTTTTTACATTCTGATGTAGTCTGTAATCAACACTAGCTTCAGCGACTCTCATTACTAGCTCTTGAAGTGATTCTTCAGACTCAGCAAGAACAACATCATCATCAGATTACAGCATCTGCTTCCTCCAATTTCAGCCTTGCCGCTGCAGCCGACAACAACGCCGCACATTTGCATTTCAGTGCACAGACAGAGCTGATGCTGTGCCACCCTGCAGCCCTGCTGGACTTTCTTCCTGCCCATCGACCTCTGTGCAATGTCCTCTGTTGAGTCTTTCTTTTTACTGGTGTCTGGTCACGTACAGAGCAATAAATTATATACATCTATAAGAAAGCCCCCACAGATATTAAGAGAGCTGTGCTTAGTATTCAACTGCTTCTGTCTGTGCTACAGCACAGATTCTTTTTTGTGATGTTGTTTTTTTTTTCCCCAGCACTATTCCAAAAGCTGATTTACATCATTGTCACGAGTAAACTAGCCTGTGTTTTGTTCTTTCTGTGCCCAATTTTGCTTTCATATTTTTCAGCCCCTTTCTCTAAACACTAAACCATTTTTTTCTTCATGTGTTTGAATAGCAAGTGGAATTATTTGGCAATGTGCACATCCTCTCAGGCTCCCCTTTTCTGAGAGCAGAATGAGTTTAGTGTCTCTCTTTAAGTCCCAGAGCCGCTGCCCTGTTTTTCCACAGAAGTTTGCAGATCTTACGGGAAATCTTGATACCAATCTAGCGTTAGAGTGTTCTCTTCAGGTACACAAAGCAGGCAAGCATGAGAATATTTGAAGCATGTAATAATGACTATTTGAGTTAATGACCCCTCTGTCTTCCTGAAAGAACAATTCAGATAAAGGATGAGATAAGAGGTTTTGATGCTGAAATAATATTCTGATACACGAAGAGACTTAATCTGGCCTTTTTGTTTGTATGCTTGATAATAACATATGCGCTGACTTAAAGGAGGACGTACAAGCCTTGAGCGCAGGGTGCAGGTGAAACTTGCAGGTCCACCTTGCAAGTTTCAGCTTTGCTGTGTCTTGCAGTAGCCGCTATTCCTCCTGTAGGTAAAAAGACGTGCATGAGACTCACAGGTGGTCATGAGACTCACAGGGGTTGCCTACTCTGAAGCAAATGAGCTGAAATTATTTTTTGTATGTGTATAGGGAGGCTAGAAAAATAACAGGTTACCACAATTTCACTGATCTGGAAAAAAAACCCCACCAAACAATTAAAGGACAAGTCTGAGCTTCAGTGCTTCCTCTATGTGACTTCTGGGAGGGAGATGAAGAGCTCCAAAGGAGCTTCAGTAAGTTAAAAAACTCAGGACAACACAGAACTGGCTGCATTGGTTTGTCATTTTGAAGTTCAAAACCAAGAAGGATGTAATCAGTATTATTCTTTGCAAACAGAGCTTTAGACCTGCTCCACGGCTGCCAAAGGAATCACTACAAGCAGTTTCAGATGTAGCTAATCAGTCATTGAAGACCTCTTCTTGTAGAAATTAAATGATTAGGCCCTTCAACTTCTCAGCTGGGGAGCTCACTAGGAGCCCTAAGTCTTACTCCTTGTGCAATGCAGACTGATGACTTTTGATCCGGGGTTTATTTTCAAATATCTTTTATTCTTTTTAAACCACTTCATTTTCTATTGAGACACTGAAAAATAAAAATCTCACAGAATATTTCTATTAATATGCCTGGGTTTTGCCATTTTTGTTTTGCTTCAAGAGGTTACAACATTAACAGCTTCCATTATAGTGAAATTATGCCATGTCAGTTGAGGTGTTGTAGAACCAAAATACTAAATTAATTTTTTTATAGTTACACAATGACTGATATTGCTTTTTGCATCTTCACATACCCAACCAAATTATGAGCAAAGTTAAGCTATCCTGCAGCTTAACACCAAGAAAAAAAAAATGTGAAAAAGTCTGAAGACAGGTAACTAACCTCTAGCTTTTTACCTTTCTTATCAAATTTGTATCCTATATTATTAAAGGCTGACAGTTAATGCTTCCAAGTGCAGCCCTGGTTCATTCCCAGCAGTAAACTATGCTAGAGGCACATCGGTACAAGTGTTAATAAAGTATAAATAAATCCTCACTACGTGGGAGTAATATTGCAGGGTAGGCATTGATAGAGAGTGTTAGGTCACTTACAAGCACTGGCTGGGATCCATGTGTTCACCTGTCATCTCTAGATGACAGCTAAGAAATAGGTACCAAACTTTAACACAGGGGACTTTAATAATTCTCAACATACATCTTAACATAAGCGCCAATTCTTTATACATTATTTCAAATATTCTTCTAATGTAAACATCGTCACATTTCTCTTGACAAACAACTTATTTTACAGCATTTGTAGGAAGCACACTTATTCATTAGAGGAGACAAGAGTCTGAATAAATAAATACTCCACTTCCCCAAAGAAAAACAGAAAGGAGAAGTAAGACAGGCAGGTGACTGAAGGGAGAAATTCTCATAGGCAGCAACATGTAGAACAAACTTTTACTACAAGGGGAGGACACCTGAGAATTTTGGCCTCCGGTCTATCTTCTGATGTTCTGTTACTCTAAGACCTATACCTAAATGCAATATCAAAAAAATCTCAGGCTTCCATTGACTGTATTTGCCATAAAAAGAAATATTAAAGAGACTTTTGCAAGATTTCTGGCCTGATCCTGTTACTGCCAGGAGATTTGAATGAGATTTAGATAAGCAACCTGAAAGAAAGTATAACTATAAATATCTATTGTTTATCCATCTATCTAACAATATCTGGTTTATTAGAAAATGAGCTTGGGGTTTATTGCAAACCATTGCTGTTTTCTAGTCAGTCTTGTGGGGTGTATTACCTTCATAGGGCTAGAATCACTGTTATTGGAGGCTGAATTCCTGAAAAGCAATACAGCTACAACGAGAATAGAAGAACATAACATGTGAGTAAGCTCATAAAAAAAAAATCTACCTACAACAGCTTAACAGACAGTGACAAGAACGGTAGCCACATACGGAGGTAAATGATGGCACAAGCTGACAAAGAAAGATGAGTTATTTGTGCTGGATTAATAGCAGCAAATCTTCAGTGATCTCTTGGTCCCACTCAGAACCTTAGAATTTCTCTCTGAAATACACTGTGCTTGCTTTTCGCTGCTCTGCCTCTAGGTTCATCCCACTGCAATGAATTGGGTTATACTGGCACAGGATTAGAGGGATGAAACAGAAAAACAGCCAGCTTTTACATACAGTTGCACGTGAAGAATGGAGTGTCACGAGGGAAAGAATATTCATAGTCTTAAAACCAAATGTAAAGTATAAATATGATGAATTAGAAATTCTTTTGATTTAGAGCCCAACAAGAAATGTACAACTGTACAGTCTTTGTCAGCTCATATCAATATTTCATTTTGCTAGTTGAGGAAAATTTAAATTCTATGCATTGCTAGAATTAAATGTAGTGATATAGAGTTGTAGAGAAAGTGTAAAAACATAAATGTTGGATACTACTGTGCTAGACAGAGTTGTAGTTAAGGGCAGGGTACATGGAAGAGTGTAAAAGCAATTAAACGTGATGTTGTCAGTAGGCAGAGAATTAGAGAATTCTTTGCATGACAGGGACAAGAAGCGAACATAATTAAAGCACATGCTATTTATTTTAATATTGTTCATGATCTGACATTATAAATAGGCTAAGTGTGAGTGACCCAGAACAGCTTGGCTCCTGTCCTACCTGGATTTAATCGTAGTTCACGTTGTCCTCCTTCCTACTCATTTTCTGCCTTCAGCGGTGGCACTGCCAACATCTGAGATTTCTCTCCAGAGGTTTGCATCTAACCTTTTGCTTCAACATTTAGCATTCAGCTCCCAGAGTCATGCATTTTTCATGCTATGCAGGGTTTTTAGGAGGTGTTTAAGTAGCACCTTGTTTTGCCAAAAGATCCTCACAGCTGTATTTCATGCCAATAGGCATATATAAAATTGCACTAGTGTATCTATCCTGGGACAGTGACTCCATTACAAAGAGTTGTTTGGGCTGCTTTTTGGAGGTGAGTTAAATTATAACTTTGCCTAAGCTACATCAGCCATGTCCCACTGTGAGTGGCCAGCTGGAAGAAGAGGTTGTACTGATCTAACAATATCTTTTTAAATTCACATGTTAGGCTATGCCAAAAAAATAATCCCATGTAGGCAAGACCTACATTTTTAGTCCTTAGGGCTGTGAAGGAACATGACTCAAGTGTATTGAAAAGGCTTAGATACCAGAAGGCAAATAAAAATAACCCCAGTTGCAGTGTTATTATTATTTTTTTTTTAATTTCATTATTTTTGTGCCAATCTCAAGGTTTTGGGGGCCTGAACTCTGGAATCGTGAACCCTTGGGGATGGCAGAAATATTGACTATAATTAGATGGTATAATCTTTGGGATGGGGACTCTGCCTACTTATGTGTTCATACAGAACTCAGCACTAGGGGCTGCTAACCAAATACAGGCTTTGTGGTCCTATCACGGTGCGAACAAAGAATTAATATTAATACAACTCATTCATCCCACATCTACTGCGCGTCCACAATCCCTACCCATGCTCCTTATTCAGACTGAAGTTACATCCCACAGTTTGTCTTTATTTTGACAGAAGTCCTTACCTTGACTCTTTAATGACTCTGCCACCCTTAAGTCTTTGGGCCACAGACTGCACGTACCTTTCTGTGAGCCTGAGCATCAAGGATGCTTCAACAGATGTGTTTATATGACCCACTGTGGGCTTGCAAACTACAAGGGAAGACAAATCAGGCTATTTCTTCTGTAAGGAAAAGGGTAAAAAACCTAACTCTTGCTGCCTGCTTAAATTTATCTTTTGTTATTTGCTATAGGGTGAATATTACCGCTGTGCAGACGGTTCACATAAAACCCTGCACATTGCTGAAATCATAGATATCAATCAGCATGTGGCTGTAGAGCTGTGTGTGTTGCAGTTAATTCCCATGTTTCTGCAGTAGCGAATTATTATATTGCTTAAATGTAAGGAGCTACCTCCTTTTACACAGGACTCTACAAATACACCAGAAGATGCAGGCCCAGAGTTTGATCAAACTACAACGGTAGAGCCTGCTCTTTTACAGCAGATCTTGTGAAGCAGTATTTCCTACTACAATTTCCAACTGTGTTAGATGTCCCATATCTCACCATTCCTGTAAGAAAAGCATATGGACATTCCTAGAAGCCAGATAGTTTGTTTCAGGACCACCTATTTAGAGAACATAGAGGACAAAGTACACAACCACCCTTGTGAGCCTGGAGAATAACCTACCAGGTTGCTGAGCTGAGGTAAGTTTCATCTCTGAGTGCTCTGCACTTGTACATAAGAGTCTCCTAGAAGTAAGTACCAAAGTTGTACTCAAAAAATAATCCATCTCTAAACAGAGATGTTTCCCAGCATTCATCAAATAGAGAAATTGCTTTTTTGAAGCTATTTCAGTGTGTGTTCAGTAGATAGATGAGCAAAATTTTATTGCTTTTTATGAGTTAGTAGAAACAAAAGTTAAAGGTAAAACATTTATTACAGCACCTCTATTAACATATAATCTGTTTGCAATTCCATCTAACAACACTGTTCCAGCCTCTTATTTTTATGATGTACTCTTTGTAACATTAAAGGGTGCAAAACTATCAATGCAGGTGTTTCTTTTAGTATCCCAATTGTATAGGACTGATCCCAGTAATTCAAGTGTGTTTAGGAAACTTCAAAAACATATATTTTGTGCCAGACTGAGTAGGCATAGTTAGTATAAAGAATATTACGAAGTGAATTAACACTTTGATGAACTCAGCACCTTTATCTCTTCCCAAACTCCCTTATTCTTCATCTGTGCTGAGAACCAGTATGGCATTTGGTTTCAAAGACCTCACTTTTAAAGTAGCCCCTCAATAAAATTTATGGAAAAGGACCAAAACACAGACCATTAGAGACCTAATGCAGGCAGGGCCATATGGAGATGTTTTTCACACCATTGCATTGTCAGTAATAGTGTATTTTTTCCCTAGCAGCACCTACCAGAAATCTTATGTGTTGCACTTAATAATTGCTGTCTTTATAGCGGCTGGGGGAGGGGGAGCGTTGTGTTTTGGTGTGAATGATTTCTTCAGCAGTAATAAAAGGTGGTATTAAAATGTCACTGCCATCATTTAAATGGTTGTTTTCTGGGAAATGAATGATTTTTGGAGTTCACAGTCCTTAGCTGTTAATAACAACTGATCTTGTTCTGTTGATGAACAAGTCAAAATGGCGTTTTGACAATAAATCTCCATTATCAACCAACATTTACCTTCTGTTCACTCTGTGTAATTATCACAGTCTTTGTATTTTCTTAATCTATTCTGGGAGCTCTGCAAAGGTGATAGCAGTAGGTTTGAAGCTTCTCAAAGACTAAGAAATAGTATTTTTTTCCTCTTCAGGAGCAGCAGCTCTTGCAGTTCAGCTACCTCTGGCAGTACACTTTTCTTGGGGATTTTTTGACACTCGCATCTCAGGTGCATGATTCCAAGCATTGGTGGCCAGATCCTGCGCTAACAAGTGGACAAGTCCAACAATGAAAAAGGCTACATATCATCCTCAGTCCAAGCCTTGCACAGGGCAGCCTATGAGCTGCAATGGTCAATAAACCTGGTGATGCACCTGCTATTTTGTCAATTGTGTGTGTGTATGTGTGTGTGACAACCAATATTATGGTAACTACAGGTACTGGCACTAATGCCAGGAAAGTAGGATGTGCTCCCACTCCTGTGAGATGCCAACCAGCTTAAAGGAAGTGGAGATGAGAGAGTCTGACCTGCAAACCAGATACTTAGGAATAGGCTGAAAGAAGGATCAGAGAGGTGAGGAAGGACCAGAGACCCCAGAAAACCTGATGGGCTGTGAGAAAGGTCCTAACTCCTCATGAACATGTTTGGTCTAGCAGGAGGACCAGTGAGAAGCACTTGCTGATTCTTACTCTGACCCACTGAAGAGGTCACTCTCCAATGGCTGCACTGCCTCCCCATGGGGAGAAGATGGCATATCTCTCTGGCCAGCTTGGACTTTAGCCCCTACCAGCACCTCCAAGAGTGCTTTGATAGCTCTGCTTATGAATAGATGATCACCATCATGTTCTTACTGCCAGCACATGCCCTGCGGCAATGGTCCAAGTGCTGGGGTTTTGTGTGCCAAAATGAGGAAAGTTAATTCAACACCCCTGATAACAACAATAGTACTTCATGCTTTTGATCTTCAAAGCACTTTACAAACATTAGCTAATTAATTAATCCTTACAATACTCCTCTGCTATTATCCCCATTTAGCAGATGGGGAAATTGAGTCAGAGAAGTTAAATGACTTGCTCAGGGCTATGTAGGAGTTGGCATCAGGGCTGTGATGGGGAATTCCTGGCTCCTGCTTTCAAATCTCCAAAACAGCTGTGGCTGCTGCTGTAGACCTGAGGCTGCCTTCACTACAGACGCTGGACTGATCAGCCAGGCTGGAGCACTGACTCTGGGGCACACCTTGCCCATCAGACATGGACAGGTCAACTTGCCAGCTCTAGACTTGCATTGTGGTGCCGACCTTGGAGATTGTTGGGCTTTGTGAA
Organism: Tetrax tetrax; assembly: GCA_009806455.1. Taxonomy (NCBI): domain Eukaryota; kingdom Metazoa; phylum Chordata; class Aves; order Otidiformes; family Otididae; genus Tetrax; species Tetrax tetrax. The sequence continues at coordinate 173,003 of WHYT01017074.1, read as the reverse complement.
CTTAAACACTTTCTTGCCCTCCCCTGACTACAGAGCTTCTGGAAAGGAGCTGACTCGTGTCTGGCTGGCCTGGCCCTGAGCTTGTGTCTGTCTTGTGCGAATCCCCATACTCACCCCTCGCATGGGAGTCTCCTAAATATGCTGCCTCTACAGTAGATAACAAATAATAATCCTGCTTCATAGTCAGAAGATAGTGAGATGAAAACAGAGGTGGGGAGAGCTGAATCCTTGAATGGCAAGGTTCCCATATGAGGAATGAACTGAGAGGTGACAAACAAATCATTAGGGGTATGGATAGCGTGCCGAGGAAATAAACAAAGCTCTTAATTTTTGCTCACCCAGGTAGTTCTGTATCTGATAGAGTACTGAGATGGTAATTTCCTTTACTGCTTAGGGATAAGGTTGCTCAAGATCTATTACAAAATCAGGATAATAACAACTTAATATCAAAGGAACCATCTTCCTATTTTGGCTCCAGGTAATCTAGCAAACCAGTCAATACTGCTAGATTGGAGGTATGCATTAGTCAAATAAAGCTTATTGAAAGTACCAGTAGTTTAAAAAATATATTCTTGTTTGCAATGCACATTTTGCAGTGCATTACATTGCTGGTTATCATCACATAGATGAACAAAAATATACTGTAGAATAAAATAAAGTGAATAAGGAGAATCTTTCACTTCTACATGATTTTGAGAAATATTTTAGAGCAGAGTTATGCTAAGATGTTGTGTTAGAAGGGTACTAACTCTCCAAAAATTTGAAAGAACATCTAAGTTAAAGAAGGCAGTAAAATCAAAGTGTTGTCCCAAAGCTGAGGGAAATTAGCAGAGAATCACCGAGTGGCTGAGGTTGGAAGGCACCTCTGGAGCTCATCTAGTTCAACTCCTCTACTCTGAGCAGGGTCATCTAGTGCTGGTTACTCAGAGTTGTGTTCAGTCAGGTTTCAAGTATCTCCAGGGTTGGAGACTCCACAACCTCTCTGGGCAGCCCATTCCAGTGTCTGACCACCCTCACAGTAGAAAAAATATTCTTATGTTTCAATGAAATTTCCAGTATTTCAGTTTGTGCCCACTGCCTCTTATCCTGTCCCTGAGCAGCATTAAGAAAAGCCTGGCTCCACCTTTTCTGCTCTCACTGTCAGTTATTTATACACATTTGATAAGATATCACTGAGCCTTCTCCTCCACAGACTGAAAAAACCCAGTTCTCACAGACTCTTATTGAGTGACAGATATTCCAAAACCTCCGTCATCTTTGTGGTCCTACGTTGGACACACTCAAATATGTTCATGTCTCTGTGGCACTGGGGAGCCCACCAATGGACCCAGCACTGCTGTGTAGAAGGAAAGGATCAGCTCCTTTCACCGACTGGCAATGCTTTTTCTAGCACAGCCCAGGGTGGTGTTGGCCTCCTTTGAGGCAAGGGCATAGTGCTGGCTCGTTGTCAACTTGTCCAACAGGACCCTCAGGTCCTTTCCTGCAAAGCTACTTTTTCAGCTGATCAGCCCCCAGCCAGTACTGGTGCATGGAATTGTTCTTCCCCAGGGGCAGGATTTGGAATTTGACTTTGTTAATCTTCATGAGTTTCCTGTCAGCCTATTTCTCCATCCCACCCAGGTCCCTTTGAATGGTAGTACAAATACCTAGTGCATCATTCCTCTCAGTTTTGTATCATCATCTGAAAACTTGCTGAGTGTGTACTCTGGCCCACTGTCTAGGTCATTAATGGAGATGTGAAACCATACTGGCCCCAGAATCAACTCCTGCGGCACACATCCAGCAGCTGACTTCCAGCTGAACTTCATAACATTGATCATAGAATCATACAATCACAGAATACCAGATTGGAAGGGACCTCAAGGACCATCTGGTCCATCCTTTCTTAGCAAAAGCACAGTCTAGACAAGACAGCCCAGCACCACTTGAACCAATACCCCTTTGAGCCTAGCAGGTCAGCCAGTCAGTTTTCAATCCACTGTACTAGTCTTTTCAGCACAGAGGGCTATCAGATTGGTCACGTATGATTTCCCCTTCACAAACACATGGACTACTCCCCGCTTTATGGTTTCCAGGATTATGGTTTCCGGGAGCACTCCTTTTATTGAGTTGGATGTTCTAGTGCCCACCAGCCAGGAGATCAAAATGTGTCAATGAGTTCAAAATGTGTCAATGAGTTCAAAATGTGCCAGCCATGGAAAAAAAAAGAAGACAAGAGTGTTGCTTAAATGAAAGTAAGTAGATATATTTCTTGGGACCATACTTTTTGCTGCCATATATGTTTAAAACTGCATAGTCTACACATAGTCTATAACTTGACCTGACTGCTGAGAATATCTCTTTTGTGGAGAGAAGGGACATTTCCTAAATCATGCAGAATCAGTGTCCCAGCACAGCACATGTGACATTTTGAGCACGATGAACCTTAACTGAGATCTTTGTCTTCTGATGAGAATGATCATCTGTTGGCACAGAATGGAAATGCCCCCAGGCTACACTCACGTACGCGAAGACACCGCAAGACCAGAACATATAGCTAAGGTGACATGACCCTCTCCTCACTTGCAGGGTTGATCAGTGGTTATTAGAGGTGAATAACCCCAGATGTTTCTGCATGGCTATAAAGACACGTTTCTCAGAATTCAGAAAGGGAGGGAGTGAGATTCCTCTTGGGGGCGCACAGCAAGGGGACAGGAGGCAATGAAGACATGTTGCAATATGGAGAATTCTGACCAGATAGTAGGAATAAAATAGTCATAGTGAGGGCAGTCAAACACTAGGGGAGGATCCAGGGAAGTTGTGGGATGTCCACCTTTGGAGATATTCACAACAAGGCCCTGAGCAATGTGATCTAACTGGAGCTGCTTCAAGGAGGAGGTGGGAATCGATAACTTACAAAGATCCTTCAGACCTCATCTGTTCTGTGAGCCTATGGAATCCAAGTTTGCACTAGGACTCCACCCAACATTGAGGTAGGAATGTAGTACAACTAGAAATGTAGGACACAGTGCTAATCTGCTAATATTCCTAAACCTGAAGGGAAGGAAAATTATACTGTCATTTCACAGAAGATGCTCAGGAGAAATCCAGAATAAATGCACAGAATTTGGGGCTATTCCTTATATTACCTAACAGTGGTTTGGCTGGTTTACTTATTGAACTACTTCCACCAGATAGTTACTTCTGGCCTCACAGAAATGGAAGATTTACTTGTTATTAAATAATTGCAACAAATTCAAATATAGAGAGAGGCATAGAGTACAAGGGAAGTTAAGAGCTTTACAAGAGATATGAAGGGTGCCCGTTGTGAAGAGCTTTTCGTACAGAATTTGTAATGGTGTACTCATGTTAAAAGGAGTTCAGTATGTTTTTAATGGAAAAAAATAGCTCTTGGTACAGATAAAAATAAATTGGCCTGGGATTTCCCTTTGTTAGAAATTAAAGTATCTCACAAAATTATTAATAGCTATGTGTCTTCATGGTGCTAGCAAATTTTTCAATGGAAATGTAATATGGTAGAGTGTTCTGATATTTCTTCTTTACCATTCTGACAAGAAAACAGTGACTTCTTTGCTATTTATTATTTTAGAAAGAAAGAGTAATGCTCAACCATTTAACCTCGGAGGTGTCTGATGGCACTTTCCACAATCAGCACTGACAGCTCAAGGATGAAAGGTATGGTGCATATTCTAGTTACTCAAGGGTTAAAAAAGGTCCCATAAATAAATTATGGATGCATTTTTAGAGCACTTTGCTAAGAACAGGAATGGCAGAAAATATCACAAGGCTGTCAAATCAGATTAAAGCCCATGTGCTCTGAGTAATCTGTGGGGAAAACTAACAAACTGTATGTTTGTCATGTATTAAAGATATTTTCTTAAAAAGCTGATTGGCTGAATGAACACGGAAATCCACCCTTGCTTTTTCCCCATCTCTCACATTTTCTCTCTTATACTTAGTTTTAAGCATAACTTACAAAATAACTGCAGCTAGCAACATATCCCAGGTGAGTGAAAACTTCATGAAGAATAAAGCTGTGGAATCAAGTGTACATATTAATGCATACATGTGGATAAAAATTCATAGTATACATATGAATTTTCCCAGCGAGGTATTCTAAACTCAATCTCTTGGGTGCCTTGAAAAATTAACTTTCTAACTTCTGCTGTTTCATAGCACATAGGCAGAAGGTTTATTCTTGATCTTCTCATACCAGAATTGGAGGAATCTACATACATCCCTTAGAAGGATAGAACTACTGCTACAGCAGTTTGCAAACAGTTAATCCGTTGTCCTAATGATCTAGAATTCGACTCATGTAACCTACAAAAAAGATAAAGGTGTGATTACAGAACATGATCCTCTCAAGCAATTGTGCCAAAAGGGATGCAAGGGTCCTGGTAGAGAGGATAAGCACTAGCTTTGAATTTCTAGAGCTGTCCCAACTGGCTTTTAGCCTGGATGAGTGTCCTGTCTGCCACTCATTTGCCTGTTGGACTAATACCCTAGCACACAACCCTGCATCCTCTCTGCCTTGTTTTCCATGGGAAGAAAGCCAGTACGTGGACTAAGAGGATCAATGGTGTGGCTTGGATGGGCTTTTTTTTGGGAAACAAAATGCTTAGGTGTACCTCAGGCTGCCTAAACCCAGCTGTGTACATGCAGACTATAGGCATAGCAACTCTTGTCTGTCTTCAACCACCCAGCAGAACAATGTTTTTGTTTTCCTGTAGCAGTTTTAGGGATAAGAGGCCTGCCCTGGGCCATAAATCCATCTTTCAGTCTCACATGCTATTGGACTCAGCTGGACTCAGAGGCAACTCAAAGCAAAAGACTTCAGTTTGAGAGACGAGAAAGCTCTGCCGAGAAAGGACAAAAGGAATAATTGAAACCACCTAGTTGAATGACAGCTTATGACACGGCTCCTTGTAAGATGTGTAATGTGTTAAACACTTGAGGCACAACCTAAAGAGGTAATTAGATGTCTTGTAACTAGAGTAAGATGCCTATGATGTTCTTAGATCAAGAGTAAGAAAAGGATGTTCAAGTCAGCCTGGAATTATGTCTCTATTGGACTATATTAGAGATGTGTGTGAGATTTGGACCAGATCCCAAAGTTTTTTCATGTCCTTATCTTCCTAGGCATGTCTGGATAGGCACGTCTCTTCAGCTGACTGACAAAAGTCCAAGATACTGGTTATCAGGAAGGAAAGTCCAAGCAGAAGTGTACCAGCAAGTACAGTAAAGCCCAGGAAGTTTTATAGCCAAGCTGGTGTGATACTGCGTCTGTATCTCTAGGAGGAGATTTGAGTCCCAGTGCTGTCTCACAGGAGTGTTTATTTTTATGTTGTTTTTGTTTGTTTGTAGATATTTTTAATATAAACTGACCATTCAATAATGTATTTCATTGTTCACTGCAGGGTGGCCCAGCTCCAAAAACCAGAATATCCTAGTGTGAATGTAGTTTGTATATCAGAAGATAAGTTGTTTTTAAAAATTAGGGCATTCTCTACAGCTGTATATTTGGTGTATAAAAGCTTTATGTGCTCTATATATTCTATAAATTCTATACTGTAACTTAGTATAACTACACTATTTATTTTATAAAACATTGTCAAGGTGAGTCTATGTCTATCTCTCTTTGGCTGATTAGCCTTGGCTTTTCAAAAGTCCGCAAAAATGATTAATGAACATTTTTCTCTAAATTCTAATTCACTTCAGTGGGATGAGGAGTTCTCCCAGTAGTACTTATGCATATAAACATTTGTAAGATTGAGACACGTTTATGCCCCAAAGAACTCTGAACACGTTGGACCTGAAGTCACCTCTTGTAGAAAATACATCTCAGTACCCACGAGATTCCTGTTTCACTGCAGCTGAATTCAAAGCTCAGTAAAATCTATGGCACAAAATTATTTTACAAAGCCATAAATACAAGAGTTTCTACTACACATGTAATCAGATGCTTAAAGTGTCAGGAAGAAGAGTTCTAATGCAGACAAGGGGAAAGAATGTAAAGATTTTAAATAAATAAGAACAGTAATTAGCAAATGACAACCTGAAAATACTCAGCACTACAGAAGACAAACATTAATTAACCATCTTTTATTTTTTTTTTTAACAGAAGGAAAAAATACCACTGTAAGTAAAAGATTTGATCACTTTGGTTGACAGTTTCCAGGTTATTTAAGACAAATTCACATCACAGAAATGGATTCTTTGGGTAATTTGAAGGACAAACTTTTTAGAAATCAGTAACCATTGTCAATCTCATAATAATTGCTTGACTCTAGGAAAAAAAAAGGAAAATACATTGATGTATTCAGCCATACATTACTTTTAATTAGAGTAGGTGGGATAAAATCATTATTCCCAGTATTTTAAATGCTTTTTGAAGAGAATACTGTTAACATTGTAAGGAGGAAAGTTGCAAGTACAAAAGAGTCGCTGTTTTACCAAAAAAAAAGTGTATGTTTCTAGAGACAGAAATTACCTAGCTGGGGAATGCAGGTGCTTGTTCTGCTGAAAAGGACGTGAATGCCAAGGATATCCAGTTTGAAGTCATCAGGCATTTCAGATCTGCCTCACCATTAATGTTTAAGATGGAAAGGTCAGAAAAACAGGCTTCCCTCTGAGATAAATGCAGCTTCAACTGTCATTGCTTCAACTTTTGACACTGTCCTGCATGACATCCTTGTCTCTAACCTGGAGAGGCATGGATTTGATGGATGAACCACTAGGTGGATAATGAATTGGGTGAATGGACTCAGTCAAAGATTTGTGCTCAATGACTCGATGTCCAAGTGGAGATCAGTGATAAGTGGCATTTCTCAGGGGTCAGTATTGGGACCAGCACTGTTTAACATCTTTGTCAGCAACATGGACAGTGGGATAGAGTGCACACTCAGCAAGTTTGCCAATGACACCAAGATGTGTGATGTGGTCAACATGCTGGAGGGAAGGGATACCATCCAGAGGGACCTTGACAGGCTGGAGAGGTGGGACCATGCAAACCTCATGAAGTTCAACCAGGCCAAGTGCAAGATCCTCTACATGGGTCAGAGTAAACCCAAGCACAAATAC
>WHYT01017074.1:130684-154381 GCA_009806455.1 Tetrax tetrax | reverse complement strand
AAAGAGTCGCTGTTTTACCAAAAAAAAAGTGTATGTTTCTAGAGACAGAAATTACCTAGCTGGGGAATGCAGGTGCTTGTTCTGCTGAAAAGGACGTGAATGCCAAGGATATCCAGTTTGAAGTCATCAGGCATTTCAGATCTGCCTCACCATTAATGTTTAAGATGGAAAGGTCAGAAAAACAGGCTTCCCTGTGAGATAAATGCAGCTTCAACTGTCATTGCTTCAACTTTTGACACTGTCCTGCATGACATCCTTGTCTCTAAGCTGGAGTGGCATGGATTTGATGGATGGACTACTGGGTGGATAATGAATTGGGTGAATGGACTCAGTCAAAGATTTGTGCTCAATGACTTGATGTCCAAGTGGAGATCAGTGATAAGTGGCATTTCTCAGGGGTCAGTATTGGGATCGGCCCTGTTTAACGTCTTTGTCAGCAACATGGACAGTTGGATATAGTGCACACTCAGCAAGTTTGCCAATGACACCAAGATGTGTGATGTGGTCAACATGCTGGAGGAAGGGATACCATCCAGAGGGACCTTGACAGGCTGGAGAGGTGGGACCATGCAAACCTCATGAAGTTCAACCAGGCCAAGTGCAAGATCCTCTACATGGGTCAGAGTAAACCCAAGCACAAATACAGGCTGGGCAGAGAATAGATTGAGAGCAGCCCTGAGGAGAAGGACTTGGGGGGATACTAGCAGACAAGAAGCTCAACGTGAGCCAGCTATATGTGCTTGTAGACTAGAAAGCCAACTGCATCCTGGGCTGCATGAAAAAAAAGCATGGCCAGCAGGTAGAGGGAGGGGATTCTGCACCTGTATTCTGCTCTTGTGAGACCCTACCTGGAATATTGTGTCCAGCTCTGGAGCCTCCAACATAAGAAGGACATGGACCAGTTAGAGCAAGTTCAGAGGAGGGCCACGAAGATGATCAGTGGGCTGGAGCACCTCTCCTATAAGGACAGGCTGAGGTAGTTGGGGCTGTTCAACCTGCAGAAGACAAGGCTCTGGGGAGACCTGATAGTGGTCTTCCAGTACATCAAGGGGGCTTATAAGAAACATTGGGAAAAACATTTTAACAGGGCCCGTTGTGAAAGGATGAGGGGTAATGGTTTTAAAACAGAGGGATGTAGATTTAGACTTGGTATAAGGAAGAAATCTTTTACAATGAGGGTGGTGGAACATTAAAACAGGTTTCCCAGAGGTGGTAGATGTCCCACCCCTGGAAACATTCAAGGCCAGGTTGGACGGGGCTCTGAACAACCTGATCTGTTTGGAGATGTCCCTGCTCCTTGCAGGGGAGTTGGACTAGATGGCCTTTGAAGGTCCCTTCCAAGCTAAACTATTCTATGATTCTATGATTCTAACTGCCATCCTACACAGGGTTGCATGGATAACATATCTTGCTTAGCGTGCTTCCAAGAGGGCAGGTTATACATAAGAAGGAGCATCTGCATGTTTTGGGAGAAATGGCACTGCAGGAGCTGCCTGCATTCCCAGTTTGGTTGCGTAACTCTGCTGGTATGACTGTACTACCTTAACTAGGCCACTAAAACTCCTAGGGTATGTTTGCTCACCGTATTATGCAATTTCATGCAGTGGTACCCAAATTCAGACTAAATAATTCTCTCTACTCAAGGCAGTCAAGCCATGTTAGCACCATCATTCTGCCTTATCTGTTTTACTCTTTTACAGGCTTGTTGAAAGCCAGCTGGGCATTTCTACATGGTACTACACTGAACAGTACTGTAATTAACCTGGCATTATCCTGGTATATTTTGCTACCTAGAATTGTTTCTAGAAATTATCCTGATAAAGAATACAGAAAAATTTTAATGCACTCACTTTTCATAGTGACAATTGCTAATAGCAGCAATATCAAAAAAGCATCAGTCCTGGGAAAAATGTATCACTTTGCTGCATGAAATGAATTGCTGAATTTCTTTTCCCAAACTTTGGACTTGTTCAGATCTTAAGTTTTGGCACAGCAGACTGAGGAGTTGCAGGTTTTTACTGAAATGTCACTCTTCATTCCTGTTCTCAATTGCATCTAATGTTTTTATCAACTACAACTATTCAAACTTTTTCTAGTTGAAAATATTCTTCATGGAAAATGCCATTTCTTTCCCAAAAATGTTCTCAAGGAAAAATGCATTGACAGAAATCCTGCTAATGCTGAAAAGGAAAGGTTTTCCCTGGGGAAAAAAATAAGGAAAAATATGTTAAAAAATTACCACAAGAAATTGTGTATGTTTTTGAGTCTAAGTTAGGCTCTTTGCTATTGAAAAATCATACAGAGGTTTATATATAAGTTCAAAACTTCTCAGAAGTAGAAACTGCCCTTAAGATATTTGAATTTCTGCTGGTAATGACAGTGTTAGGGCGCCTGGAGGACGGAAAAAGAGGAATACACAGACCAGGAATTACATAGAAGAGCAACCTGCACACTGAATGCATGCCATGATGTGGTTTGCCTGTTGGCTCTGCATGCCTAGATGCAATCACTTGTTAACCACCTAAAGCTAGTTTAAAGATTATCCATGCCACAACGATTGATGTTGTTAAGATGGATCAGAAAAAAAACCAAACTCAGAGTTTAAATCAACCTGGTGATCTGAATGACCACAGCCTACACTGGAGAGAACACAGTGAAAACCCCTATCAGTCCTTGCCAACTCTACCTGGGGACCAGAGAAATTCCCTCTCCACCCCAAATCTGGCAACTGGTTTGACACAAGCACAGTGGCAAGAGGCACTGATGTGATCTCACAATGCGATTCAGTTTACTTTCTTTACTCCTCTGAGAAAGACAATGTAATGGATACGGTATCCTCTATCAGAAAGTTTTATTTTTAACTGAAGGATGATCAGAGTGTCTAATAGCAGTTTCTCCGCGACCATGAGAAAATTCATCCTTCAGCCAACATAGAAGATGGAAAGAGATGACTGGATGTAGTACTGCAAAGCCAGAACAGTTGTTAAGCAATATATTTTTGTAGACGGCAAATACTCAGTGTTGACAGAGTTAACAGAGATTAGTTTCGTAATAATAAATTAAGTCGGCCTGACACAAACCCCCAGCACAGAGCTCAGCTGCCATGGAAGAGCACTGTTTATTTCCCTCATCCTCCAAAGTATGGTGACTGCATGCAAACCCCTTAATGGAAGCAGTTCCTGGTCCACAAGTCATACCCAGGAATGGTTTGGAAAAATGTTCATTAGCTTAGGACAAAACAATTCCTGGAGATTCGGCAAGGTGACCACAGGGGTTCCTCTCAACTTCGATTTTTCTGTGATTTGGTGACCAATTCACAACATGGATTATCAAATTTTGGTACTTGAGCTGTTCCTTGGCACTCCTTGATACAGTAGTGTAGATGTGTCCATAGAGTCCCTCCTGGGGAAAGTTGGAGGCTGGTGACTCTCCAAGCTCTTGTGCCTTGGAGAGCACAAGGCCCACCCCAGCCTGGAGTCACAGCACCATGCAGATGAGCATGGCAATTGACTTTTCATTTTCTGTTTCAATGGTCTGGAAAAATAAAAGACCAGTAAGGTGGGAGAATTACTGACAATGCAAAATCCAAGAACAAGAAAACACAAGATGACTTGACGTGACTAAAAGAGCAAGGCCAGACAGATGCAACTGTGGAGATTTGAAGGGCAAAGATTGGGAGATAAAGTTATGGAGATGAAGGCAAGATGAGGTGTCGAGAAGGAACAATCAAGACAATTAAGGTCTTTTGATACTGTAAATGTAAACTGGTGAGCACTGGTGACAAATACAAATCCGAACACTTCTTGTGCTTCTTGTGAATTCAGAAAATAGCTTTGTCCTAAACAATTTTTGAGTTGTTTTCCAGTACAGAAGATTATCTTTTCTCAAATATTTATTGCAAAATTAAAAAGGAGTCATGCAAAAATAATACACACACAAAAAAATTCTTTCTAAGCAACTAAACAGTTAATACATATTTTCCTAAATTCTAGCCATAACTAATACATATTCTGTCTGATGTAACTTTGCAATCAATTGTTTTCAATGGTTAGGTTTTTTAAAAACATACATGTCTATAGCCTGTCCCATACCTCCCTTCTCTCTGTGTCTCTGTCAGTATAAGTAAACGTCTTAACGTGGCAGGGAGGTAATTGCAAAGTGTCACAGACACTCAGTTTCCATCTGTTAAGAACTGGAGCATTTTTAAAGAATGTGGCAGTGAAGCAAACATGCTTTATAATGAATTGATACTCAGTGGCTCAAGAGTAAAATTTCAACAAAATATCCTAACAGTAAGATTTTAATATTTGAAGTGAATTTTCTCCTCTTCTATCTTCCCCATCCAGATCCCACTGTCAAGTATTTGGCACTCAGAGTTTTTTAAGAATGAATTGATAAAACTATAGCCTGGTGACTATTTTGACCATATCCCAGCTATATTATTCCCTTTGGTCTTCCGGACATTAAAGAGTTGTACATATCATGTTATAGTGCATGCCTTTCTTCTGCAATTTGCTTGGCTTTCATCACTCGCTGACTTTTAGATCTTTTCAAGGTTTGTTTTTTTTTATGCTATTGTCACATTTAGCCATTCCCATTGAAATGATTTTGCCAAAAGATATGACTGGAAAAAAACGGACAGAGTCAACTCCCTTTTCCCTATTGAGGCGCTGATAAATCTCTAACCACTATGAACTGCTGCTAAAATATGAGATGATGTAAAGATCTTCAGAAAAGTCCATTTATTTCAATTGTTTCAATACCATTTTTTTTTTTCCCAAAGGAAGAGAACTTAAACAAATGTGAATAAATCCAAGCATCCTTTAGCTGCATTTACAAGAAGTGAAAAGAAATGCTAAACTGTGGCTTGATCTGAACAATATCAAGCTGTGTATTCAAGCTGGGGCAATGTAGATAAATTTTAAACCATTACCCATCCAGTCCTCTCTCTGTATACAACATCCAGAGACACATTTTTTATGACAGAGCCAATGCTTCTGCTTTAGAGACAGGTCTTTTTTTCCCCTGTGCTTCTACCAAGAAAACAAACAAAAAATGTTCTCGATGATGTCAAAGATTTTGGTAGCTACATCAAAGGTCAAAGAACTTCACTGACTCACTGCCACTCAAATCATTCCTTTCCACTTGTCGTCTCTGAAATCCACCCCATTAACTATGAGTACAAATGGTTTATTATCCTGTAATCTAAATGATGAGTTTGGGCAGAGAGGTGCCTAGTATTTGAAGCAAACAACAGGAAGAAATAATAAATTCTACATTAAAACAGGTCACCCTTGAATGGAAAGGCTGCAGACGACCCCAGGCCTTAGGCTGACAACTCCTTGTATTACAGTGAAGACCGTACGCTAAACTTGTCCAAGATTCCTGTGAAAACGAAATACCTTCTTAAATTTTTTGTGTTGAGCACTTACATCCCCAGATTTTATGGTCTCTGAAGTATCTTCACTGTTCTAACTGTTCTAGAGTGTTCTCATAGAAGGTACAAAAAGGATGCCACATTTACAGAGGCTGAAAGTAAGTGCTCCAGTCAGTCTCCAGCTACCACGAGAAAGCTGCCATTCTGAATTGATTACAGAGCTATTACCTGGAGGTGACAGACTCTATAACCAAGTTAGTCTTCTAGAAAGCTGGAGGAAAGGTAACTGAAAAATCCTGTTCATTACACATTCGCTGAGTTTAGTTTGCTTAGTGGATTACCAGCATAAAGTAAATATCAGACACGATATTTAATAGGCAGGACAGTTATCCTCAGGGCACTTTATGCCCTAATCTGGAAGTCTGGGATGCCAGGCCAAATACACCCCCTGTGGTACAGGTGGAGACAGTTAAAGAGCTCCTCCTCCATCTGGATTGCCCCAAGTCCACGGGACCGGACGGGCTCCATCCTAGGGTGCTAAGGGAGTTGGCGGAGGTGATTGTGGAGCCGCTCTCGGCCATCTACCAGCTCTCCTGGTTATCTGGGGAGGTCCCGGAGGACTGGAGGCTTGCCGATGTGACTCCCATCTACAAGAAGGGCCGTAAGGAGGATCCAGGGAACTACAGGCCTGTCAGCCTGACCTCAGTACCCAGGAAAGTTATGGAGCAGATCATTTTGGGTGAGATCACTCGGCATATGCGTGGCATCCAGGGGATCAGGCCCAGCCAGCACAGGTTCACGAAAGGCAGGTCATGCTTGACCAACCTCATTTCCTTTTACGATTGGGTGACCAGACTGGTGGATGAGGGAAAGGCTGTTGATGTGGTCTACCTGGACTTCAGCAAAGCCTTTGACACAGTCTCTCACAGTATTCTCCTAGGGAAACTGGCTGCCCGTGGACTGGGTAGGTATACCCTTCTTTGGATAAAGAACTGGCTAGGGAGCCGTGCCCAGTGGGTAGTAGTTAATGGAGTCAAGTCCAGCTGGCCTCCTGTTACAAGTGGTGTCCCCCAGGGGTCGGTACTTGGGCCCATCTTGTTCAATATCTTTATTGATGACCTAGATGAGGGGCTTGAGTGTACCCTCAGTAAGTTTGCAGATGACACCAAGGTGGGTGGTGGTGTTGATCTGCCTGAGGGTAGGGAGGCCCTTCAGAGGGATCTGGATAGACTGGATCGCTGGGCTGAGCTGAATGGGATGCGGTTCAACAAGGCCAAGTGTCGGGTCCTGCACTTTGGCCACAATAACCCCAAGCAGTGCTATAGGCTCGGGGCTGAGTGGCTGGAGGACTGTGAAGAGGAAAGCGACCTGGGGGTGTTGGTTGATGCTCAGCTGAACATGAGCAGACAGTGTGCCCAGGTGCCAAAGAGGGCCAATGGCATCCTGGCCTGCATTAGAAATAGTGTGGCCAGCAGGAGCAGGGAGGTAATCATCCCCCTATATTCGGCGCTGGTGAGGCCGCACCTTGAGTATTGTGTTCAGTTTTGGGCCCCTCACTACAAGAAAGACATTGAAGCCCTGGAACGTGTCCAGAGAAGGGCAACAAAGCTTGGAGCACAAGTCTTATGAGGAGCGGCTGAGGGAGTTGGGATTGTTTAGTCTGGAGAAGAGGAGGCTCAGGGGAGACCTTATAGCTCTCTATAACTTCCTGAAGGCAGGTTGTGATGAGCAGGGGTTTGGCCTCTTCTCCCCGGCAACAAGCAGGACCTGAGGTAATGGCCACAAGTTGTACCAGAGGAGGTTTAGGTTGGAGGTGAGGAAAAACTTTTTCTCCCAAAGAGTGGTCAGGCACTGGAATGGCCTGCCCAGCGAGGTGGTGGAGTCGCCATCCCTGGCACTGTTCAAGAGGCGGCTTGATGAGGAGCTACAAGATATGGTTTAGTAGCTGTGGCAGCAATGGTAGTGGGAAGACAATTGGACTAGATGATCTCATAGGTCCCATCCAACCATGTGATTCTATGATTCTATGATTCTATGAAAATGTGATTGAGCATTGCCCTGTGTTTAATGATTACCTGCAAGTGCTTCAAAGTGTAAAGAAAGTGCAGTAAACCTCCAAGCATGCCATATTACCAACATATAATCTGAATAAATGAGCTGGATTATAGCAAAAATTGCTGACAGAATTCCAGAGTTATGATCCAATAATAATTACTTGCAAGGAGAAGTGAGAGTTATGATATACATGTACTACCAGTGCAGGAATATCTATCTACCTATTGTATTCATTGATAGATAATCCAATCAGGGAAAGCAGTAAATCTACAGAATGCTTTTACTAGTTGTAGTGGAGGAATTAAAAAAGAGGGACAGTTCACCTTGGTAAAAAAAAAATTCTCTGCAGAGATCTTAAAACCTTAGGTTCTATCTAGAGCATCTCTTGGTGTAATTTTCAAACTCTCCTTCCTTCTCATTAAACTGAAGTTGATGGAAGTCTTGAAACTTATTCTCCATCATGCCGCAGCAGTTCTTGTTCTTGTGTGCATTGGAGACTACAGACTGCCAAAGACATGGTTGTAACCCTGTGGTTCTTAGGCACCCTACCATATGTTGATGCAAGACACTGGAGCAGCTTTAATTGGCACCACCACTTTGAGTCTGCCAGTGACCTACTGCCAGAGGAGCCTGGAAGAGTGGGACTTTCATCTTCTGTGGCCCCATCCATTCTTTGCTTGTATTGCCTAGTTTTTCCTTATGTGTGATATAGATATTTTTTTTCTTAAGAGAGGAAAGCCTCCCAAAAGCAACTCTAAGCTCATTATACAGTCCGTGAAAGGGAGAGAGACAACTCCAAAAGAAAATTCACCTATCCTGGAAACATTTCTGAGAGTGGAACAAGATATCTATCTTTGAGGACATGACTATTTTAGACCTGCCCACCTAATTAGTTGGTTTTCATGTGTCCTTAGCATATTCTGAAACCAATATTGTTGTCTTAAAAAACTGTGTCTCTTCTTTGCACCTTTTTATGAGATAAATGGAATCTCCTTTCCTCTGTCCTTAAAAAAGGTGATTTTTTTTTTCCTATAATGGGTCCAAGAGCAGTAGAACAGCCACATCAAGTTACAGAAATTAATGCAGCAGTTTTCTTTAACCTTACTCACACAGATATCTCTGTGTTACTATCTTAAATTACCAAATATATCTTCTTTGGGGTTGACTCCACAGTTAGTAATCTCATTAGTGCAGGGGTTGTATTCACACTGAGCTTTATACAATGCTGATCATAAAGTCAGCACTTGATAAGTTAATAATAACAATAGAATGACATATTGCGAGTCTGAAGGTTTATACTTTCAAGTTTTATTTTCTTTTTCAGGAACTTTGACAAACACCTTCCACACAATATTTTTGTTTTAAGTCTTAATCCATAATTATGGAGAACTGAAGTACCAATGCCAGAGTAACAAGATTAATACCCTTTTGACAGAATTTAATAATATGGTTTTATAATATTTAATTTTGTTCATAAAATATCTCTCAGTAGGAAACTTTTTTTTTAACTTACCTAAACATTATTGCTTTAAAACAATTTAATTCATATTTCCTGGCACAAAGAATTTGTTATGAAGGCTGGTTGGGAACAGGTTTTTATAGGCTCATGCAGGGATTAGCTTCAACTTAATTTGGATATTCAACCAATTTTGACAAGTATAGTCTGCTGAATATGGGCTAATAATACAGTCCTTAATTCATTTATCCTCTTTTAAATGTTCAAGCCCTTTAAAATCATGTGACATATGTAGTCTGAATAACAAAACTTGTGTTGGTCTTGGTTTTGGTCTCTAGAGAAAGCATCCAACCACAGGTGCAGCTGATAACACTTTTGCCTAAATGAAATGAGAATAAGGGCAGAACATGGACTATTAGGTAGTGTCGTAGAAGAGAATGTCACTCATTAGCAAAAATTCAATCTGCAATACCAAGCTTTCCATGCAGTGCATGGGGTAGCAGAAAGTCCTACTTCTCTGCTGTGCAACAATAAATGCCTTCTGCTGTAAAACCAATTACCAAGCAGGAAATCTCTATTCATGCCATGCAGGTATTTGATGAGTTTGAAAACCTTTTCCTCAAAAAAAACCCCAGAGATGTAGGTAGTTTGCCATTGCCATGCAAAGACAAGCCTATCACTCCAATGCAGCCTGAATCCTACCCAGGTCCAAAGTCATGGAGACACCAGAGCAGCCTGTGGCACCTGTGGTGCTTGTAGAACGTGGGACAGTCACAGAGGCCAATTTTTGCCATCCTCAAGAGAAGAAGAACCTGGGGAAAAAGGCCGAAGTGTCTGGCAGGTGGGAAGACGTGTGGACAATGATGAGCAACTGAGATCCAAACCTCTATTCAATCTAAATATTCTGTATGTAGCTGACAGTGGACAGCTTGAACACTCTTCTGAGTGCTGTGGGTTTGGAGGACCAATGTTGAAATGGGTTTTTAGCTCTGCTGTTAGTTATCTATATACAGAGAGATGGTGCAGATGAAAATAATCAAATGCAAACCAAAACCACAAATGAAACTGAGAACCACCTCTGAATGTCTCAAGTCATCACAGTTTTCTTTCCTTTACCTCAAAATAGATACTAAATTGTTTCTTGGAACAGGAAGAAATAACGAAGGAATGCAATCGTATGAAAGAAACACCATCATTTCCACCAGATTTGAAAGAACAAAACCATCGAACTTGCAAACCTAGCTGTTGCTTGTCTGGAAAAATGCCATAGATTTTTCAGAGTTTTAACTTTATCTCTCTTGTAGCTGACTGCTTCCTGTCCCCTGTGGCACCATGACACAGCATCAGTGCATGGCGAGCTTTCACCTGTACAGGAGCTTGCATGGGGAAAGGGATGGCTCCAGTCATGAGGAAACTGTAGCAGGCAATGTCTGAGGAGGCTTTCATAGATCAGGTAAAGTTTCTTCTCTGCATATCCAATAGATGCTCCTAAGATGCTGCCAGTACACGTGGATCCAGTCCTATTCACACTGATCCAAAATCCATCCACCTGCAGCATCCAAGATCCTCTCCACTATGAGATTCAGTTGCAAAACTGAGACCTAAAGGGTCAAAACTGTGATGAAAGAGGAAAAAATTCTACTTTTTCAGTTTCTGGGAGTATGTAGCTGTGTGAATACATACATAGAGCCATAAAAAGAAAAGAGGAGCATGTTTAAAAATGAGTCAGGACTTTTTCCTTCAGTATTACTGGTGATCTGGAAAATATCCCTTGCAGCTACTGTGGGATAAATTGCAGCATGATCAGAGGCGGACCCGATGAGCACAGAAAGCTGCTGAGAGTGTAGGTAAACTCTAGCCGCTTTGTCCTCTGACTCCAACTCCATAGGTTTGTTACATTCTTCTAAGTTATAATGGCATAATTGAAGAAAAAAAATGTTAGAATGTTTATAAACTTATTTGTCCAGAAAACTCATGCCAGTAAACTTGAGCAGGAGCTTTTTTTGCCTAAACTAAGAAGAAAAAAAAAAGAAAAAGGTTCTGCAGAGTCATAGAATCTTTTCGGTTGGAAAAGACCTTTAAGATCATTGAGTCCAACTGTAAAGTTTACCCATCTTTCTAAGTCTTGCATGGGAAAAGTAAATTAGAATGATTATTCCTCTTTACTGTTAAAACAGAAACCAGTGGACGCTTGCAGTAATCAGAAGATTTAAAGCAGGTAAAATGAAGGATTTTCTTCACTTACCAGATTGGTACACTGTGGAACACACTGCTGCAGGATTTTCTGGATGCGAAATGTATAAAGCAGCTAAAACCAGGCAATTAGTCAAGTTCATCAAACACCAAGGAACAGTTAAAGCCTCTGGCTCAGGAAGTCTCCAAACTGCAGATTAGCAGAGCTGGGAGGGCACAGCTCAGGGAAAGGCGCTGCTTTTCTCGTTCGCTTTCTGCGGGCACCTGCACCCAGCTACTGATACCAAGCACAGCTCTGGGCAAAACGGACATTTTCTTTAACCCAGCAGAACAATTTTTATATTCTTCTTCAGTACAGTTTGATTTTCACACCACTTACAGTACTGAAATTTTTCTTCTAGCAGAAATGATACCAACTGCCATTTGGTGTTACTGGAGTCTTTTTAGTGGTCAGGACAAGGAAGGATTCTCTGCCTACAAGTGAGAAACAGCCTTACTAGACATGCGTTGATCCCTTATAAATTTTCAGTATTTCATGGGTGCTCTTAGTGACACAAGGTGTTTTTGATGAGCACCTGCTGCTCCCTGCTAATATACAGTAAGAATTTGGGCTATGGAAATAAGCTATTCATAAAAATGAAATAAGAAAGACAACATAGCTGGATGCATAATGCAGGAGAAGAAGAGCAGGAGCGTGTCATTTTAGCTGTATAGAGAACCAGACCATGCATGCATGTCTGTGATTTCTTTCCGAGGGATTTAAATCTTAGTATCAGCAACAGAGTAATGTTTTCCTCACAACCGTACCCAGGCATTTCCCAAATCCAGTATATATTTTTAATTACAGTCATTTTTATCTAAGCCCTCCATTGTATTTTAACATCTTTGCTTCTTGGCTTACTACTGAGTAGCATGAAGGTCAGCGCTTAATGCAGGCTTGCAGTAAATTGCCCTTCTTTAGCTGCATTCTCAATACACCTTCATCAAAAATCTAGGAAAACTACCATTCCCACTGATGACAAATTTCATATGCTGGTTGGTCTCTGTCTCACTGCCTCCCATTCACTGGTAGCACTCAGAAAATGGCTCAATTAGTAGAGACTTTGAGAGATGTTGCTGCAGGAGATTTGCGACAAGAGATGCCAGCAGATAAATGTGAGTCATTTTTCAGCTCAGGAGGCTTCAGCTCTGATTGCACAGACTGATTCTACTTAATTCATTTCTTTCTTTCCCTGTATGTTAGGGAGACAGCAGGTGAACAGTAAAATACAAAAACTGGAGCAAAAATGGGTGTTATTAAAGTGAATCAAAGTTACAAATGGATTGGCAAGTACACAGGTAGATTATCTATGATTCATGTGCCTGTATTATTTTTAAAATGCCATTAGCCAGAAATGACTATATGGAGATGCTAGTAAATCCTCAAAGTTTCCTGAATTGTGTAACTTTCACTGTAAGTCCCTGATTTCTTACAGTTTTGTGGAGGTCTGGCCCTGCCTGAACGACTCTATGATTTGTGTTTCCTGTTTAAAAAGCATACATTGTCTCTCCTAGGAGTGGAAAAATATGTAGTAGTAGGAAAAAAAAAAACTTTGGAGATGGGTCATACAATAAATACTGGATGTGGACACTGGAATTGAAGAGTTCCCAAATACACCGGAGTCTGGAAAATATTGACCAAGAAAAAGTAACCAATAAAAGTAACCAATTCACAGTCATCTAGGGCTATGGGGGAGTAATTTGGTGAAGAATGAAGTTCAGACCTACTTTTCATTAAGTCAACACGGAGCCAACAACAACTACCAAGCAGTACCTGACCTACCAGTCTACTGTCCGGTATTTTGAATAAGGATGATAGATTGCCAGCTGGTAAAGACTAACATGTTCCAGGTGAGTAAAGCAAACCCCATTTTAGAAGCAGACTGTGAAAATGCATGATTTGTTTCTTCACGGTTCAAGGTGTGAGCGGCCTTAGTTGTGCCAGTGGAGCAGCCATGACTCTCCCTCAGCAGAGAGTGTCCCACAGGAATTCCCCAAGTGAGGGATGGATTTGCAGTCAGAAGCTATGGGCATGGCTAGGAAGAAATTAAAAGATTCAGATGCAGATGGCATGGCTTAAAGAACAAAAATAACATAGCATGCAAGCCTAGCTGAACTCACACTCCTGAGCTGTGAGATTTGGTCTCTACTTTACCTTTTCTTTTGCTCATTCTAGAAGGATGAGCACTGGAAAATGAATGTGGTTGACTTTCTAACAGCATCTGGTTTAGTAACAATACAAGCAACTCTGGAGTTTTATCCAGTTTTAGATTTATTTGGTATAAAGAGTGCTGCACATTCTTAGATCCCCTATGGGATCCAAATTGTGCCAGTCTTTTTTCATAAATAATCAGAAATCTCCTCTTCCTTCAGATCCCTGGTTTTAAGCTGAGTTTTAGTAAGCTGATTCCTTGCAGACTTTTCGGTGAAGGATTCTAAATACCACACACCTTAGAGTCACAGAAAAAAAAACTTTAAAATCTGTAGCATGAGTGTTTATAGGAAGAAGAATGAGAAAATATTGATGACTTCTACATATTCAGGAGATGACAGGAATTTTTGATGGAAATCAAGGGATGTTCTTCCATTGACTTCAACAGGAAAAAAAGTTTTCACCTTCAGATGGTAAAGAACCACTTGGGAAAAAAAAAATATTCTGCCAGTGGGAAACAATGGGAAATTAAAGAGTGATTGAAGCTCTAACTTTCTTCAGAAAAGGAGTGTAATCAACAAATTTCTTAACTTCACAAAAAAAAAAAAATATGGTTGGTTTGTTTCCAGCTGTCAGAACAATTAAGTTTAACACAACTATATGAGAACTGGATGTCTTCTAGGTAGAAATTAGGTTTTGTTTTAAAATGCAAAGATAGGCACATAATATGGTTAATATGATGTAAGTTAGAGTCTGAATTTGCAGTAATTTAGCTCATCTGTGGTAACTGCCTGTGGGGAGACTTTTACATGGTTATAAATGTGTGGTAATTTGAGGTTGCCTATCCCTCTTCTGAATTCCCCCTCTTACAAGTAAATGATCTTACATTTACTGATGGGTAAAAAGGTGCACAGTTATTACTAAGTAGCCTAACGCTTGTGGCAACTTGTTTGCATGCTTAAGATCAGCTTAATTACAGTAGGGAAAAAAGAGAAGTGATTAGAGCCATAACAAAGCACTTTGAAATTATCAAAAGAAAATTATTTTATTTATTGAAATTTAATCTTTTATAGGTTTCTATTCACGTATATATCCAAGGTTGGGGTTTTTTTTGTCATTCTTCCTAATTTACTAGGCATTATTCACAGGCATTATTCAAAAATTCTATATTTATAATCTAGAGAACGAAGTGCCACTCCAGAGTGAATATTCCCTTTTGCTTCTGCTGTTTCTCTGACTCGCAGCTGATCAAAGTGAGAGAGGTTTTTTTTATTAACTGTAAAAACTTTTAGATGATTAATTGTGAACCCAAAGACTAACTTTATCTTCCATTTATCTTCCACATTTGAGACCATTTACCCCTCTGCAGGACAAATGGATGTCTACTAGATCATAATGAAGTGTATCATGCTTCATTTGCAAGGTATAAATGTCATCACTGGTGAAGAATTAGGTTTAGTTGTCTGTTGACCAACCTTCATCAAAAGAAGAGTTTAGAATTCCAGGTAGGAAAATGCACCATCTCCAAAGTATGACATCCCTACTGGAAGCTAGTAGGAACTGCATTCAAAACAAGCCTCCAAAAAAATGTTTCTCTGTGCAGCAGGTAGTGAACTTGAGATCTCCTCACAGTGGATGTTACAGCATCAAAATTTTGTGTGGATTCAAGAGGAGACCTGAAAATGACAGTGCTGACTTGCAAGCCTGGGTCTGTAATATCTCTAACTCCCTTCCTCTCCCTTCCAGTGGGTCTAACTCTAATAACCTAGAGAGTAATGAAAAACAGAAAAATGAAGTTTGAGAACTCATATCAAATGAAAATTTCTGGATTTTGTTCTTACAATAAAACATTATATGAAATTTCACACATTTTCACAATTGTTACCAAATGTTACACCATTTATTTTCACAACTGTTGTCCAAAATTTCTTTAACATTGCTCTGTAATCTCCCTCTAGTAACAAAAATTGTTGACTAACTTTGCCGGAAATCTCCTTTAATTAAAAATGACCACAGGGTTAGCCTTTTATACAAACATTAAATTAGAAGAGTCCACAGGGTTGCATACAAATCAGAATCTATGGTTGCCAGCCAAACCACACACCGTAGATGTGGCTTTGTAGGGAGAACCCAAGAATTTTCATTCCAAAACCACAGGTACCTACTACTATCTTGTTTAGCTCTAGCAGAAATAAAGCTGACAGCTTGCAGGGGAACCAGCAATTCTATGTCCATACCATGAAGACATCTAATATCCCCTTCATTGGCTGGCCTTAGTGAAGAGCCAATATGACACAACAAGATAAGTTGTCCCTTGAGGAATTTGATATTGCCAGCCATTTAAGTGATTCATGGGACTGTTCTGTCTACTTCTCTAAAACAGTTCACATACAGATTCCTCAGTTTTCTGTTCCACCTATGAGGAATTATAGAATCATAGAATAGCTAGGGTTGGAAGGGACATTTAAAGGTCATCTAGTCCAACCCCCCTGCAAGAAGCAGGGACATCTCCGACCATGTTGCTCAGAGCCCCATCCAGCCTGGCCTTGAATGTTTCTAGGGATGGGGCATCCACCACCTCTCTGGGCAACCTGGTCCAGTGTTCTACCATCCTCAGCGTAAAAATCTTTTTCCTTATGTCTGTTCTAAATCTACCTCCCTCTATTTTAAAACCATTACCCCTCGTCCTATTGCAGCAGGCCCTGCTGAAGAGTTTCTCCCCATCTTTCCTGTAGCCCCCTTGAGGTACCAGAAGACTGCTATAAGGTCTCCCAGGAGCTTCCTCTTCTTCAGGCTGAACAGCCTCAACTCTCTCAGCCTGTCCTCATAGGAGAGGTGCTCCAGCCCCCTGATCATCCCTGTGGCCCTCCTCTGGACTTTATCCGCTCTTAGAGAAGGGGAGAAAAAGTTCAAGATATGGTATTTCTTCATTACTTCATGTTCTTCTTATTTTTTTTTTTTACAAAAATGGAAAAGGAATAGCTGAGGTTGGAAAACAAGCAAAAGTACATCTGGCCAATTCTGTTGTGATCAGTTCATTTAATCTGAGCAAACTATTTTCAGAGGGATGAGGGAAGCATCTCCAAAGCTGGGAAAGAAGAGCTCCACTTCCTGCACACCCACCAAGTATATAGGATCAGTCACGCTGTGGGAACCTGCCTTGAAATTCTTGGCCTTATAAGGATCATGAACACACACTGGTATCCGATTTTTTTTCACAGTGTTTCCAAAACACCAAGAGAGACCTGATTCCTTATTCTTTTTCAAGTTGCTCCTAAAGTGGTGAAAAGCTCTGTTTGAATGCCTTGCTCCCACTAACCAAAGCATGTAAAGAAAATATCCCCCTGCTCTACATACACAGTCCTAAGGATGAGCAGTGATGTCTCCTGAACATCAGAGCTCTCAGACAGCAGAAACAAAAACAGCGTGTCTTGTAGGGAAATAAACATTTCGTAATTGCTAATGTTTCCTTTTGGATAAGTAAAAAGCCTGAACACATTAGATAAAAAAAAGAAAAAAAAAAAAAAGATTTAATTTCTAGTTTAAATACAGCTGCAGTAATTCTTATACACCACACAGCTGTTCGAAGGCCTGGCAGCTGTCCATATCTTATGTGTCCTATCATGTGTTTTCCAGTATTGTTTTTTTGACACATAAAGACCATCTTTAACTGTTGGGAAAAGATTGTGGTCCTTGTCAGGTAGCTACTGGCACGTGGTTAGACACATCTGTGTCTCATCACTGCTAGGTTTTGCTTATCTCCCCATGACTCTACTCTTGTTACAAAGGAGAATCTTTTGGTTTTGCCATTTCTTTCTCTGACATAATCCTACATACTGACGCAGACCCCAAACTGTACACTTGTTTGTTAGACACAAACCAAAATCACAGCTAACACACATTTATATTGTGCAAATAACTGGGATGACAAATGTTTTTACCAAAACACCAACAGATGTGTCAGTCCCACTGCCGGTGCAGAAAGGGAAGGGAGGCCGACAAGTTTTCCTGCCAGCACGTGATGTCATTCTGAATTCATTTCTTAGAGAAAAGAATTTCAACTTTTAGAGAGAAAATTGGAATGAAGAACATCTTACCCAGTATCATAAGCATTTTTGTAAATAAGCTTCTCAATTTTCCCTACCAACTTTTACTCCACGCAAAAATAGATATGATTGCAATGTTGTTACTTGGACTGCATAGAGAACATGTATTATAACATCTAGCTAAAGACATCATGCAGCTCTGGGAAAGTTTTCCTGCATTCTGGCTTCTGAAAGCTTGTAAAATAGCAATTACAAAAGCATCGCAACATGCTTGTGCAACAGGCACAACATTTCCCTTTTGCAATTGGGGAAACTGAGGGCTGGAGGCATAAAGTTCTCCATAGCACGTGGTGCACTAAGGCGTAGTGGTATTCCCTCAGTACCTCCGAAGGGTCACTTTACAGAGAGACAAAAGCAGAGGTAAGGTGCCGTATGGCTCTGGGAAATCCCTCTGTGCCTCCTCAGCTGGGATTTGGTGGTCGTGATTCGGTTCCTTGCTGCCTGCAGGTTTAGATGGCTCCTGGGTGGTGCTGCTCGTGTCCAGCCTGCTCGAAAGTGTGGTGCTTGCACCTGTCTTTGTAGGTGCTGCTTATCGCCTCTGTTATTATGAAATATAAAAATGACCTTAAAAGAACATTAAGCTTAAGCAATAGACAAGCAAAGCTTTGCCTCCTTCATGCATGGCACTGAAACTATTTTCCCATTGTGCTGTTGTTTTTTTTCTTTTTTTTTTTTTAAAAACGTAGATTAACTTCTGTATCGCTTGTTAGCCCCACCTTGCCTCCTCCCATATTTATATATTTCAATTAATTTCATTGTCCTCATGTTCCAGCATATCAAAGCAAGATGTTTTTACACGATAAGTTCTCTTCTCTCTATGCAACTTGGGTAAATAGTTTTCCCAGAAATATTTCACTCACTACTGTGTTATGTATGTCACCTGTAGTTTGTAGTTGAAGTAGAGTTTTACTAGGTAACTATCGTACAAAGGACATTCCCTGGCTCTATTTACCCTTAATCTGGGAAACAGTAAGAACAACCACAAGTTACTATTCCTGTGTACCTAAAGATACAGAAAAAATATTAGTTCAGAGACAATATGTTATCGCATTTTATAATGCATATACCCTTTTTGGCTATTCATTCCTGGGTGCGGGTAAGTTCATTTTTAACCTTAATTCTGAGCCCAGTGCATTTTGGCATATGAAAGTATGTAGCACTGAAGTCTGTTTACAGACCTGTTAATTTCCTGGATTATTTTGTCTTAATAAAGGAAAAGAGCTCTGGAGCTCGGCAGATGAGCAGCACCTCGCATGTACCAGCTCTTCTTCCCTTCTCAGATGTATTTCTATATTAAACATTGAACAACAAAGATGTATTTTGAACAGACTTAGTACTTTGATTTTCAAATGCTAAGAAGATGGTAAATGGAAAGAATTTCTTTCCAGAAGAAAGCTGCACACCTCTTAGTCAAAAGCTATTTTCACACAATCTAAGCTTGAGACTTCTCAGCCCTGCTTTTCCTCAGAAAAAGGCTGAGGAAGTCTCAAGAAATAATTTTTATAGCAAGGGAATTATGAAAGCTTCTGCAAGAGCAATGGACATGGGATTAACCTGTGGCATCTTTCAACCACAACTTTTTGTTTTCTTTTTCCTTTCTTCACAACTGGGCAGCCTTTTTGGTCAAGCTTTCAAACAAGTCCACACCAAAGATTCAAAATATTCTCTGAGAGTTTCACTGTCCCAAAATGTACTGCAGCAATGGTTTTGCAGTCTTATCTAGAGGTCACTGCCTCAGAGCTTCCCTCTTGATTTTTGCCTGATAGACACCAGTATATCCTTTGCTCCAGATTTTCCTTCATGTTCCTTAATAGGCCCACTAACACCTCCTCTCTTCCTTGGTGCTTACACCCTCCACTTGCTCATAGGCACTCAGCGTGTTTCCCTTTAGCTATACATATTCAGTTCTTTTCATCTTTCATCATAAATCAATCATTCCAGTGCTTAATCATTTGCATTCTTTTCCCTGAAACACTCCTGCTCCCCTCTCCCTCCTGCGAGTGCTATGTGCTCAAAACCAAATTCTTTTTTCTAATTGCGTGACTAGACAAAGAGACAGCCAAAGCAGGACAGCCATCTTATGAGTCAACTAAACTAGTAAGACTTTAAAAATGCAATGTGTCTTGGTTGGTGCATCATCACTCTCTTTGGTAGCTGTCAATCAGCTGACTATTTTTATTGTTTTTCTTAAAAAAGAGGGATGCAAGAAAGTAGCCTGGATGGAGACAAGGGTGGCAGATACTAGTGTTTTGCTTCAGACACGGACTGACCTATAGGGCTCAAAATCTCACAGACAGTGTGGGAATTCAGATCCAAATGTGGGCTCCACTACTCACACCATTCACTTCTACTTGAGGGATTCAGCCTTGTAGCTCTTCTGAAGAAGTCAGGTTGAATTCTCCTGGAGAACTTCCCAACTCAAGCAGCTTCCCAACTCCACTAAAACTACCTGACCAATCAGGACAAAAGTCATCTATAGGCATGTAAGACACTGAATTTTCCCTTTGAATCATAAATCAATCACTAGAAAAGGAAACCTAAAATAAAAGTGAGGAGAGAGCAGAAGGAAGAGTCAAGATAAATAAGACACTGGAAAAGATGTGGGTTTTTTAATCTTCTGTATTGACCTGATAGTGGCAGGGACAGAGACTAAAAGAGCAGCTCATGAGTCTTATGGAGTTGTACAAATCCAGCCTCTGAAGACACACAGAGCTGACTGTAAGGCCAGCAGCTTTCCTGGAGAGGTTGGGTGGGCTCTGGGGACAGGATAATGCTCCTTAGCGCACTGCCATTGCTAGAGGAGATGTTACCACAGGTAAGGACACAACTCAAAGAGAGACCATACAAACACAGACGAACGTGAAAAGGAGGCCACGTAGACACAGGTGAACATGAGTACAGATGAAGTCTGACAGGGGAGCTGCTCCTAGTGGGTTATGTAAGCAAAACAATTTTATCCCCTTCAAAGGCAAAACAGGAGCCAGGATACTCTGTTTATAATTCGGGGGATTTTTGAAATCATAACTCTTTCATTATAAAATGCCTTAAGCCCTCAGCCACAGAAATCAAACCCTGCAATATCCGGTGCCGTGTAAAGAAGTACCTTCTGTGTTGTAACAAACATCATCAAAGGGCTGAAATCTAAATCATGTTAGTTGTAAGGGTGTACCGGTGGTATTTCTGATGAGTCCATTTCCTGATCAAAAATGGTATGATTCTTGCTTTCATAGTGATCTTCAATGGTCAAGCTGAGAAAAGCATCACTAAATAGAAACATACTCAAGTGTGTGCTTGTATTTTCATTCTTGGAACATTCTTGGAATCAGGTGGGTCTCACCCGCATGTAGCAGTGGTGCTGGTTCTGAGATGCCCTCTTGCAGTATTGGTGACAGTCTACAAATGTTTGGCAGAATCAACATTTTGGCAGAACCCTTTTGCAAAGGTACGCTAAACATTTCTAGAAGTACATGCTGGTCGACAAGTTTTATGACCAAGTACTATTGGCAGAAGAACTCTGAACACATGAGGTCCTAGTCTCACAATATTAGCAGTGTTACCTTCAGTTGATTGTCCCCTCATTTGCTTGCACACACAGTGATGAGATCCAGCCTGTTCCTGTCTGATAAAGACTGGAGGTCAGAGACAAGGTCTTAGCTCATCTTGGCCATATGAATTTGTACAAACATAACCCACTGCAGGTACATGACAACGCCTGGGAGTTTTAGGCAGCCTGCTTAAATCAGACTGTTCAGGCAGAGGAAATCTTGCACCAGAGTGAAAGTTCTGCACTGTTGCAAGAGGTTTTTCATGCTAAATACTGAGCCATAACATAACAGACAGAAGCCACTGTGATGCTTTGATGCAATGCTAAAAGCCCAGTCTGCAAGGACTGCAAATTCTGACATTTTCTCTCGCTCGTTTCAATTGTTGAAAGACCTTCAACCTGTACACTTTGCAATCGAATCTCACCAGGCTTCTGGTACTTCTTTACATCTTGTATTTCAGCGGTGCTGCATTCCAGCAGGTCCATCATTCCCAGCCTGCCATGAGGCAGCCACAGCTACTGATTGAGACTGATGTAGAAAGGTGAGAAAGCTCTATAGAACAGTATAAAACAAAGCATAAACCCACAGCAGCTTGTTTGTCTCCTGTAAATAGCTAGGAAAAATTGGAAACTAACTTCTTGAGAGAAGAAAAGCTGAATAAAGAAACAATCATCTCTGCCAGTGTCTATCACTTGACAGATGGCACACTGAGGAATATAACACCTACCTGTGACTTACACAGAGCTCTCTCAGGTCCGTGAGAGATCCTCGGATGGGTGTTTTTCTGTCTGTTGCGCCGAGGTTCAGAAAGTATATTTGGGTTTCCAAGTCACTCGTATGCTCTGAGAATAATCTCTGCAAAGATTACATATTTTGGAAAACATCTGGCAAACTTTCAGGCTGTTTTCAAGATCTCTTGTGTATGCAAAGAGAATTTTGATTTCATGATTAAGATAGATTTATAGCAGCAGTACAACTATTTCGATATTATGATAAGGTGTGAAAAAAATCTATTTTATATTGCATTGAACTGAAATGACATCTGTTGAACGCTGTTAAATTCAGAGGTGATTTCTCTGTATTTGTGGATATTTGTGGGATTTTTTAGGCATAACATACATTTCAAGAATGAAAAGCAAATATATCTGATCTTTCAATGAGCCTTGTATTGTACTGTTTCTGGAGTGATTTTATTACTAGAAAGAAATTCTATTTCTTCACCTTCCCTTCAAAACCTGTTCGAAC
The DNA here is from genome assembly GCA_009806455.1 of Tetrax tetrax. NCBI lineage: Eukaryota > Metazoa > Chordata > Aves > Otidiformes > Otididae > Tetrax > Tetrax tetrax. The sequence continues at coordinate 132,213 of WHYT01017074.1, read as the reverse complement.
TTTTTGTCTGCATATTTGCCCAATGTGTTCCTTCACAGGTGAGGACTGAAGCCCCAACTAAAGACAGGATTTTTAAATTGAAATATTCAACAATTCACTGTACAGCCATGCTACTCTTATCAACCTTGCAAAAGAAATGAGATCAAGCTCTAAGAAGTCATTGTCAAATGAAGCTATTTTTTAAATAAAATCTTCATTTAGCCTCAGGTTAGACTTCAAGATAAGTGCCTGATTCTTAGGTGTTATGGTAGGTTTCCACTCTCAGTAATCACTGATTTTTGATGTAAAAATGTAAAGTTTAAGAGAAAATAACAACTCATCTTCACTGAGGGGAATAATAATCACTTCCTTCACTAGAAACAGAAGTATTCATAGGAGATTTGTAAAAAGAGAAAAGGAGCTTTGTCCTGGCATTGTCTGTGAGTCTGAATTTTTTAAACTGTGCCCCCAAAACACATCACTGTGCTCAGGTGTGTTGTGTGTATGGAGATTCATGGTTGTTTTCTTTAAGCAATTGTATTTAAGTAAACAAATAAACCACGCATCCCTGTAAAGTTCAAGTAGGATGTGGCAAGGGGCTTCTCGCATCTGTCTTCTCTCAGCCACTCAGATGTGATTTTCTAAGCCCTTTGTTTTATTGTCAGACTATGTGAAAGAATTAGGAAAATCCCATGTATTTTAAAGATACTGTGCAATTAATATATTAATTGAGAATTCATGGTGGAGTTAATTCCCAGCAAAGCTGATGAAAGTCAGGTTCAGTCTGATGCCCAGATGGAGGAAAACTTCTCATTCAATTGTAGAGGCAAATGTTTTACGCAGAGGAGGCTCAATACCATGTTTCGGTGTTCAAAGATACATTTTCCAGCTGCAAGGAGAGTCTTTTTAAGGCTTATTAAAATTTTGTATCAAAGCTACTTTGGAATCAAAAGTAGATTTTCAACCAATTTTTTTCATGCTGAATTTTTTTTTTTTTTCAGAAAAGAGTGGGAATCTTCTACCCAAACACAGGGTTTTACACCAAGGCACATATCTCTGAGCTAATCAGCTACATTGTTAGAAACATGTTCTTGCAGAGCATGGTCCATCTCAACTTTGTAAATAGAATCAATAACTGTGAAAATATCTATTTCATTCCATGACCATTCAGACAGCCATGAGGGCCATGTGGTCTTTGGTTATGTGATGTATACCTCCACCAGTGAGGTGACCTGCATAACACCTATTTAATGTAAAACATTTTTTCCACCAAAGTGGAAAGTTTTAAAAGTTTTGACTTTTCTGTTAGAAAATCAACTCCTCAAAAAGTCTGAGTTTTATGGCCAAAAGCACAGAAAAGCTGAAGGAGAATAGACTAAAGACTTTGAATAATTAGTTTTTCACCATAAATGAAAGCCTTTTTATCTTTAGGGAATATCCAGTTAAAATAAAACAGAAATAAATATTCATAATGTTTCCCAATGTAGATGTACTCTTGCATTGCAGTTTTCACTACTTCATCTTTAGACATAAAACAAAAAAAAAAAACC
>WHYT01017074.1:106131-123288 GCA_009806455.1 Tetrax tetrax | reverse complement strand
AAAAAAAGAAATCAACCTCTGAGCTGCTAATGGTATTTCTGAATGGTATTTTTTTAAAAATATGCTAAATGGCATTTCTCCCTGAAGAGACTTGACTTCTCTCATTTCTCTCATTGCTTGAGTGCGTGGTCCGACCAAAGGGATGACCACAGTATCAGTTTCAGGCTCTGACTTCTTGGTGTGTATCTCAAAGGGTCTCCTGCCATAGATACTATTTCTGCAGTCCCCAGCAGAACCTGGCAAGCACTCCTGAATGTACTCCTGAGTAGGAGGGCTGTTTCACCACTCTCCTGTACTCACCTCACACCACAACCAAGAGATGTTGCATTTCTCCTTGTCACACAGGAGTCTGGGACAAAGGCAGACACAGGACCTGCCGAGCCTTCTTCAGTGATTTCACACAAACCCATTCTTTCCTCCACACCACATGCCTTTAGAAGCCCAGCCTCTATTTCTCAATTTCATACCAATTAGCTGACAAACTTCCAAGACCTTTCAGTTAGCTCAGCCTAACAAGAAAAGAACAGTGCTTACACTGAAATTCCCATTACGCAGACTGTGATATACGTCCTACCGTTTGATTCCCGACTTGACGTAGGACTCATGTAGCACTACAGCGAGTTTGTTCTTGCATTGACCTGCAACTGCAGGGAGAGCTGACTGTAGCACAAGAAGTTGCACACAGCTTTAATAACTATAATGCTATTATTTTGTCTGTTGCATTGAATGCATATAATGGCAAATATGGAGAGTAGATAAGCATCCATGTGTGGCATAGAGGGTAAAGTCAGTCCAAGTGTGAAAAAAGATAATCCTGCTTACCTCAGCTGTATCAGCCTTGTAAAGCATCCACATCTTGCAGCTGCCTTCTGCCTTTGCTGCCAAGGAGCAGGAGGACACCTCCAAGTCAGCCACTTCCAACCAGCTTTGCAGGTAGAGGTGTCATAACCCAACTCAAAATGCCCTTAATTAGCGCGGTAAGTAAGCAGAGGCTGATGTTTGAAGAATGGGACAGGGAAGGGACACAGCCAATCCAAGATGAGCCATCCACTGAGTATGTTGAAACTCAGCAAGCATCAGGGTCCTTATCAGAGATTAACTATTCATTTACTGATTAGCATGGACTACTTGATGTACTGTGTGTTTGTCTTACAGCTAGAGCAGCTGCTACTGGCCACAAGAACATCATCCTCAACTACATGTACATGTAATTTGAACAAATACAGTCATTCTGATGATCTTTATGTTCTGATTCGTCACACTACTTTTACAATAAAGCTTACCCTGCCAGAGAGCTCAAACGTTGGAGACCATTTCGAAACTGTTGAAAACTGTCATGTTTTGTAGGTTCTCTGGGCCAAATCATCCAACCTGATCTGACTTGTGCAAGTCAGTGGTCCAATATTCAATGTTCTTGGGCCATTCCAGGCTTGTACTGGGATTTTCACAGCCCCAGATCTACCAGTACTCAAGAGAGGACTGTGGAAAAGCAAGTTTCTGGCCCCCCTCTTTATCTTTTGCGGAAGTTAACCACAATAGAAGTTAGCTATTTATACAATACTTTGGACTGGCCTGGAGGGAAAAAAAAAAATCAATCACACAGCTGTTTTGGGTTGTTTTTCTCTCTCTCGCTCTGATGCACTAATTAAGCCACTGATTAATCAAACAATTCATTGACAAGAACCCTGATTTATGTTGAGTTAAGTTACAGCATGCAAATATTTGCATAGTGCTGGATGTAGATTTAAACACAGACTCCATAAGCTTTTTTTTTTTTTTAACCATGAACATTTCTTGAGGATAATTCAAGTACAAAACTGAAGCTTTTCCTCCTTGCTGGTGATTTGAATAGATGGACTATGGCAAGAGTCAAACTATTTGTGTTAAAACTTTAATCTGATAAATAACTCTTGAGGATGATTTTTAGAAGCACGAAGGGCAGTAATGTGCCCTGCACTCACTAACAGGTCAATAGAGTTAGGCATAGTGCTCCAGTTTAATTTTTTTTTAAAAATTCCCTTCTTTGTTCTGAAATCTGCATTGACAGCAAGCTCTGTTCAGAACATTCTTCAGAGAGAAACCAACAGGCAGGCTCAGACCTTCCTGTGGATGTGCAAAGAACAACTGAGTAACTGAAGAGCAGGGAAAGACACCGATGTGCTGTAAGTAAGGAAAAAATAAACTTCTTGAGCGAAAAAGTAAAAGATGAAATTGTCAACAGATTGCTCATGACTCAGAATCTGAAACCTCTTTTGAAAAGTAACTGCAGGGTGACGTATATGTAATGTTATTCAGGTAACAAAAAGCTCTGCTGGCATTATTTTGTCTTGTGAAAAAAGAACCCAAGGACTGTTATGGTTTAAGACAGGCCTTTGGAGAGGTAAATCCAGATCTCCATCCCTTACTACTTCGTCTTATTCTGCCCACTCCATGGGAAAATATCTATGAAGGTTTTTAAGTGAAATTTAATTATTTGTATTAAAATCTATTATTTTAAGACTGTTTAACCCATGGGTTAAACACATGGATTAAACAGACATTTGAGTCTTTGCTAGAGGTTTTTTCAGGTAGTTTGAGTAGATGAACCTAAATCCTGTTTTGCTAGCCAGTGCTAAAGCCTGAGCAATTCAACCGTCCCTGCTTCAGTTTCTTTATCCATCAGATGGGAAGGATAACAATTTATTTTTTTTTTTTTTACAGAAGTAAGCCTTTTGCAACATGGCATAGTCAGTCTGACTTTTATTAATACATGAGAGCATGATGCGTGTCCTTTCTTACCTTCTGTTAAATCCCGCACCCCTCCAGGGCTCTGCTGGGCTGATCTCTGCGCCGGGTAATTCTCAGCAGACTGGCTTTCTGGGCTGGTGCTTCCATACAAGCACAGCTGTCGTGACACAAGAGCGATGCCTGCAAGGTGCCCACAAACAAAGCCATTCTTACCGAGTTTATCTGCATGAATCGGCAGAGCTTGCCCATTCCTGCCCAGTTCTTTTGGCTCAGACACCTTAATACTGACTATATCCCTTGCTATATGCTGAGTAATCTGTTGTGAAAAATGCCTCCGAAGAGGCCCCATTATGCACGCTCTCCTACCAGGCAACATAAAAATCCTGCCTAAACGGCACGCTGATTAAAGTCCCATAAGTTTTTAAATTATTACTTATGCTTCCCAACCATTATCTAGTGATTGCTGAAGCATCTTGCCAGAAGCCTTCTTTGTGGTGAGTAATGAAATAATGCAAATTAATGGGACCTGGTGCTGATTTTTAAAGGAAAACAGGCTTCAACGCATGACAGGATCAACATAATCTGTATGAGTTACTGAAAAGATTTGTCAACGGGCACATCAGACTCTTCATCACGACCATCCATGCAGGAGGGTGTCAGAGACCAAAAACCTTCCTGACCTCTCTGGTTGGTCTACCTGGGCAGTGTTTGCATGAGTACAGAAACAGAGAGGGGAAATCCTCAGTGGACAGAAGACACAGAGAAATCCCAGAAATATGTAAAGCTCTGGCTTCACATGGCTGCATGTGCACTGAGTTATGGATCATCATATCCCACAAACTATGTATTTTGCCACCATCCCAAGATCAAAGCAGAGAAAGAAGTGCAGCTTGCTTGGACCTCTGGCATATGCTGTGGCTAGGGCTGAGATAAGGACAGGGTGAGGTTCAGGTACACTTTAATATTTTTTTAGATAATTTAGGATTTAATAGCTTGGTGACAGAATACACAAGAACCTACAAATCCTAGATTTACCGTTTTGAACAGGATTTTGGCCAGCTACAGTTGAAGTCATTGGTCTCTGCGCGACGTTCCAGTCTCTGGTATTTAAAATGCACCAACAGACAAACTTGAGCCTTTAGACCACCACCTTCATGAAGCAACCGTCTAGCAAAAGAGAAAACAAGCATCAAGGGAAAAGACTGACAAAGACTCTGAAATTCTAATACCATTTTAATTACGACTGATACTAGGATCTGGAAGTACTAGGATCAGAGTATTAAGTGGTAATGAAAACTTATGAGCAGCTCTTTCCAGGTGTATTTCTATTATGTCCAAGACTTTGGAGTAACTCCTAAACATTAATGAAAATATGCATAAAGGTAAAAAGTATGTCTTTCACTTTCTTGTTTTCTCTTAGATTTGAGGGTGTTCAGTGTGTACTAAAAGGTGAGGGTTTTATTGGTTTCCTTTTTTTGTTTGCTTTTAAATGGGTGTTGTTCCTATGAAAGTCTTTGAAAGTTGATTAAAGTTGCTGCACTGCAGTACGATGTGTTCAGTTACGAGGCTCAAACCCCAAATGACAGACCAGCTGAGATTCCTTCCAGAGAGATTTCATCTAACATAAGTCTGGCAAACAGCACCGTTTTATTTTGGAGACAGATCTAGAACCGAAATGTTAGAAAAAAATGTTTTGATTTGGGTATTATAAGTATTCTTGGTGTTCAAAGCTGTAGCTCAGCCCCACTGCACTGTGGTTTTCCTGTGTTATCTTGTCCACAACATTCAGTGTGAGATCCTGAGAGCTCATTCTGGTACATAAAATTGAGCTGAGTCTGAGTCTAGCTGCCTTAGTCCAAGGTAATGATTCAGACCCACGCCCGCTTCCTACAAGAATCCTACATTTGGTAGCTACATGCACACTGCAGAGTGCCTGCTTGTGTGGAAGTCACTCAGTCTAGAAATTTAAGCAGCTGGTTATTTTTCTAAGCTCTAGAGACCTAGCACAGCATTTACAGAATGTCTAATGTGCACAAACTTGATTTTGCCCAGCCCAAAGAAATGTAGTTGTCACGACTGCCAACTTCTGCATCGTTGTTAATTAACCACATTTGGCTTGACCGGTTTGCAAGAGAGGAATCGACGGCTCCAGAGACCAGTATTAAAGGGAGTGCCAGTGTAGGGGTGTAATAGCTGTCCACAAAGTTACAGAACAGATTGCTGATTGTCCTCATTAGGAGGCACATCACAATGATGCTCCAGCCATCAATATACACCATAGCTGTACAAAAATAAATGAAAAATTAAGAATCACCAGCAGCTGTAGCCCTTACACTACAAAAAGTACAAATACAAACACTTCTTGAGAATTTCCATAGCAAAATTAATGTCCTTGCCCAGAAGCTTAGGAGATAGCCTGTGGATACCTCTCAGTCTGAGGAATTAGAGCTCACAACTACCACTTCCCAAAATAGAGCCCTAACTGCAGCATGTAGAATATTTTGGGGCCATCATTTAGCCAAACATACAAGAATTATGAGGCTACATGACAAGTGAAAGGGAACTAACTAATGTTGAGGAAGACATGGATTGCAGACTTTATTCCCAAGCTCATTGTCGTTCATTGTGCTTTTTAGCACAGAGAAACAGCTCTGATAGGAGGAACCCACTGAGAACCTCTTTCTCTCTCTCTTATTTGTTTAGACTACACACACTTAGAGCCAGGAAGGGGACCTCTTCCAATGACACCACGATTCTACTTTTGGCCCCTAATTGATGAGGGCAATGGTGAGGACATGAAGACAATGTTGATATTGCTGATGTCCATGTGCCTCCATCAGACGCGTCAGGGACCGGGGGTGATTTCTATGGAATGTGATGTTCATGATACAGATCAGCATTTCTGAGCCCTCTTGAATGTACAACAGCACTGGAGACTTTCCCTGTTTGCAGTAACGTGACTTTGATTTGCTCTCTGGCCACACGAATCACTTCTTTCTAGCTGTACACATAGTGCTTTATCGTGTGAAAAAGTGCTCCATCCAAACAATCTGAATTAAAGGCAAAGAAGGTCTAGAGAATTCCTTCTTTGTAATAAGTTATCCATTAAATACCACTTAAGCTTTTCTTGTTTTAAAGCATATGTCAACATAATCTCAAATACTTTTTATAAAGTACTAGTAGTAAGTCATTAAAAATGACAAAAATGTCTTTAATCTATAAAAATATTTTAATCAACTGAGATATCTTTTTCAACATAACAAAATAAACACAACCCAGACTGGGCTATCTAATCTCCAGCTCACAATGGGATGACTTTACAGGAGAATGTCAGAATCACCAGCTAAATTCATTAGGTGCTTACTGCTCTTAGGAGCTTTCAGGTATATTTTCTTTGCTGCTGTGGAATATACTAGGTTTTTTATAAAATATTTGCAAATGTTGAATGCTTATATGTTTGTGTTTCCTCAGGGGCAAGTGCTCATGCACCTCTGAAAGGTGGCATGGTTGAGAAATAGGTAATAACTTTTTGGAAGCCATTGATCAAAGGTAAGATAAAGATTCAATACCATTCCTGAGCAGCTAGCTATTCAGAATTTCCAGCCCCTTCATTTTACTAAAACGACAAGGAATCCTGGAAAAGGCAGAGGGATTAGGAAAATAGAAGAGAAAAGAAAAGGAATAGGTGAAAATCAGTGAGAACATTAGACGTAATATTTGCCTGTCAACTATGACATCATTCTTACGTTCTGACATTAGACGTAATATTTGCCTGTCAACTATGACATCATTCTTACGTTCTGACATTAGACGTAATATTTGCCTGTCAACTATGACATCATTCTTTGTCAATATTTTGGGACAGTTCAGTCACGGCAGAGTTAAACACCTGCTGTGTTTAACTTCTAATTTTAGTTAAACACACTTCTAGTTTGGGATCTAAATGTTACAGTCGGGCTGCAACAAGGTCACTATTTTAGTCTTATCCTTGTCCAACATTACAGAAGCTTATCATGAGTTCAAGGATAGTGGAAATCAGATTAATTGGCCTCTCAAATTTATCTTCCGGTTTTGCTGATTGCTGTGGTTGATCATGAAGTGGAACAAAACTTATCCCGCAGAATACGTAAGACCACGTCATAGGCCACATGCTCAGTGTGTCACCAGGAGGCGATGGTCCTTGCTGGTGGTCCCACACTGGAGAGGGACCATGATCTGCAGCCATGCTGCTTCCCTTCAGCCCCCATCAATGTGGCCATACTGCAAATTGCCAGACAGGCCTGTGCCATAGGAGTCCCTTTATCCTTCCACTTGAGAGCAGAACCTTGTAAAGACCATGAACACTAGCTGCAGTCCTTGGAGTTTCACAAGGTTTGGGCCATGCTCATCTGTGAAGGCCACAGAGGTTTCCACCAAATGGACAAACATCTTCATGTGTTAAGAGCACCACAAACCTGGCCGCTTTCCACCTCGAGCACAGACCTTCCTTGACTTGCTTTGCTACTACCTATCTTGGGTATTTTAGGGACAGTTTGGGATAATCATATATACATAATATTTTAAATTTACTATTTATCCATGTAGTACACGGAACAGTTGAGAAACTATGTCAGAGATGACCATCTGTTTTTAGAATTACTCTAAGTGAAGCTGGCCTTTATTTTATATGGTGAAGTCATAATAAAGAGCAAGACTCAGTATAAAAGTTTATGACAATAATGAGTATGGTTCACAAAGTATGCTTGATCTCTATTAATATTCCATATTTTATTGTATGACAATTATCAAATACTTCTTTTCTGTGATCCTTGTTTCCTTTCATGCTGCTTCTAATCGAATAGAAGAGATCTCGGCAGAAGGATTTCTACCATTTATATTTATAAACAGAGCTGGAAACCTTGTCATATTGTTTCCCCAAGTAAATATTTGCTGAGATTTAGTAATCACAGTGTCTAGTGATGGACAAATTAAAGTTCCATTCAGACTAGTTTTGTAAACTGAATTTCATAGATTTATCTCTTCTTCACAAATGTAAGCTATTTTGTGTTTTAAAAGGAGTTTCTAACATATAGGAGGCAAGATTTATTCATCATGCTGGCATAACCAAATGGGCAAGCACCTGACTGTGGTTGTCCTGGGACCCATGGTGCAGTCAACTCAAATCCATTTTGCAGGAAAACCACTGGGGACACAGAGAAGTTGTTCTCTTGGACTGAGAGACTTCTCTGAAGCTCTCTTTTCACACCTGAAGATAGGTAGGTGATACGTCGTGGCTTTGGGTGATGTGGTGGCTGAGATCTGTGTCTCTCAAAGTGTTAGGAAATTTGGTCATCCCTGATTTAGGTTGATAGATTATGTTTTCAACTGTCCTTGAGGACCAGGAAGACCTATAGCTGTTACAACTGCCCAGGCACCTTCAGTACAGCGAACAACATCCTGGCTTTCACTCCTGAGAATTTGCAGGCACAAAGAGCAAATATCTTTTTTCTGGTCATGAATGTGTGACAAGAAATTATTTGCTGACATTGCCTGGTGACATTAAAACAGTAAGTACACTGTGTTGTGTGTGCATGTTTTACACATGTACATGAACGCACACAGATTTCTCTTTCAGTACAGACAATCCAGAGACCTTTTTATACCATTCTTGCGACAAAGGGAGCTGTAGTGTAAAGGTGAATCACAGCTGGCAAGAACACATTTATTGTTTATTTATTGGTTTTGCATACACTAAGCATGCAAGGGTAGACACAAGTCACTCCATATTTATTTTATTTCTGATATATTTCTTTATAGTTTATTTGTCTTTATTTTCTTCAGAAAAGGGTAACCAATAATAAAAATCTTTGTGAATTTTTGCTAAAATTGCATATTTGTGTATGAGTTGAAAAGTAGCATGCCTCATCTACAAAACAGTATTACAATAATCCTGGTATTTCTCACCTCTGGGCTGGAGAGACTATGAAAAGTATCTCCTCTTTTTAACAAATCTTTCAAAACTACTCAGCCCCTTAATTTCATTATAAATTGGACTTGTACAAATCCTTACAAGTATGGTTGCCCTTTGACAGTTCTTCCTGCTTTAGTCTTAGAACAGCAATGGGAACAGGACTCTTGATCACAGCAGGAATGCGTTTATGATCATGCATTGCTCAAGTCTGTTTTTATTTCTCGTTTTATGTAAAATGCTGCAGTAATCCCTTTAGAATTCCCCTCAGCTTAAATCTCAGAGACTGTTCAAGACTGCCTCTTAATGTCTCAAGAGCACTTCAGCTCACATAAGCCTCATATTCAACAGGTAAAGCCCACTTTGTTCTATACAGATGGCTGAAGTAATGTAAAATTAAAGATTTAATCTTCTGTGGTAACTCAGACTGTCCTCAGTCCGACACAAAGACACTAGAAGTCTGTTAACTTTTAAGTAAGTAGAAAATTCTTTGATTGACAGTGGTCTGCTGTATTGATCCCAAAAACTATGCCACAACAAATTTTATTACAATTGGGTGAGAAGACTTACTGCACACTTTGGGAACGCAAGGGGATTCATTTCACTATTAACAGGTTTTCTCCATTCTAAACTTTAATTGACAGGATTTAAAAGCAATTAAAGTCGAGACCAAACATTTTGGACAAATTAAGGAAGGATTTTTTGGGAGTTCTGTTGTTTTGGGTTTTTTAAAGCTAAATTTATACTGAAGCAGTCAAAGGAGGGACTGGACACTTGAGAGTTCAAATGATTGGTAATTATATGAAATGGAATATAGTCTTACACTTTTATTCTCATTAGGAACTTCACACAGGAGCTTAAACCATCTTTATCTTTAATGTGTTTTCTCCCAGCTAGAGGTCAGATGCTTGCACAATGGACTCCACCAATTAATGTAGCCTAGGCTGAGATTCAAAATGGGTTAACGCAGACACAGACAAACTTAACACGCATTTCCTCAGCCACAGATCTAACAGTTACTTCCAAAAACACCCACTCTTCACCTCAGCAAACCAATAGAAGATGGATGTGTTAAAGTTATCTGAGTTGGTATCCCACACTTCCACTAACAAGTTTGCCAAGAAGAACAAATGCACCTCACAGATGACTCTGGAAACAAAACAGCTGCATATTTTGGTGTTGCTGCTCTGGAAGTAATTCTGATATTTCAAGGATGCTTTTCTACTTTGAACCAACATCAAAAGTTGAAATATAAATTTATTTGTGTACTTTGGTGTTCTGGAAAATTACAGTTTGTCAGGCATACAAATGAAACATTTTGTTTGAGAATAATTAGTACTAACCTGTTTCACTGCTGTGGCTCCAAATCTTCATCAGAGAGATAGAGGATCAAGTAGGTACCTAATAGAGAGTGAGCTGAATAGCTTTTTATGCTGCATTGGCTAGACCTTACATTAGATATTTACTGTTGACAGTGGAAGTTCAGACAGCTCGCTCATGTGAACAAATACACACAAACACATATTTAGGAATCCTAATATGTGAGCTGAATCTCACCCAGAGTGATTAATCTGCCTTAGCTCTTTATTTTAATTTGCACATGAAGACCACAGCCTTTGCAATCTATCTCCTTTAAAAACATAGTGCTGCATCATTCCTGACCTGACATTCCTGCTGTATTTTAAATTTAATATTTAGGAAGTGTATCTCTTTGGAGCAAATTTCTGAGATTTGTAAAACAGAGACAAAAAATTACGAAGAACTGAGACCTATGGATCATTCATTTTTGCCTCTCTTTTGATAGCTCACTATCTAGAACTATTCAGAATTTTCCCTTCTCTACTTCCTTTCCTTTGCTTTCTCTTGCTTTTAGATAATGAATTGTATCCAAAATGACTGATTCAATATAGATCAGAGGAAACTAATAGCAACATTTGGAGATCATTTTCAGTGGAGTAGTTGGGTGGCCATAGATTCATTTGGGAAGCAGTCCCACCCAAAGTGTGTCTGGATATAGTGCAGTGGGCCTCAGTCTTTCCTTTACTGTTACGTTTTCAGTAAAGTGCTATATTTTCATAGAGACAAAGACCATAAGAACATCTCTGTCTTGCTTGTTTTGAGAGATGTCCCAAATCTGTGGCCAGTGGACACCTTGAGCACGAGCAGCAGAGAGCAGCTTCAGCTGCTCCTTCTTACCCAAAACTACCCCGTAGCCTAGCAGTAAGGCAGAAAACTTTTGGGGATGCTGTCATCAAAAACTGTTCCAGGCAAAGGTGAGTCCTGACTACTGACCTTGCACAACAAGGTTGTACTTTACGTTGTAAGCAGAAGAGAAGTAAGATTATTTTTACTTTATTTTCTCTTTCAGAATCCAGAGATATTTATTTTCAGTTTTGAAGTGAACAAAAAATATGTATTTGGGCAAATATATATTTTGCCAAACCCCTTAGCCCCTCAAAATAAAAACCCCAACATCTCACCAAGGTCTGTTCAGCACCATCCAAAATCAGGCACTTAGCTGTCTCAGAGCAGCAGTTCTAAATGACTTGCTGAAAGTGCACAGCCTCATAGACAATTTCATTTTGTAAATGTAGATTCTGCAGGCAGTGCCAGGATAAATATAGGGCTCTAATTACTTAAAGAAAAGGCAAGTAAGAGACCGTGAAAGTTGCTCTTCCAGCATCCATCTCCCTAGCTTAGAGCTTTACACTCTTGCCCATCACCATAGCAGCTGAGTGCCTGCTCTGCGAAAGGCCCTAACAATATAGGAAAGAAAAGGCAATGCATCTGCAAAACGTCCCCTAGCTCAGCTATCTGACCACTGTCATGGGGTTGTTTAGTCTAAAGTAAATAGTTTAGCAAGTTCTTTTTGAACATACAACTAGAACGCTGGTAACATTATTCTGCATAAGACCAGCAAGTGAGAAATACTGAGTCTGGGGGTTGTATTAGCTCACTATTGCCTTAAAATAGGGTCTCAGATAAGTTTTTGTAACTTTCCAGGGTTTCTGATTTCTTATTCTCAAAATAAGGGCAATTCTGTAGTTTATCTAACATTTAATACAACATATAGGAAAAGCTCTGGGACCAGGAACCAAAATTGAGATCTCTCCTTGCTTAGTTCCCCATGGCTTCATTAGACTTGCCATGTCCAGCTTATTGCTCATGTCTCTCCCTCCACCATACACACACTTGAATTTTGTTCTCCTTTCACCAGTACAAGGTCAAAAAGGAGAGGCACGGAGTGCCCCAATAAGACCAGCTGGCAGGCGTGAAGCCAGCCTGCTCTTTGGGATCGAATGGATTTGTTCCCCTCAGATTGAGGGAGACTGGACCTGGCTGAGCTCTCCACTGCCCAAACCCAGTTGGGACTACACCTCAGGGAGACTTTGCTTTGCCTTTCTACAAAGACCCAATCCACCAGTGTCTGGTGAACCTGTAGGAGCTAAGATGATGTCAGGTATACCTGCAGCTCAAATTCAGCTCTAGATGCCTGAAGTATTTTTTTTTCACCGTGGCCCATGAAAGCTGCATGTAAGTGCTGAAGTGCTTCTTTGGTTGTTACTACTTTTGCAGGATGAGGTTCTCACCCTGTGCATATCAATGTGTGTTTTACCACTGGCTTCAGCAAAGCTGGAATTTCTCCTTAATGTCTTGGAGCTAATAGCCTGTTACTTGCTACCAGCTATGACTGGGCAATTTTTGATTTAGCTGCAGGGATCAAATATTCTCGATGTACCAGCTAAAGTTTTTAATCAATCCAATGTAAAAAAAAATCTCTTCTTCCTACTAGAATATTCTGTTTCTCCTCTCTCCCTTGGAAATCCCATTATTTTCTGTCATGTGTCAAAATATATCTGCTGAGTATTGATATCAAGCAATTATGTGAGACAAAAGAATTCATATATGGTATGAGAGCAGAGAGAAATGGCTGCATTCTGAACCGCATCTCTTTGTAGCAATGTGGCAAAGGCTTCAAACCTCATATGGAAATGAGCAATCCATGTAAATTACTTTGTCTAAATGGGTTTTCATTAGAAGTGGAATCCAAGCTGTTCAAAAATCACTAATGTTCACTGGCAGGAACCAAAGGGCTGAGTCAACATCACTTTTAGTCTTTAGTGCCTCTTTCTATAGTGCTGAACCACTGAAACAGTCTGATCAAACTTGGCATTGCAGAAAGTGCACTGTGCCAGATTAGTTAAGTCACAGACTGACTCATCCTTGGGGTATGACAAATGCTAAATGAGCTGCTGATCCTTTGGGTAGCTGGGTACAGCTCCCTGTGAGACTGGGACACAGACATTAGGAGATATTAATAGAGGTGGCTCTGTCAATCGGTTTAATTATTCTTATTTATTCTCCATAGGTTTCTCCTGTTCACCCTAGCTGCTGGTTATTTTAGCTATGGCGGAAAGCAGAGAAGCCCAGAACTCAAAACTAAAAAAAAAAAAAATAAGAGTCATCAAGGTTCTTAAAGTCATTTTGAGCAGGACTCAAAGTTTAGATCTTAAATCTTTCATCTGTACATACTACAACTTCCAGGATATGGAGAAAGAGATATACCATAAGCTCTAAGCAGGTTTATGCATTGAAGAGATAAGGACTGTGCTCTAATGTGCATCCCAGAGCATCTCTGTGCTGAGAGCATGGCTAACAGAGCCGTGCCTCTTAGGCAGTCAGGCTGGAGGGAGCTGCTCCTGTGAAGGCAGATTCCTCACACAGGCACCCTGAGATCCAAAATACAGGTGCTGACTGAAAGCCAAAACTTTCAGTGCTCAGTGACGGCTTTTTGAATGTATTTATCTGAAATCTGCTTGTGTGTTGTTATAGGAAGGTATCCTGATGCGTATCTGTATGAGGTGCAGAACAAACAGCCAAGAAACATGGAGACAAGACTCTTAGCAGTCTTTCCTCTTTCAGGATGCACAAGTTTCCTCTGCAGCCTTGGCCTACAACTCTGTGAAAGAACTTGCAGCTTTATGATCTTGTGCTCTGCATTTGCTTTGCTCTGAATAACTGCTTGGGATTCAATCAGCAAGATAGGCTAAATGTTCTCCTTTAGTGATATTTCAAGGCAGTTTAGTTTGCGTTGTTGGTCACCGGGGATATTCTCATCACGCTATTTGTGTGCAGAACTGTCATAACTGACACAGGCAGGCCTGCCCCATCCTTGTTTCCCTTGAGCTCCATGGCATCCAACACTTCTGAATTATAATAGAATGTAGGAATGCGCAGTTCACCTTTACAGTATTAATTGGATGACTGCATTGAGGTGAAAAAAACCCCAAGATTTGAGAGCTGGCTCAGTTTAGCTTTTTGTTCGTTGCCAGAGAGTGACACCATTCTGCCTGAATCTACCTCAATGATGCTCATCTGGTGCTCTCCTACGTGAAATGTGTTGGGGAGATTTTTGCAATTTTTTAAATAAAACAGAAAATAAGTTTAACAGAAAGAGACGCTCAGTTATACCTGCTCAGTAACAAAATGGAGGTTCCAGTTTGCAGCCCAGACAAAGTGAATGTTTACAAGCCAAGCAGGGGGTTACACTGAGCACACCGTCTTGTGCTAAGGTTGTCCACGCTGTCCTGGCACTGCATACAGATGGAAGCAAATAACTGCAGCTGGAAAACAGTATCTGCAACAGTTTCTCAGCTGAATAAAATGTTAGCCAGGTAGAATCAAGCACTGACAGCAACCTCCCATCTACTGTTACTGGCTGTCTCCCAGCTGAGACTGGTACAAGTTCTCCTCCTGCTCTCTGAACTGTTGTGTGGGATGGTTTAAGCTGCCCCTAAAATTGATTTTGCAACAGAATCAAATATTTGTGAAACCTGGGCCTTCCTACTGGGATGCCTGCATGATCATGCTGCCCATGTCTTGGGCTGTGAGTCCTGGTCTGCTGGTCCTGCCCACGTCACACCAGACCCCATGCCTGTTGCTGAGACTGGTGCCTGGGGCTTCTCCGTGGCCAAGCTGCACTCATCTGTAGTTTGACTGCATGCTCATGGGGCAGATATGCTGTGTCATGGGCTGTACACTCTGGGGATTTCATTAAGGTAAGTCATTGAAACTTAGCAAATTAAGTCTTACTTATGCAAATTCCATTTGGTACAGCAAAAGTACAGCAAAAGCTTATGGTATACCTCTTTCTTATATCCTGGAGGTGGTAGCAAACTGGGGTCAGTATAAGACAAGAGCCCCCGGAGTAATAACACAAGGACTGAAGGGCACTTACAGGCTGTAGACAGAGGTTTGAATAGCACCTCCTGGTCAGCAACAGCAGTCCTTCACTACCTCAACCTTTGCCAAATTCATTCCCTAAATGCTTTAATATTAAATTATTGGTAAGTTGGAAAAACTAAATGCAGAGAATGAGGTATTGTCTTATTTAAGAAGGCGTGCAGGCCTTTAATGAAGGCAGATATGATGTCAAACTAATAATCTCACATTTAGAAACTGCTCAATGCTATGAAAAACTGCTGACTGTCCTGGTATCTAGAGGGTATGAGACAGACTCACAAAGTAAGAAACGGCTGTTGCTACTGGTGGCTCAAGAAGCAATGAAATATGTCTGACGTTCACTTTCCAGGTCTGTTAGTTGCACAGATATCACATCTTGCGTCAGCTAGCAATGAGACACACTTTATCCGATAAATTGACCAGGCGAGGCTATTCATTTGACCTTAATTACCCAAGTGTTCACCCAATACTACGCAGACAGACAACATCAGTTGACACATTGGTCCTGCTAATAGTGATACTTAGCACTCCCTACCATTTTTCATCTTCAAAGCACTTTCCAAATTTTACTTAATTAATATCTTTGAAGATGCCAAACTGTTTGCTGATATTTCACTGATAGTTTCTGCTCTTTCCAGAGCAGAGGAAAAGATGCTATTTCCTAATTAGATTTTAGTAAAGACACTGACTTCCCCTTCTCATCTGTTTTTCAGTATCCTTCAGTTTCCAGCAATCTGACCTCTTGCCAGTCAGCACCTGGGGAATTATTGCCTTACTTGCCTTTTAAATTGCAGATAACAAATTGTTGCCAAAGTAAAACATCTTCATTTTTTTTCCAGACAAATTTAAATGTTACAACCTTAATTTTGAGAACTTCAGTCCCTTTACTAGGTAACAAAGTAGAAGTCAACTAGTTCCAAAAATCAAGCTAGATGTTACAGTTTGTCTAAATTTTTTTAAGGTTTTCTAGGTAAAGTTTCCTGGCTTTGTGCTTTTTAGAGTCTTACAAATATTTATCAGACACTTGAATTATAGGCAACTGTTTCAGCGGAAGCTTTGTCAAGTTATTGAAATATGGATGTGATTCTGGATCTTTCATGTGTTCATGGAGCATCTAAATCTACACAGAGTATATTACACATCGTCAGCACTGCTGCATCTGTCACCGGACGTGAATGGGCTATTGGCAGAGCGCACTCTCTTAAAGTCACAAACAAACACTTCCACTGACGTCATGAAGCTCATAACTTTTACACAAAATAGTGTATTCGCCAGGAAAAAAAAAAAAAGGTAAAAAGTTACATGTATCTGCAAAGGATGGCTTTATCCTCTATATGAAATAAGAAACAATAGGGTTTCAGTAGATGGGAGGAGAGTGTGCTGCTCAGATGGTTTAACCAAGTAGACAGAGTGGTGTCAGGACACTGCTGCAATGGCTCCCTTGGCCACTGGAAAATTGTACCTTACACTACAGCACAAAACTCTCCTCTACTGAATTTTAAATGACCTAGACATTAAGGAAGATTAATTTACTTCCAGTCCTTTTCTTTTCATTTTGTTCCATCCACTCAAATATTTCTTCTAATTCTTCTTTAGCTGTAATCATCTTTCAGATATGTATCTGTCAGACGTTGTACTCTTCATCAGTTGTCACAGCTCAAATACACGCACACATGCTCACACCGCACACACGTGTCTGTGTCTGGCTGTAGTTCTTTTATCTGCAATTCAGCAAGAATTGAGCCTGCTCGCATTCCATTCAACAAAGCACTTAAACATAAAAGTAGGGATAAGGCTGAAGCTAAGCACATTGCAATTAGCAATTGGTTGTTTAATGAAAGTTTTAGATGGATGGTACGACCTGATACCTTCTAAACTGTAGGAAGAAATCTTCCACTAACTTTCTGAGATGTAAAAAAAAATCTATTTCAGTCAGATAGTGGGTAATTCTGCCAGCAGAAAATCCATCTGGCCTAACTCTAATAGGATGCTAAAAACAGCAACAGTGAGAGAAACACCCAGATCAGAAACACTTGCTAAAGACGTGATCAGCAGCCAGCCTACCCCTTGGGGACTCACTGTTTACTCATCTGGAAGTCTAGGGTGAGCTTTTCTAAAAGAATAAAATAGTGATAAAAATAGACTCACCCCACTCCACACATGCACCAAAAAAAAAAAAAAAAAAAAAAAAAAAAAAAAAAAAAAAAAAAAAAAAAAAAAAAAAAAAAAAAAAAAAAAAA
>WHYT01017074.1:0-105857 GCA_009806455.1 Tetrax tetrax | reverse complement strand
GCACCAAAAAAAAAAAAAAGAAAGAAAGAAAGAAAGAAAGAAAGAAAGAAAAAAAAAAAAAAAAAAAAAAAGAAAGAAAGAAAGAAAGAAAATTAAGAAAAAAGCAATTTGAAAGTAGGAGAAAAAAAGAGGAGAGACATCTCAGGGAACCAGTCTAGTTCTTCCCCCACCAGAAGCCATTCACAGAACAAAAGGCCTCTGAGATGCTGTGGACTGAAAGAGCTCATAGAGGAGGTACAGGAGAGAATTTGTTTAAAAGAAAGAGCTGCAAAGCAAAGGTCACTTCAAAGACTACACAGAAACGGGGAATGTTGGCCTACTCCTCCCTTTTACACTGCAGTGTTGCCACGTTTGTGTGCTCTATCCTACTTGTGAAATTATTTCTCAACACAGATTATCTTGGTACCATTTTCTCTGTTCTCTATGCAGTTTTCAGGACCAAACTGTTCTCAAAGCTGCAGGACTGAAACACAATATATTTTAGTTGTAACAGACCCTTCTGTAAAATTAAACATCTGGATTTGTTTGGTTGATTTTGCACAGTTGTATTTATATTTCTTCATATATATCTCAGCTGAGTTTTCAAATCTTCCTTCTGGAAGTGTTGAATTACATCCTGCACTGGTTGCAACTGAATGACAAAAGAAAGAGTGAAAGAAGAACTTCACTGTCCTGTAGCTGACAATAATGAAGCAAGCGTATACATTATAAAGAAAAGAGCTTTGTCAAACAATCAAGAAACCAAAGACATATTGCCCTTCCTGTTTCTGAGGTATTTTTTGGTCCATCATCAGTTTGGGCACCTCTTCAAAGCTGATTTTCTACTTCTGTGCCATTTATAATATTTCAGTTCCATTTGGCGTAGCACAATACATCTCAAGGTGGGTCTCCATTTGCCCCTGCAACTGAGATGAACGTAAACATTTTGTACAAAACCAGCTTTTTTTTTCAAGGATATCTTTAAGAGTTTCATTTTCTGTCATTATTTTCCAAGAATGCAAGTTGATAAACGCATTGCAATCATCAACCAAAATTGTGCTGGAGGAAGATTGAAACATAGAAGGATGTGCAAAGCCATTCTGCTTTTGTAAATCCTGTTTCTGCTGAAATGAAGGAGTCTAAAGAAGACACAACTCTGCAGACTTATTTTTCTCCAAGTATATGTATTGTAACACTTTCAAAATGAAATCAGCATCTAATCCATCCATGAGTAATTTAACTTGTAGGAAACAGAGAACAAAAAGAGTGCTTTTAGATAAATCCTTATTAATTGTACATGCAAATGTCTTGGATGGATGTGGTCATGCAATTCAATTAGATGACTAATTATGTTGGAATTATAATACCATATTTAAATAGATAAACACACATAAAAGTGCCTGCCCAGGAGTTTGCATGCTGGAGTCTGGGAACAGGATCATTTATTGGCTCTTTAGTGCCACCTGTTGAAAACTGAAAGCGCATGCAAATGAAATTGCACGCCAATTAGACGTCCATTTAGAAGGGCAACGTCCATTTGCTTGGCAGGTGTGAAACAGTCATAATCTTCATAAATTTAACAGCTGGGATGGAAGTATTTGAAACACAGTTGTCACCCTACAAAGGAAATTGTAACAGGCCATTGGGGATGCTGGGAAGCAACAGCCAAGCTCTTGGGACATGTGACATGGTCTCAGTATCACATCTGTTCAAAAAACAAACTGGCCTCCCTTCTTGCCAGTAAGCTGGCACAGAGCCTGTATCAAAATAGACATCCTGATTACAGAAGCCTCCTCTTCCATGAACAATTCCATAGTAGTACCTCTCTGCTAATTAAGAGCAAGATTACTACTGCTTTACTCATGCAGAGTTTTGCTGGAACCAGACTGACCACTTGTAGGGTACTGTGCTACACAACACAAGGAAGGGAAAGTACCTGCTATGTGCGTGGGAAACAAGCTGGAGTGAATTCAATGTAAGTAGCTCTACCAGTTCATTGTGCCCAGCTGTGACAACATGGTCAAGTTGCTGACCTCATCTCTGAGGCGAAAAGAGCAGATCAGAGTAAAAAGGGTACTAGAAGGTCAGTTTTCAGAAATAGTATTTCTTGCCTGATTTATTATTTTACTGTGCAAAAAGGATTCCTTTCAGACTATATTTCCTCTTAGGGTTTAGTATATGATCAAGTTCAACAAATGGTCAGATCTAAGGCCTGGACTGTCTTCTTCATCACGGACCAAATGTCATATGGTTTGACAAAGACATAATAATGTAAAATTTCTTATTAAAGAAATCAAATCCAAGTCAAAACTACTAATTTAATCCCATTACCTACAATGTGAAAAGATACTCTTCTAATTAAAATGGAGCAAGAAGCTTGACAACAGTATGCAAGGCAGAGGTAAATTATGTGGCTGCTTCACAGAGAGCCCTTTGTAAAATGTGGCATCATGCCTTGATCAAGTGGCACTTCAGGTGAAAAAGGAACATCTTGGCATAGCAGGACAAACTAGAATGGAGATTTTAGAGTATTGAGGCCTACAGGATGTGCCTGGAAGCTAGGACTATTTAAGCATGTTCTGTGTTTCTCAGTCTCTCTCCAGCTCTGGAGGAACTTTAGTCAAGGAAAGACAGCGAGGGTTTAAGGCCACTAAGTTTTCCTTTCATTGTGGACTTCAAATAGTGTTTTACAGGGATAAACCAAATCTACCATCTCAGTCTCTGCCTCCTGCTCTGCTGTGCCTTAAAACATAATGTTCATGCACATCATTATCTAGATGTTGAAGGAACAGAACCTACTACCAGAGCTGGGACAGAAAAGTGATCCCATATTCTTCAGATAATATGTTAGATTTGTCAAAGTAGGGTCTCATTTCCTACAGAAGCAAGTCTCTCCAAATACTAAAAGCCACCAGGGAGAAGATGGCAGGCCCCAACCCCTCAGCTGTGCACCTATCTGCCAATGGCAGGGCCCTACATTCTTTCCCTCAGGACACTCATGAGGTGAGTTAAAATGGCTGGGCAACTGAGTGACAACATTGAAATTCTGCCAATGCTAGGCTAAAATGGGACCTTCTCCCTATATCATATTCATTTTCCTGCCTTATCAAATTCCCAGTCACTTTCACTGCATTTCTTTGAACCAACCTTCCCCACAACTTCAAACTAAACATATCATTCAATCAAAGTATTACAATTGTCTACAGCATTTTTGACCTTTCTGGCTGACTTTCACTACTGCTGACGGATTAGGCTGCCCAGATGTTTGTCCAGGTGTCACTTTCACAAAATTGCCAAAATATGGGGTGTGTCCTCCTATTTGGCTGGGCTTTCCAACATTTCTATGTAGACATTTGAAAGGATAAAAAGATACAGAAATCATTCCACCGAAATGAAAGTAAATCTTTGTCTGAAACATCAGCTTTGAGATCATGAGCAACCTTAAGCACAATATTTTTGGCACAAAATACTTCCTGTTTCAATTTTAATCCTTTTAAAACATTATTCTTTTCCAGTTAAACACCTGTTTTAGCCTTACAGGAGCTGATTCTATGCAATTAAATTCAATACCTCGTATTCTTCCAAGTGGGAAAGAACTTCAGAGAGAAAAGTAGAATAGCTATTATGACAGTCGCACTATATTATGGAGTAGCTTTTGGAATAAAATGGTAAGTCAGTGGCTTTGACAGATAATTATGGACTCCTATTTCACAGTAGAATATAATGAAAAAATTAAAATATGTAAAATGTCTTTCACATTTCAAATAAATGTCAGCTATATTTTCCTCTGTTAATTGACTTCCTATTTAATGAAGCAGAGTTATTTTAAAAGTAAAATATGCACTCTTCAGGTTTCTTGCAATATTTATGTTAAAAATACTATAGACATTGCTTTTATGCATTATTTGGCTCTTGAGAAGTATTTGGAAACGATTCAACACACTTAATCCTGTTTGCCTTTGTCATGCAAAATGAGAAAAGATTTCACAGTAAAATGCTCAACTATACCAATATTCTACTTGTCTACTAATATGTCTTGAAAATACTTATGATTTCAGGATCAAGTATGAATATATAGCACAAATAAAAGGCACTTTATGGTTACTTGTAATGCATTTACATTGTGCCATCCACCTTTACTCATGAGTAAAGTCATCTGGAAAAGTTTTTTATTGGACTTTTTTCTTGCCCAACCGAAGCACTCCAAGGTGGGTGGCTTGAGCCACTTAGAAAAGGCCAAATTTGTAGAAATAGAGGGATTTCAACCAAGTACTAGGCTCTTTCAACCTCGTACTACTTTTTAAAGCATGCTACTTTTAAGGAGTCTCAAGTTAGATATCCAAAATCAATACTCACTTTTGAAATGGAAGGTCTTAGGCTCAGCTCCAAAGAGTGAAAGACCAGACAGCAACTGGCTATATTGTGCTGTTTCAACTTCTGAGCTCCCATAGAAGAAAATCTCAAGCTGCTTTTGTAGCCTCACAAAAAGCAGACTTTCTTTTTTTTTTGCTAAATGAATTCTCTCACGTGATATGCCCTATCTATGTAATCCCAGCAAACTTCTCTTGAGGAAACATAAAATAACCTATTTCAGATCTTCATCCCTATCTTAAGGGAGCTATTGGCTTTCATTGCATTGAAGAGGATTTTACCAATACATCCAAGATATACAGGGTTGTGTCAAACAAGACAAGATGACATCTCCTCAGTATTGCCCTTGGCATTTGAGTTCATATTGAGGGTCTGTCAGCTGGTGCAATGCAGGGAACAGAAGAATGATAACGCTAATGGTATAAAGCAAAGTAGCATGCCAAAATCCCAGGAGCTCTGCCAGACTCAGAGATGACTTGTTCCACCAAAGAACTGATACGGAAAAACTGCCATCTTTCTCTCTTTTTTTCAAACATAGCAGTTATTAAGAGGACTTACTCTGAGCTTGTTTCCACTGCAGTAGCCCAGTAGGAGTGGCTGTCACCTATAGCAAAAGCAGGAGTATCTCCTGCAAGGTTCTGTGGGAGAAACAAAGAATTGGAGGGTGGCCGGTGAAGAGCACTTTGTAGCACCAACTCCTAGCCACTCAGTGATTTCCTACCTTTCTATTTTTTTTTATCCCTGAAGGACATATCCTGGGAACTGTAACTTGGAAGAACACTTTGGACATGATCTAGAGGGGTTTTTTATTGCATTCTGAGGATGCTGTGATCCCTGTTTGTTATTCAACATGACAACAGTCCTGCTACATGACGGCAGCCTATTCCATTTCTCAACAGTGGGATTTCACCGATTTCAGTTAAGGGAAAAATAATTATTAAATTGCATCTGTATATGTTATGCACTAAAGGTACCTTAGATTTTAATGGAGTAAAAAGCCTGGAAAAAAATTAAGCTACTGAATAACAGGAGTTCAGAGTAAGCAGGTGAATTTATTCATATTTTGTTTTGCAGGTAGTGGGTTTACCCAGTGCTAACTTGGACCGCATCTACAAATGATGGTGATAAAAAAACACTCCTATGTTTCAGTTGATACACATCAGAGAACTCTACTACCAAACCAAAAACCACACTCAAACATGTTCCTGGGAGAAAAGTAGACTAAAGATACTGTCTCTCTACTTCCAGACAGGGCCTGTTCGTTGTGGCTGGTGAAGATGATTATCTCAGATTCAAAACCAGTTGGAATAACCTTTCCAGCTGCCTGAAAGACAACTGTTCTTAAAAATATAGTAGCTATTGCCTGTACACAACTATTACTTTCAGAGATTTTTTTGTTGTTGTTGTTTTTTTTTTTTGCTGGTGTAGTACTTAACTTTATTATATATTAAAAAAAAAGTATAATGGCCAAGGAATAGGTTTATTCAAGAGTCATAACTGTAATCACAGTTGCACAATGATATGCAGAGTGTTCACATGCAATTGTACTGATAGAATTATGCTTTTTTGTATATGGAGAATAATGGCACTATGCCAAATAAAGACCATGAATCTCTTCTTTGTTACTGGGATCCACTTTTCTACCACAGACCTTTTTTCCCAATTAGGTCTTCTCTCAAATTTCCTTATACCAAATCCTTTTCATTGTAGGTGGTAGAAACTGACTGATGTCTTTTCAATCTGCCTCCAGTCCTGTGGCAAGCTGCTAGGACAGTCCATTGATACAAAATACTCTGTTCAAAAAACATTTTCTAAAGTACTTGGTGTAGGTCTCTCTCTTCTTCTGAAGCATACAATCCACTGACTTGTGTGAACAACAGGGACAGCAATGAAATGCTAGGATTTCAACAACAACTTGCTTGGTTTATTTGCTCTAGATCACATTACCGACCCTACATTCATCAAAATAAGCAACTATTTGTGTTGATACATATGTTTTTGGATTCACATACAAAGAAGTTTACCTTCTAAACAAGATGGACCAGACTCCTGACAACAGCCTGGGTGAGGAGCACTGTAGGGAAGATGACCTGAGATGGGCAGTAAGCAAACCCATCTCTGCATTCATGGAACTTTCACAGCATTAGGGGACTTTGGGCTGTACATAGAATCAGGTACAACCATGACTCTGTGGTTATCTTCACCATAAACTAGAAAAGATTTAGAATAATAATCTCTCTTTCCACACCTACTCATTCTCTGCTTAAACCTTTTAGTTACTCTGTATGATTGGCTGAAATCTCACTTCTGTTCCGTGTGGAAGTTTGTTCCAAATTGATGATGCAGCTTGCGTACGCAGGATGTTGCTAGGGGGGCCCAAATCAGAGTATGGCCTTTGAATGAGTCTTGTAAGAGTACTGTACCCAAGGCCACAAAGAAAATCAGAGACAGAGCAGAAGTTAACATAGATCCCCAGAGTAGCATCTTAAACACTTAGCCCTGGATCATGATTTTGCCATGAATGTTTACTTGGCTGCTTACAGAATTGCAGGATGAAGACCTTGAATTATTTTGTTCATGACTCCGTTTGTAACTGGCTGCCATAGAACATTCACTCCCAAAGGAATTAGATGCTCAGAACAGTGAAAGATCTTGAAATTGTATCAGCACTGCAAAGCTAACCATCTTCCCAAAAGCCAACCATTGATGTTATACAGTCAGAACCACTAGACCATTTCCACACACCATACACGTGAAATCCCTCTTTGCAAACGGTTTCTTATTATTCCTTCTGGACCTTACACCAGGCTCACCGGACTTTAACACTTCAGGTCACTTGGAGAGCCAAGTGTCACTTGGCTCCCCAGTGACAGCCGATTTGCCCAAAATTCATGAATGTATTTGCCTCAAAAGAGTTAATGGCACAACTTGCTACAGCTTTTTCATAGAAAGCTAATCTTGCAAACCTGACTTGTCAATCCGAGATGTTATTTTATCTGCGGCGGCGCAGAGTGGGTGGAGTGGAGAGCACAGCTGAAACGTGAACTCTGACAAATGCAGACAAGAAAGCGGTTGCAGCCGCTGTCTGTTTGGTGCAAAGTTTTGGTTCATTAGCCTTGAAATGTTTCATTAACAGAATGCTTTTGGTATGCTATAAACAAACTGTGAGTGCCCTTGCATGCAACAGCACTCTGTCAAAAATGAACATGGTTTATTCCCTTTTGTAAAATATTTAGAAAGTGAATGACAAAGTTAAGCAATGATCATATTTGTGTGATCTAAACAAAAGAGTAACATCGTGGTAACAAGCACCTAAAAATACATTTGTTCGTTTCTAGTTCTCCCAGTGCTACAGATTTGTTTGTGGCTCAGAAACACATTTATCTCTACCTTTTGTATTCTTTTCCCAAATGTTTTAAAAATAGGAAAAATACGTACATTTAAGGGTTCTTAAATTTATGCAAGTGAAAACTTCTGAACTAGTTCATGCCCGTCCCTGATCTTGTTTGTAGAGGTCAAACATTGCAATTTTTATTCTGGCAAAGCTTTCAGTGAAGGCAGACATTTTTTGTGGTACATAAATACAAGCTTCAGTAACCAAACTGAAGACAGATGGAGTTTTGCCAGAAAAAAAAAAAGGCTTTGTAAGGAGATACTATTTTGGATCAAATAAACAGAAAGAGAAAAAAAACATATAAACAAACAAACAAACAAACAAACAAAACCTGATCTGAATCAGAGCCCAGATTTAAAACTCCATCTTCTCTGAGATTAGAGAAAATTTCACTCCTTGTCCCAGGTCTTGTGATATTTGCCCACATATTTTGACAACAAATTGTCCTGGTTCAAGGCCATGAAGAAGCCAAAAATGTTCTAATACAATGAAGCTCACTGTTCTCCTTGAAGTATTTGAACCCATGAAAAAGGCAATTTCTTCTGACTCTCTTTAGTTGCGGACAGCAATTAAGTTAATAAAAAGTTAGCATACAAACAAGATCTCATAAGAGAGACTTCATGATATTTTGAAAATGTGTCCCTCTGTAATGTGACTCTCTCTTTTTTAATGGTTTGTGTGAAACGACAGATCCTAAATAGATAATCCTGTGTATTAAACTTAAAAGAAGTTGGAGCAGAGGGCATAAAACCCAGCTATTCCTAAATTACCTTGGATGACTCTTCTAGGCCTTTGCAAGATTTAAGTTTTTAGCTCCCTCTTCTATGCAAAACTTTGAAATAACATCAGCATTGCTACATTAGCTAACACAAGAAAGATCTAATATAGGTTGAGACTAGTTGCGGAATTCACATATATTTTGAACAGATGCAAGTCTCCTTGTCCAGGTTTTGCATTGTGCCTTCTTAGTACTTTCTGAAATCTCCACTGGTGTGACCATTTCAGAGAAAGAAAAAAAAAGAGTAGAAACTGCCTTTTGGGATCTGTGACTATTTATCAGCGTAGGTATTCCTGTGACTCGGCAGTACATTTTCCCACCTGCAAAAGTCTACAGTACTGGAGGTCACAGCAAGTACCATGAGAAATAGGGAATAATCCTTGAGTCTTCAATTCCAGTGATGTCAGCATTGGATACAGAACTGAGTCCTTTGCTGTGAACATTTTTTCAAGAATTAAATTGTATTTTATCTAATCAAACCATTTTTGCTGAGTGTAACTTCAGAAGAAGAAACAGGAATGAGATTGGGTGGGGAGGATAGACAGTGGGAATTGGGACTTAAACTTTTGCTATGTAAGTCAAGGTATAACACTTTATTTGCATATCTAGCATTTAAAGGGTTACGCATGTAATTATTTAACGTAACTCCGAATAAGCTGTTTGATTTTCTTTCATCATGAGCCAAACATTAGGCTTCGAAAGGAATTCCTTTAAACTTCAATAATATAAAGGCACATGGCAATGTGAAAGTTACAACTCTAGCTTAAATGAGTCAGACATAAAAGTATTTATGACTGATATTCTCTGAATATACCAACTTCAGACACTTTAAAATTTAGTTTTGCTGTACAAGGATAGGTACATGAACATCAGCCATTGCACATCTGCAGAACTCTTACTTTCAAGCAAAGCAGAGTCCAGTCACTAAACCATTTTTTTTTCTGTTTTAAGAAAAAAAACGAACATAACAAGCCACACCAGGCCGTCAGCACCTGAAGCAAGTAAAAGCAATTCCTTTATGAACTTCCCACCAGTTATTTGCTTTGTGAGGGTCATAGAGAAAAAGAATAAAAAAGCGAGTAAAAAAACAGGGTGTCCCAGTGAAAAGCATTGCACATGAAAGAGAGAAAGAAATGAACTGAATGTTGTTTTTTCTTGATGAAACAGCAGATTGGATCTTGGGCTTTTTACAAACTCTAGCACAGGTGATCATCATTTGTTCTGTCAAAAGCATTTTCAGTGACATGACCAGAACAATGCGGCTGTGATTACAAGGATCAGCACGGATTGAAAGATACTGAGGGCATTTACCAAAGGGATATTTATAGCAGCACTAAAGACATTCGCTTTTTTTTGAACAGACTCACAAATTCTAGGAACAGAAGATTTGAAATCAGGGTTGCTCCTTTTGATTTTGCATTTGCTGTGCTAATGAGCATAGCCATGTCCTCTCACAAATGAAGGCTGAACACGCCAGTTCAAATGTTATTGTCGTGAAGTCAAATCCAAATGCCGAAGAGGAAAACTGAGATAGTTTTCGTTGTGAACTTTGATGTGAAGCATCACAGCTTTTGGAGGAGAGCCATACCTTTGATCTTGCAGACATTGTGAGGAATCAACCACCTTGAATCCCAGTTGTTCAGCAGGTGATTTATAATGTTATAATATGACTTAAAGGACTTTTCCAAAAGTCATGTAACCAGCTAAGGAAAAAAAATGACAAAGATTTAACAGAAATTTAAGCAATTCTAGTAGCATGCAATGTGAAGTTCATAGCAGACTCTTAATTTTCTGGCAGAAACTCTGAGACGTCCAAGCTTCAAAATTAGATTTCTAACAACACTGAAGTACAGAAACACAGGCATTTGAGTGCCGCAGTCATGCAGACAGCCACGGGGCTAGGGCTGCATGATGCAAGGCAGAGGCAGAGCCTAAGGGAAGGAGCAGATCCTGAGGGCAGACCAGCTCCAGCAAAGCCTGTCTTCAACGGGAGGGAGTGAAGAACAGCTGCAAGGCAAAGGCTGCCAACTTTAATTCTCTCCATTAGTGGATCATTATCAAACGAGGGAGTTAACGAGAGCAGGGCTTGCTTTTGCTGTAAAGGGCTGTCCTGTGCACGCCCAAGCCCCCTTCCCTGGTGGGTTGGGATGCTCTTGCTGGCAGCAACCCCCAGGAGCTGCTGCAAAACCTGGTGGCACAGCCACCACCAGGCACGTGGGAAGGTCCCTCCAGGACAGACCCTCTGGTAGCTGACAGAGACACTTCCCTGAGCAGCTTCTGTGAGAGCAGAGAGAAGGGTCTGGGGTTTGGCATCCCCCACGGGCAGAGCCTGGTGCCCTGTGTCTCCACACTGCTGTTGACCACAGCTGCATGCAGCTCCACAGTGGGGCTGCTCCCATGCACCTCAACCAGCACATCTTTCAAATAGGCTTCACTTATAGCTTGTCATGGCCTTTCCAAATAGCTACATTTTGTTTATGTTAAATTAAATATTTCTGAAGTATATTCTATTTTCCCTGAGAAGTCCATAGTATGGGTGATCACAATACCAGAAAGTACCTAACAAGGTGGATTTTATGTGCTGTCTCTCACTTAAGACTAGAAATCTTTTGCCTCTCTCAGAGATTCCTCTCACACCTCAAGTAAGTAGAAGCTTTAGATTTGAGATATCTTGTTTTAAAGATGCTCAATGAAATTAATTTTTTAATATAATTTCTACATCAGTGTCAGCAAGTACAGAGCTGGGTGAATACCTGTGTTTTCAGTTGTGTGGCCAATCTAGAAACATAAAAATAAAGACTGTGACATTAATCTAGAAGAGAGGAAGGACTATGCTGTTGTACTTTCCTCAAGCAATTATTTTATATTCTTCCTGTAGAGCATAAGTAGTACCCATAATTAATTTTTATTCAATGCAGAACTAAAATATGCGTTTGAAATTTTTTTTAAGTCAAAATTATTCACTTTGTTTAACCTAAATCCATCAATGGTTTCAGACAACCCCAAACTCTATTTTGAGGATACAAAACATTCAGACAAAAATTATCTAGCTCTAGTTAGAACATACTCTCCTTAAAAGGATGTATGTCATGGATGATACTGTCTTTTCATAGTTTGAACTTACTTGAACACCAGATCCTGAATTTCCTCATCCTGATTATTTGTTTCTTGTACTTTCAGACTTGTGAAATTTCTTGAGGTTCTGGATGTACCTTCTCAAATAACTTTGCTACTTTAGGTTTCAAATTTTTAAAATGGTCTGTTTGGGTAAAATTACTACCTGTAGCCTACAGCAAATTATTTTTGATGTCATGGTTTTTTTCTTTTTTTTTTTGAGATTTGTAGGATACAGGTAACATTTAGCAACACAAAATTTCTCAGTGCTTTGAGATTCTCCTGCCATAACTCTTCCTGCTAAAATACATGCTAGGCAGGCATGTCTTAAGAGAAATCAGATACAAGAACATGACTTGATCAGCATCCCAGTGAGATACAGGATATTTTTCAGCTAGGGAGTTAATGGATTATGATACTATATTTGGCCAGAAAAAATAATGACACACTTTCCCCTGGTCTACAAGAACTACTCCCACATTGATTTTAACTTAATATCTCCCTCATTAGGAACCTGCACAGAAGTTTGGCAGAAATACCCAAGACACTTATTGGATCATTCTCTGGTAATAATAGATATTGCTTTTTTTTCTGAAAATGTACAGGCTAATCATAAAAAGGATAGCCTTGAAACAAAAGCTTTTTACAAAATACAGATTTTTATCAACTCCATCACTGTTGAGGTTAAATATTTTATGGAGCTAAATAAAACTCAGACTTCTCCACTTTCACATTGCGGGATGCAGCAGAAGCTTAAGAGCCTGATTCTCTTTGCTGCTGAACGACATCCATTACGCATTAAATGCCCTTCACTTCACAGTGGACACTGTCTCTGATACCATCAGACTCCCAAAGCCTAGGTAACTTGATATACAATTTCAAAATGGAAAAGTCCAAGCCAGTAGCTGGGAGTGGCTTTTCTAGGAACCTGCTGTGGCTGAAGAACTGGATCCACACACTCACTATCCAAAATGCCATAAACCAGTCCTGCTTTTTCTTGAAATGAAGCAAGCATTTTAATACATTTCTACTTAATAAAGCATCTGCTTTAGTTCCATTGAAGTCTTCAGCATGTAAGAACTGGCTTAAGCACTAAACTTGAGCCTTGGATATGTCAGGCCAAATAATACTGGCACCCAAATGCTGTGAGCCCTTCTGACGGCATAATGAAGGTATCATCCAGCTCATTCCTCAGCCGGAAAACGGGGAGGACACTCAGTCGATTGCTCTTATAGCTAAGAAAGCGACCAAACTCTTTAATGGTGACACAATTGAGACTAATAACTTGACTAATAATTCATTGCCTGATTGTTTTTTTTAAGTGCACTCGTGAAAATTAAAGCTCTAGGTCTGGGGCATGAAACCATTATCTATACAACAGCTCACAGGGAGGGTTATCTAATAACATAAGAAATCTATTAGACTTGATGGAAGCAAGAACTGAAGGAAATAAATCATGCAATAATGGTAAATCAGATCTTTAATTATGGCCCCACACAGGAGGCTAGAGGAAAAATACGTCCCTAGGACCACTATGTGATATTTCTCATCCTATCTCTCCCGTTAGAAGCATTCAATCATATCCTTCTGCTTAAATTCCATCAATCCCACAGTAATTTCTGAACAAAACTGGCATGCTTGAGAAGAAGATGACTAGCAATCACCGGTAAAAGTTATTTCTTCTAAACTGCTCACAAATTAAGATCCTCACACCTTTTTCTCTGCCGTTGGTGCTGGAAATCCCTGCACCAAAAGCCTGTGGTGTCAGAGGAGCTTCAAGCCCTGTGCAGCTCCTTTGTAACTGGCCAACTCTGCCTGCAATGGAGACAAGCCTGCTGCTAGTGTCTGTTCCTACACACTCTCTGGTTGCATCTGCAGGTACCTTCTCTGCTGCCCCAGGGACTTTAGTGTTGTTTAGCACCTCTCATTTGAACACGGGGTGCAGCCCAATCCCCTGAGCAGCCAAGCCCACCACCCCTCCTTCCTTCTACGCACCAGAGGCTGTGTCCATGGGCAATGTGGAGGTGTGTGACCTCCTCAGCCCAAACATCTGGAAGCTCTGTGGGTGCCCTTCTATGGGCAGATTCATCTCACCTAACTTCAGTGTCTAGAAGGCAAGCAACACAACTTTCTCTGAAGTCTGACTTCTAGATGGAAATAGTTTAGTCTGTTTTGGACCTTTATGTTAGGATGCCATCATTCTCCCTGTGAAGGTGCTTGTGCTTTTGAGACTGAGAAGAGGTGTTGTGCTTGGCTATCCTACACCTACTGCATAGCTTGAGTACACATCCCTCTCCCAGGTTTCTGACCTCAGCAGCGTACACTGGATGATCAGTGAGAGACATTCTATGAGGACTACGAATCAGAACTTGATACTGCCTAGCTATCATGAGCACCGGTGATCAGCAGTGCAAGCTATCTCCAAGAGCTACACAGTCCCACAGTAACTTTTTATTATTTTGTTGAAACTGAGGACACTGCATACTTGGGAGTTGTCCTGATTGGAAAGACTTCACACCAAGAGATGTGCTAAAAAATGGACCTGACTCAGTAGAAATGTAGCATAAAAATAATTGAAAGCATCTAAATACAGGTAAGTAAACCACAGAGTGGCATAAATAATAGTGCTGAAAACATCATCAGACTTTCAATTTTAGCTCAAAAAAAACCTGTTGAGGACCTAGTTTATCAGGAAGCCACTATACCTTTTGCTTTATCTTAACCACTTTTGCATGCACAAGTGTTTTCTTAGACACTCACTTTGGTCCAAGTCCTGTTCTAATTTCTTTTCATGGTAATCAGCATTTCTCGCTGACAGAAGGCATCTCTGCAGCACTGTGGTTTTCCATTTAGTGGTTAGTTCAGAGGTCTGTGTGTTTTTAGAGCTGTTCTCAGATGGCTTCCTCCATTTGAGTGAAAGGAGAAGCAAGGACTCAGTGAATGCACAGCAGAGAGGGACGACCATTCCTCCTCCTTGCCCTCATGTGGAAAGCAAGAGCTCATAAAGTTTGTCTTGTTGTGTCTAGATTGCTAAACAAATGTCTCAATTCATGATAAATAAAACAGATCTGAGGCCAAATGAAATAGAATCATGGAATCATTAGGGTTGGAAGGGACCTTCAAAGGTCATCTAGACAAACCCCCTGCAAGAAGCAGGGACATCTCCAACCAGATCAGGTTGCTCAGAGCCTAATCCAACCTAGCCTGGAATGTTTCCAAGGATGGGGCATCCATCACCTCTGTGGACAACCTGTGCCAGTGTTCCATCACCCTCAGTGTAAAAATTTTTTTCCTCATGTCCATTCTGAATCTACCTCTCTCTATTTTAAAACCATTACTCCTCATCCTATTGCAACAGGTGCTGCTGAAGAGTTTCTCCCCATCTTTCCTGTAGGTCCTGCAAGGCCGCTATCAGGTCTTCCCGGAGCATTTTCTTCTCCAGGATGAACAACTCCGACTCTCTCAGCCTGTCCTCATAGGAGAGGTGCTCCAGCCCTCTGATCATCTTCGTGGCCTCCTCTTGACTCTCCAACAGGTCCACATCCTTCTTATGTTGGGGGCTTCAGAGCAGGATGCAGTAATGCAGGTGGGGTCTCATGACCTGACCTGGTCATGGGGTCTAATGATATGACCTGGTCAAATCCATGTTGCACAGCACTTGGTCCTGGGTTTCTCCTGGACCGTATGGTGCTGCCAGTGGGGGCCTTAAGACATAGTGATCATCCTTTCTGTGTACTTCTGTAGCTCTGTGTTTTGAAATCATGTGAGGGCTATATTGCTGCCCATGAGGATGGTGTTTTCATAGCATGAAGCCTTTGGTAATAATTGTTTGCATTGGACAATGGCATGGCAGCATGCATTTAAGAGTATAAATCCTTCTGGGAGAGTGTTGGAGTACTGTGTAATATGGAGGGAGTCAGAAAGTTTGCATTCTTGCTCATACTGTCTCTTAGGAATGGCAGCGGGCACGTGCTGTCCCCTAATGGGGAGCAGGAAATGTCTAATGGGGTGCCAATGTGCAATGAAACAGCATGGATGATGGCAACCACTGGTCTAGTCTGAGCTTGAGTCTCGGCCTTACTTCATTTGCAAACATAGATATAGCCAGGGAGGTAAGGTTGTTGTTAAGTACAAGCTAAGGTCATTTTTTACCCACAGAAGAGATGACGAGTCACCCATACCCCAAATGACATGTTCGGATGGATACCGACTGCTCAGAAAGTATTTACACCCCTATTCCCAGTGAAACAGTTGTGCCTACGAGGAAATAAGAGAAAAAAGGTGGCTCTTGAAAGATGAAGTTTATTTTATCAGATGTACATTTTTAATGAGAAAATAATATACATACAACTTTACACTGTTTCCTTCCAGTAAGGCAAATTTAGCTAAATCTTGCAGAGTGTATCTGAAAATTGAAAAAAAAATACTAACCCTTCAATTGAAACCTTTTCCATTTACACAGGAACGAAACAGAATAAACTCCACATTTCCACACTTACATATTACTGTAGACATAAAAATATTCCTGTGGGATCACACAGTCAGAAATCACCTACTCAAGGGGATACGAACGATGACTTCAATAGAAGATGGACATAAATTTTAATTAGTTGGTTATTTGATCTTGTGTTGTTAGTGATGGAGGATCTCAGAAGGGAATTAAGTATGCTTAAGACTGAAATTGCTTAGAACCAAAACACATTGCAAGGTAAGTTAGATACCACTAAATTAAAAGGAACTTTGCATCAATTAGAGATACAATAAAATAAAAATGGCAATTACAATTAGCCTATCAAAAAATGCAAGTGAGATCAAACCAGCTATGGGGATAACTAAATTTATCCTTGACTTAATCAGACCTACTAAGTATTTTCAAGCAGATCTGAGAAAAAGTATTAACATTCCTGGGAACATTTTCTCCTGGAAGAGACAATTTAGGAATAGAGAAACTAGATCCAGATTTTTTGCTTTTATGTGTTTTTAATTCCATTTCTCCTTCTACTTATATATACTAAGCAAAGCATCTCTTGCATCATTTATATACTTTCCTTGCTCCCGCCAGTATACCAGTTTTTCCACCTGCTATCTATTACCTTATGTCAGGAATACCTCTAAAGTTGTCACAGCTTCAAAAAAGAGAGAGCAAATTATTTATTCTTTTACAGTTTTGCAATCAAT
Source organism: Tetrax tetrax (assembly GCA_009806455.1). NCBI lineage: Eukaryota > Metazoa > Chordata > Aves > Otidiformes > Otididae > Tetrax > Tetrax tetrax. Next base: position 89,043 of record WHYT01017074.1, on the reverse strand, counting down.
AAACTTGTGCATGTGCAGCTTAATATGAGGCTGGGCACGTAGGACTGCAGCCTGCTTTGGAAAGCAAAGCAGGACCAGGAGAGATGCCTGCGCTCCAGCCAGCAATCACCCATGCTGGGACGTCGCTGGCTCGGCGCGTGGCACAGTTTTGACCTGTGCCAAGTGTCTCGTTTTTCTCTGACAAGGTCTGGGCACAGTTCAGGGATTGGTGTAGACCGGGGACCACTGCCAATAAGCAGCAGGGGATGCAGCTACTTTTCTGGGGGACAGAGAAAATTAAGCCGGATGAGTTTGAGCCATGCCAAGCCATGCCAGCTGGCCTCTGGGCCGAAGAAAACTCCCATTTATTTACTACTATAGATCCAGCTTCTGAACACAAGTGTTTACACTGTCTTTGCAGCTTGTAATGAGCTTATAATGAGCAATGAGTCCTGCCTGTCGTTGGGACATATTTTCCTGTTATTTTTGATTTTCAGCATTTGGAAATTGCTACATTCAACATTACAAAGGAGAATTCAGCTGTCTGAAACTTCAGTGGCATTGCACAGATACACCTCGAACTACTTCTTATCAGTTGAGTCTGTATTAGATAAATTATGTTTACAATGGAAATTTGCAAAAAGTAGGTCAGACTTTTTGCCTTAAGCTTAATAACAAAAAAAAATTATTGACTATTTGGGTGAAAACATGTAAATTGAATCATCAGATAAAACTTATGAAGGTTCTTCAATGTCAAATAAATGAACTAATGAGCCAGAATCAGCATGGACAAACTATGTTCAAATTAACTAATGATTAGAGAATAGTCGTGATCACTTTCATCTTTGCAGATAGTTTTCTCTTCCCTTTTGGAGTAAAAAGGAATTAATTTGTCCAATCAACTTGCTACTGACTTTGCGTTTTTCATCCTTTTTGCTCCTTCTTACGAATCTCTCAACATGCAAGACCATCACAGTTTGTTGACATCCTTCTACCATGATCCTCTATGACCTTCTTCACTGGCAAGATGCCTGTCGGAAGCTGCCTGCGCAATCTAAATCACATTCCTATTCCATTTCTTCCTTTGAATCCTCCTTTAAATACAATTTTTATTATAAGGACAAAAAGTGCCAGTCCTCTTTCTAATAAATATCAACAGATCCAGATGCAGAAACACAAACATAACAGAAAAGATTCCTGTTAAATCTGAGTACCTAACACCTTTTCCTTTCACCAAATCTTCAACAGTGTAGTCTCAATTTACATCCTGATCCTACATGTCTGTGAGCTTAAATACACAACAATTCATAGTTAATTTAACTTTTTACCCCAATTTTCATTAGAATTTGCTAATAATCTGACTACTCCATTACTTGAGGAAGGGAGGAAGACCTGACCCCTCTTCTCTAGGGTAGAAAAGAGACACTATTGTATATTGTTATTAGAGATGCTGTTATTTTCTTTCTTTTCAAAATACAGTAAGTTTATAATGTTTGCAGAATTGGAGTTCTCTGGGCACTTGCTTTAAAGCAAAGGGGAGAAATTAGGACATTGTTAGCCCTGTATGTGTTCCTGCACGTACAAGAGCATATGTACACTGGTAATATGTATACTAGTAAGAATAATAGGGAAGAAGTGTAGTAAAGTTTTCCAGTGTAGGAAAACAAGATGTCTTACCAACCTTTGTGCTTAAAAATAGCCATAACCTCACAATTATAATTTGGTAAGAAAAATGTGAATCCCTGACAAAATAGCAGAACAACTCTTAACACAAAAATATCTGAACACATAGAGAGAATAATAAAAAGGCAACAAATGAATCAATAAATCAGCCTGAATCTATCCAAGGCTCTTCAAGAGAGCAAATGATGCCACATAAACTAGATGGCAATTTTTAGACAAACTACTCCATTAACGGATTTGAAATATCCTAAAGTTCTTTACAAACTAAAAGCTTGTAGAAGAACCTCCGATATGTACGTATATGCAGATTGAAAGCAAATGGCCAAATAGTTTCTTTGCATGTAATACAGACATGGAATTGAAATGAGTTTTCACCAAATAACCGTTAAAAAGCCTAATCAAAATCGCTGTGACAGCCCTAAGTTTGATTTTCAAAATGAGTACAGGCAAATGCATGCACACAGCTGTATTTAAGCTTAACTTTGAGGAATCCAGCTCTGAGGATTCATGCAGAGTAGTTAGGACATAGGTCGTTAAGGTCTTAACTAAAAGATAATCTCCCTAAAAAATGATGGAAGTCTATTGCTCCAGTCACCCAGAAGTGGACGAGGCATTGAAGAACATGCTTCAGGAGTAATCCTCTACTGGCAGGGGAAGAGATTAGATGGCCCAATAGCTTTTTCCATCTTTAGTTGTTATGATTGCACTGTAATCCGACTAGTGGCACTTGCCTGAAGAGGGGAAGAAGACCTCAACACTGGGGGTAGGGAAGGACACAATATTTCATTGTGTACAATATTTCAGATGCTATTCTTCCCAGAGAGCTCCTCTCAGATTAGTGTTGTTGGGAAAGGTTTACCATTTGCATTCCCATTTCTGCAGTCAACCCAAGTAATATGATTGTGGCATTAAACTTATCCTACAAAAGGTATTTGTTTAAGACATTTCTTTTCCATTATTATTCGCACAATGAATGTATGCACTAGGTTTCTAGAAGTCTGCACCAAAAACAACTTTTAAGCCCAGAATCACATTTCCTCCTCCATCGGCCTTAATTCCTCTATTGAAACTTTTTGCTGACTAGTTGAAAGGGGCCGTTCACTCACTTTGCAAAACCCAATATGCAATTTATTCCCACATTTCAAAGGAAGAATGGGAAGCTTTTAAATCTCTACAAAGGAACCGAGAAATACTGATCAAGCCCAGCTGACAAGGGGACAGATGTAGAGTGATGAGTGAATTCTATAAGACGCTTTAAAATTTGGATCAGTGTCTTCCAGGAGCAGCAAGTTGATTCTCCCCAGTACAGCTCATTTGACTGAGCAGAAATGCAGCCATTCCTCTTTCAGTCTTCAGGAAGCATAAACTCTGTCGCAACAAGGTGGACCTGTTGTGGAGGTAGAATGTACCACAGAAGGAGGTCACCTGTGTTGTAACTCTACATCCAAAAAGCCTGAACCGCAAATGAGTTTGAAACCCTTTCTCACCCAGGAATACTCCTCTTGCTGTTCCCGGCTGTGGAACTGTTTATTAGCTTCATCTACGTGTTACTCCTGTGCCCCAAACTTTCTCAAGTTCTCTCTGCTGTTGTATTACACACAGCATTTTTAACAACAATTTCTCAAAACCACCCCTCTAAGGTCTTCACTGCATCGTGTGGTACTTTCAGCCATGCAGCAGCATCATCTGCTATGGTGCTTTTAGCTCCCTGCAGAGCCATATTTTGGTTCTTCTGTTATAACTGAAGGATCTGACTTGGCACTGTTTTGACAATGAATTTTACGCAAAATTTCCTATGAGATTCATCCCATTAAAAGTGGGCAGGTTGCCATGGCCTGCTGGGTCCCTGATCTACTATCAAAGCTGGTGCATCCCTGAGCATTTCTTGTCCTTTTCTGATTTCATTAAGGCTCTGATCCCAGTAGGAATATGCCCACACAACAGTGAATGAAGATTTTGGACCGCACAGGAAAAATGTGAGACTCTGCTTTGCTAACCTTGTAAATCCAGTTCATCATTACAGTTGCACCATAAACAACCACTCTGACAGGTGCAAAAGGGGTGTAAAAATGCAATTTGGGAGTCAGGAGTATTCTACCAATATAAGAGTGGTCACAATTTTTTAAAGAGTGGCAAACCTCTCGGGAATTTAAGTACATAGGCAGCAAGGTCCAAACTGATTTGGAAGTTATTTGTATCCAGCAGAGAAGTTCCCTGCAAGAGTAAATAAAAAACTACCTGAAGAATTTGTTTTTCACCTTCTGGCTGAGGACAGTTACCTCTTTTTCAGCAAACACAGAGTTTACAATGGTTCTCCTTGAGTGATAAAAATGTCTGTTCTGATGTTTCTGCTACAAAAACAATTGGGAAGATATGTTGCCTTGACTGCTGGGGAAATATAGGCAATTATTGCAACAAGATTTCTGAAGAGAGTTTCTGTATATACTTTAGAACTCAGGATATTTGTAATCATTTTACTATGTAATACATTTTTACTATATTTGCCTTTTTAAAGAATGAGTCAATGATCTCAAAATGTCATAGCTCTCTGCTGGAAGCTGTGCAATAACAGAACCTCAGAGCTTCCCTTTGCACAAAAATAGACAACTTTACGACAAACAACAGCCCGTTGCTATCTTAAAAAAATAAAGACTCTCCTTTGCTCCACAACCTCATTATTATTTCAGTTATTGCACTACAAGAAGTGTGGTGAGGATTTGTAGTTTTTGGAGGGTAATGTAATCTGTACTTTCTCCATTGAACTCTGGTATCTGTGCTCAAGAAGGGAACGTAGCAAATAATGGAGCTCTTCTGGCAATGCAGAAAGCATCCTGCCATGTCAGACCTGCCTTGCAAGAAGCTGCCTCATCCTCCAAGGAGTGCAGCATGTTTTGATCTACAGTGGTAATGCAAAATGTGTAGAGTCCTAAAGGCCTCTTTCCATTTTGTCCCATTCAGCTGAGGCAACTTGAAATAAAATAGGGACCTTAACCCTGGAAACAGGAGAAATTTAGAGAGTTATTTTCATAAATGGAAATGACTTCTGGAAAAACAACTATAAACATGAAGGGAAGAGGCAGCTCTTTTAGTTTTTGTTTTGTTTGCTTACCTTCCTCCAAGTGTGCTTGGGGGGAAAAAAAAAGATAGGCAGACAGAAAGATACAGACGGAGATACAGAATGTACCCATTAAGTATCTGCGAGGAATGCTTTATCAGCTTGCTCGTCGGCTGCCGAGTTGTGCATTTGAGGGCATTAGATTCCCAAGAGCGGGGATCTATAGAGGATTCCTACCTTTGGAAAAGAACAAAAACACAGAATAAAAGCCTTAATCTTATAACCCCCAATCTAGCCAACTAAATCCCCAATTAGCAATTCAAACAGATTAATATAGTCCTTCCCTCCATTAGGCATACCCGACATCATGTGGTTGTGTATTTTAAAGTTACATTTTTCTTGTGTGCAGCTCTCTTTCTCACCAAAGTCGACAATTCTTTTCAGACCATCCTACTTTCCCATCGACTGGGAATGGGAATGGACTCTTTTTCTTTTCATTTTTTTTTTTTTTTTTTTTTTTTTTTTTTTCTTTTAAGTGCAGTCTTGTTGATGCACTCTAGCAGAATGTCTTAAATTAATGATCTCTTTTTCGTATGTGTCTCCAAACGTCTGTCCACCTTGCTGTTTCCATACTGCAGGCTGTTTGCAGAGCTTCCACTGAAAGCAATGCGAAGGGTGGAAATGGCACACTTCTGCTTGATGGAGAATTCGTTCTTGTTCCTGTAAAACTTATGAGTGCTGTAACTTTAACGACCATTTCTTCTCTTGCCTGAGGAGAAACTGAAGCAAGGGGCTGCCCCCGCTCAGAAGAAGCACTGCTAAATCTTCCCTGAGCAAGGAGGGTTGGATCTTTCCCAGATTTCAGAGAGTAAAACAGTCAGTGCCAAATGCCTTCAGACATACTGAAAGCATGTTTCTAGAAAGTATGAATTACCTGCAACTCCCAGCGACCACTAGAGGTGGCCAGCAGGCTGTTGACTGGCCCTATAACTAGTTCTCCCATTTTGCAACCCCATTGGGCAAGGTGTAGCAGAGGACCATGTCTGTCCCTGGTCCTCTCCCGTGTCTCACTCCACTGCATTTAAAATGATGGGGAAAAAGTTTTCACACTTCTCTGCCCTCCCTCATCACCAGTTTCATCCTTCTCATGTGATTTTTCTTTTTAAGTAAAGGTAAGTAAAAGTTGACCATTTTTTCTCATATTTTCTTAAGCAGACAATTTAAAAATCTCCTCCTTTTCCATCAGCTGTAGTAGGTTACCAGCAGGGAGGCTTTGGGAGGAAAGTGAGTCTTGCAACAGAGCATGTCTGTGGCCTCCTGTAACCACCAGCTCTGTTAGGCAATTGGGGTTGGGAGCATTGAGGTTCTTGTCCATGCTACAGGATTTCCTTGCACACAGATGCAGCAATCCTCAGCAAGGGTGAGGCTTTATGTCCTCTTCCACGTGTCTCTGCTCTGCTTCAGGCAGTTGACTCAGAAGACGACTACTTGGTAAAAGTAGACTTGAAAGGTTTAAAACTCACAAAAAAATACTGTTGGTGCCAATGTCTCTTTCACATCTGGTCCCGCATTACAGCAGAAAAAGCAAATAAGACATAGTTTCGTAAATAAATGTAGGCAAACAGCTCGTATTTTCTCAGTTCTTATCTTTGTGTCTTTGGAAATGAATAGCAAAACTTGAAAGAAAGCTTAATAAAAGGAACATAGCCATGAATATATGGAGATTATTATAATGATCAACATTCTCTATATTTCTAATCCATTCTGCGTATGCCCAATCACAGGCAACATTTCACAAATACTTTGGTACACTGTCTAGCATTTTACATATACAGGTGTGCTTATACTGTATATAGACAACAATACGGCCCAGTCTGACTTGTGAAGCATAACAGGAATAACAAATACATGGCTGCTTCACTTGGCTACCAGGTGGAAGAAAGCTTCCCTAAACATTTTTGATCAAAGGCGCTTTGCATCAAACAAAGTTTTTGTCTGCATTTTAAAAGTTTAACTTGACTTTTCTGTATTTTAAGTTTGCTTTAGTTTTGCTTTCTTTTTTTACTCAGGGTTTAAAAATCTAATTGTCAAAAGAAAGTAGTTCTACTTTAGAAAAATAATAGGTTTTTTAAGTATTTCTGAGAAAAAAAAATATCAATTTTGTAAGTTCTCACTTTAAGTTTTAAGAGATTCATCAAATAAAGAACTTTTGTTCTGGTTGAACTTGCTTTGAAGTTTTGCTACCACCTATCAGAATCCTCCATATTTTGTATTTTGTTTCATGTCTCACAGCCACTGGTGACTTCCTTAAAGCTTACCCTGTTGGAATAAGTGGTTTTTTCCAAAATATTCATTTCCTCTTTCTGTAAAAGTCTTTAGCTCTTAAGACTTAAGGATTAAAATGGGAAACATGGTCAGAATGTATCCCAAACACTTTGAAACTTTGCAGCAAATAAAATGACCTGAGTGGATTCTTGTTATATTTAAATCTTACCATTTATTAGTAGCTTCACAGATTCTCAACATTTTACATTGGCCATACAGAGGTATCAAGAGCAAGCTTTATCAAAAGTGGGTTATACTGCTATAACAATAACAGATGGATATGCATAAAGACTTGGAGCTCAGGGAGGGCCTCTGACCTTCTCGCCATCCAGAAGACCAGGCAGTGAACAAAACAGATGGGAGAGGACAATGGAGAATAAGCAGATGTAAGGACTTCACATCTGATGAAATCCATGTCGCTGTAGCTCCTGGCCAGTCTGGTTCAGCCATGCTCCCCTTAGCTGGATGGATCAGCACTAAACAGACACACAGAGAGCAAACACACATGAGTTTGCAGTCTCAGCTGCATGGGAAGCGTAGACCACGTTGAGAGCAACGTTGGGTGGAAGGTATCACCCCAGTAGATGGGCGCAGGCTGGCCCCAGGGGCATGGGCTGGGGGAGAGGGGAACTGAGCGGGGATTTCCAACTCTGAGCTGGAGAAAACAAGGCAAGAAGGAGGAAATGCTGGCTGAGCCAAGCCGTGTGGCATGACTCCCAGAAAAGGAGTCAATATCGCAGGAATCTGGAGGCATCAGAGGTGGTTTTCAACATCTGGCTTTAATAGTTGAATCTACCTACTTTATCGACTGGGAGGCTGCACAGTAGCAGGGGATGGGAGCAAATAATCTCCTGGCTGTCCCGAACCCATGCGGGCTGGCAAGGGGCTGATTGCAGACAGCCAGAGCAACTGGGCAGACAGGCTGGTTTTTAAATGGAAGCTAAACACTTGCCCAGAAGTCAAGTACATGGGCTAAGCTGACTGTGGGCAGAGAACCACATGCTGTACTGATACAGCCCATGAGTCACGGGCAACATTTTCACCAATAGCAGAAAATGACTTTTTTAATGACTCCATTAATAGGCTCCCTGCAAGATCAGGCATACACTTCTTCTTGCTCAGCCTATTTGCTCTTTGCAGGACTATTCTTATGCCCAGTGAGCTCTTAATTTGCAGTCAAGTTAAAACCTGATCTGGTTCCTTCCACTGTCAAAAAATAGCAATGTCCTCCGAATTCTTTGTTGCACAGAAGAGCCAAACCTCACCCATACGCTGGCAGGTTGCTCATTTTTGACAGCTAGTGGCTTGCAGCAAGCATGCTTTTTTACTGTGAGGAGCCAGGGTAGGCCAAATCCTGCTAACCCTTAATTCTAGACAAAGTCCTTACTCACAGAAGTCAACAGGCATGATTCGTTGCAGGAAATAGTACGCCTATTAGTGTTTTGCAAACCCTTTTTGCCCAGATACTGATAGAAAGTCTCAGGTATTCTTATTTCACAATATGTTTGAGGCTGTGTTTCACTCTCCTTTAGGTGCCATGCCATATATAGATTCATTTATCAAGGTTTAACTTTTTTCTTCCAGAGTTGTTTGTAGTGTTCTAATGCCACTTCTACAATACAACTCACCATAACTGTCTTTGTGAGCACATTTTAATAATAGAGTCAATGAAGACTTCAGTTGCAGATACCAAAAGTAACAAATGATAAAAGCCAGCAACACACACTTTGTAATGTAATGAAAAAGTATTTTAATGAATGATTGTATTAAGGGGGAAAGAGAGCTCTTAATCCTATCATAATACCTTTAAGTATATCTTCTAACCAGCAGATTTATATTTCGAGAGGCCCAGATGCACAAAAGAGGGGAAAACTACCAACATCTATCAAAAGATAAAACACAAAGAAGCTAATAAAAGAGTAAAACAGCAATGAAAACAGTAAAAATAACACCTTAGTGCACTAAAAGCTGTGTAAGTTACCAGAGGCTGCACTACATTATGGCAATATTTTTATCAAAACACATGTAAACATTTTGTACAAATTAATGTCATCAGCAATTTTTCCTCTTCTCATTTTTCTCCACCCTCTCCTACTATGATGGGTTTTATGTCTTAGCTATTTCTAGTTCTTTCTAAAGCAGGGCTCATGACTCAAGGACACACACACACACATATATATATAGATATAAAACCTTAGAAGTCTGCCTGTTTCCAGAGGGCACGCACAGGGGTAATTTTGCATATAGGAGGAGGACACAGAGGCTTTGCTCGCAGTCACCAATCCAACGGAGACTGGGAGTCTGACAAATACAGAACATGGGTAGGTATAAACAGCAAAGAGATACAAAGCTTAATGGAGCTAATTTGCACCTTCTGTCATGGGTTTGTGTGGTGCCATGTCCACTGGCCTTGTATTGGGGAATCTTTATTGCCCTTTTTCGTGCTCCGGGATTCTCATGCCCCCCACTATCATGACTATGGGTATATGCGCCTTAGCTCTGCACTGGCTGGTAGTTTCTCTGTCAGGCAAGCCCCAGAACAGATGGATTGTTCATGTCAGGGTATTCTCCTGGCACATGGCATGGATATAAACCTACCTACCCATTCAGCCTCTGGAATGTTGGCCACTCTCTGACATGGGTAACGAGGACAAGTATGGCATGGAAAACCTACCCTAAAAGTGTAATGTTGGGGTGGCAGGGTTAGAGCTTCAGCCCAGGACTCCCAACCCTGAACAAACTGGGGAAGCTTTTCCTAGATTGGTATTTGCATGCCTTGGCTAAGAGTAACTACAAACCCTTTGTCCAGCTCTAATCATAGTTTTTGTAGGGTGACTGGGCCCATTCCCTCAGGCAGAGGCTCCTGGGCATTGCTTTTTGTGATCTACTTTTTCCAGAAAGAGTTGGCCTTTCAGGTTGGACAAATCTGCTTTCCCTGGAAGCTCCCATCCTTGCAGCAGTTTCTTTTCTCTAGCCTGAGCACGGGCCCTTGCTGCTGTGGCTGATATTCCTGGAGGGCTGGTGATGTCCAGCTCCTCCTTGGGCATCACCTCCAGCTTCTCTTTTAGCCCTGGCGATGGCACCTGCCGCGGGTGTCCCTGATGGTACGAAGCAGGCCTGCCTGTGTTCATCCTGGGGCGAGGGTGGCTCTCCTGAGGCTCCTGGTGTACCGGGTTGTGCTCCCTCAAAGGACAGGGCCTGGGTAAGCAACGCCTGCAGCTTTCCCCAACAGCAGGAGAGGAACACACAGGCAGCCAGCCTCACATGCTTTCTAGTTGTAAAAGTCACAAGCCTTTTTATTAGGCATTTTCTTCCCATTTTCTCACCCTGTGGGTACAGCAGCTGTGGATAAGACAGGACATTTAGGTATCAAGGTTACCATCCCTCCCACCTCCACTGCGAAACCTCCCACCCCTGCCTAGACACGCTTTCTGACATCTCAGAGCCCAGTATCCTCTTGATCCTTTGGCTGAACAACAGACCTTCACTATCACTCAGGAAGCTGAGCCTTTGAACTCAAACCATGTATGTTTAAGGTGGGGAAAACCATATCTCTGTGTACGGAAAAAGAACGAGTTTTCTTCTTTTTTTTTTTTTTCTCAGTAGCAGTTTTAAAATTTGATTAAAATAGGAGGAAACAGAAAAATCCTGGAAAATTTCAGATTGGATTACTTCTCTGCAGTAATAGGAAGAATCCTAGCATAGAAAGGACACCTGAGTGTCATCAAATATTCCGTAGTTTTGGCTCAGCGCCAGCAGTCACAGAGCTAATGACTTGGCTCTCCACAGTTACTTTTTAACTCCTGCACATGCAACTACTGAAGTAACCATGTGTATGCACACACACAAAACAACAGTGACCTGATATCATCACTTTCATGAAATTATGCACTTCATGTAAACATTTTTTAACTGATTTTATTGTATTACCTGCCTTTTTTTTTTCCTAGCAGCAGACAATTTAGTTTAAGAAGGATCCCTTTAAATGTACTGAAGCACATTGAAAAGGCTGACAAGTTGTATTTGTGGTTTTCAAAGAAATAATTTTTGAGTAGAGCTACCTTTTTTGGCATAAAGTAATTGGAAAGTACCATAGATATCTCAATAAAACACATCAAAAGTAAATTTCTATAGCTTGTTTTGACATGTCCACTTGTGGGTTGTATCAACTTTAACTAAACATCAGTTTTTCCCTCCGTCAGTACAAACCATTAAAAATATTCAACAGAAAAAGCAAATAGAAATAACTCAGTACTGTGTTTGCCTATTTTCAAATAAAAGGAGATACAGAAAGGAGTGGTCACCACAGTTGAAAGTGCATTTTTCTGATTCATGTATTTGCTGTAACTATTTGCATAGGATTTAAATGTCTAAGAAAAATGCCCAACAATTTTAAAGAGAATACTGCATTTGAAAAACCTGAAAATGCTAATCTGGTTTCATATTTACAAAGGTTTGTTTACTGTACGTGTGATCAATTCACCAAATGACAGAAAACTTTGGTAAATACAGTTTTGATGCCGAGACTCTTTGACCTGTTTATGGAGGGATAGAAACCTTATCTGCTCTAGAACCAGTCCTAAAGGGCACATTGTGCTGATTTCGTTTGAGATCTTATCCCTTCTCTCTCCTTCCTTCTCTCTCTCCCACCCTCCCTTCTTATGAACACTGAATGCTAAGTTATTTCCTCGTCAAGGTTGCGTATCAGGACTAGATTTACACTTGATATCAGTTTGTAAACAGGTAGCAAATGGTTTATACATTAAGAGAAAAAGGGAGCAGACAGTGTTTTCATGTGAAGAGGAAACAAATCTCCAGAAAATATACGGCTGTTAATTAATAGTCTAATATATAATAAATAAATAATCATTCTATCACAGAACAAGCCTAGGAGACAGGCAACCAAATTAAGCCTAAAAATGAGTCTGCACAGTCTTTATTTATCCTGCACACTCAGAGGCACTTTCTGTTCAGTGATGCCATGCAGGTAAGCTAAATGTATTATGGAGGATCTTTTTCCTCAGGGAAAAAAAAAAGTCTCAAATGTTTCAGTGCATCAGCATCCTGCCACTGCTGCAGCAATTTTTAAAATGGCAATGCTGGTCTTAAAAGATAGAAATCTGTCTAAGGCTTCCTTATACCTAATCCAAGGTAACCGCATCATTTGCAAAGTCAGTAGGCAATCAGGTTAGGAGTTAGTGAGAAAGATGGAGAGATAATCTATACTGACTGGCCTTGCTTGCTGCCTATGATCCTTGTCAAACAATGTGTGCATAGACACACAGATTGTCCCAGTGACCTCAGTGCTTAAAGTCTGAGTGCTTAAGGATTCCTGGATCTTAAGTGCTTTTGCTGGAGAGAGATCCCTGAGAGCCCAGAGCTTATTTCAGGAAAGCAGAAGTCTAAGCTTGGGCCACCACCTACTATAAAGGAAGCAATAACATCTGCTCTACTGCCTGAAAACGAGAACCACAGCTGTTTTCTGCAGACTTAGATAATCCCCAAATGAAGAATTCCAAACAGTGTGTTACAAAGAGATGAATTACACCTATGTATCCCACATAACCTGTAAAAAGTTATTACTGAATAAAAACAGCTATAGTGTTTTTTCATTACTAAATCCTAAGATGCATCATAAGCATTGTGTACTGGCATCATAAAGATATAGGAATATACTATATTGAATTAAGCTAAGTGGTAAATATATAGCACATTAGGTCCTCTGACTCAACTTCCCATACTCTTGCTTTTCTTCTATGGTTCACGTACAGTAACAGCAGGCAGCCAGCTCCTCAACAGGCAGGAAACCATTTATACGTGCCCATCTTTGGAGACGACATACTTGGAAGCAATACGCTTCTGTCCTCTCTGCTTAACCCCAGTAATTAGCTCATGGGGTCAGATTGTCTGAAGCCATTGAGGGCACCAGATGCCCTGCCGTTGTCCTTCATGGACTTTGGGAGCACAATTAAAAGTGCAGTGATCTCACCTTGCCTGTCAGATGTGACTGTCAATGGACAAGAGGGATCTAGGGCCACTTGAGCCAATTCCTGCAGCTTTGGGGAACAGATCTTTGCTGTACAACATGAAATCCTAATTCTTTCTAGATTATGTGCTACAGACTTCCATAAAGGGAAAAGTAGATCTACTCTTCACTTCTCTCTTCTTTTCTGATCTGATTCTTTTCTCTTCTTTCAACTTGCTCACCATTTTCTCTCCTGCAACCTGCATTATTTCCTGATTCTTATCGTTACATCTCTGTTCTCTACTGATGTATTTCTTCTGCCTTTTTCTCCTTTTTCCTTCTTTCCAGAGCCATTCTTTCAGCCAAGCCTCATCCTTTGCTCCCTGTTGTGGAGCAACTGATGGGAACCTGAGGATGAAATTCCCTCCCAGGGAAGGTGCAAAAACCCAGAGATCTCACAATCTGTTAAAAAGAAGTTGCAGCGATGCAAGATTTCCAGTGTCTTCTCCATTAAAGCTCCCAAGACAATTCTACGAGTGAGGCGGAAGGAAGGTAGCCATGACAACTGAAGGCTTAATAGTATCTGGTGCCTTCTGCTGATGAGCCTCTTATGAACCCCAGAGTGGAAACTAATGATGCCATCTCCAGGGTGATGCATATCCTCCACTATGACCTAATGGACTAGAACAGAGAAGGGGCAAATCTGGCATTGAGAGCATTATTTTGAATGTAAGCCAGAAAGTTAAGATACACCATTAATCAAGAAAAGAAGATCTCCTCCTGAAAAGGAGATATCATGCCCTAGTCAGCTCCCAGAGAGAAGCAGAGGTTGCGACCAGACCACCTAGTCTAAATACATAACTCAGAATTTGTGTCTCTCTCTATGAGTTGATTAGACAAGGATTCAGGCTCTGGCAGATTGCAAGGTAGGCTGCCTCATCAGTCTCTTGAGTGTAGATGACGCTGAAGGTACCAATGCCAATGCAAAGGTGCCATTGCATGCGATCTAAACATACCCCTCCATGGCCCTTTATAAACAGTGAATGAGATGTTGCAGAACATGATCTATGGTGTGGGCACCTTAGAAGAAAAGCAATATGAAAATTGAAGGATTGAAATGAGTCAAACAACAGAGCCCACTGGTGGGACATTGCTTGCTTCACACAGACTGTGAAAGAAAATGGGACTTCTTTGTGACAGCATCATTGCGGATTCTCAGCCATTACCCTCTTCCTTGCCAAACTTTGCCTTTGTGAGTCTGTAGTAACATTGTAGCGGGAAAAGTTCCAGATATGATCCTAGGAATTCAAGTGATGCTTCTAGACTGCCGCTGCAACCCAGTCTGGCTGACCATAGCCCCAGGAAGCACACCCAGAGAAGGTGGGCTATGGTTCCATGAGGCAAACCAAGGCAAGAAGCCAATCGCTCCTTAATATGATTCACTCCTAATAGTGGACTTTAGTCATTGAGCGTAGAAAATAGACTAAGCAAGAGAAGAAACTTTATTTTTTAATAACTCAATTAAGTTGTGCATGATTTAAGATGTTTCTGACAAGAAATGCACTTACGAGCTCTACTATTACATCACACCAAGCAGCAATGGGATAAAGGTTAAAGTACTTAGCTTCCAAAATAGCATAGAGCCAAGATCAATCAAGTGGGAACAAGTCCTGTCTAACATGTCTGCCCATATTCTTAATAGTACAATAGTACATAATGCAAAATCAGATTCCCCTGGTTAATTCCAAGGGTGGCACAGGCACTGTGCCCTATACTGCCCTTGGTAATTTCTGAGCCTTGTACCAGTGAGCCAGATGAATCCACAGTCAATCAGTTGTGATGTTAATTGTGATTTCAAACTGATTCAGGTAAGAACTTAGAAGATGTGTTCAGGACTCATCTAGTTTCCTACTCTTCATGAAAAATGTGGAGCAAGTTCTAAATAGCTCTTTGCTGCCTGCTTCTTCATGAGGCACTCATATTTCATTGATTTTATCTCCTGATATCTGGCCATATCTTAGGGATATAGCTGAAAAGAATCTTAGGGATTCTTTTCAGTGACATCTTCTAATTCCCATTGGCACTCAGGTTTATGAAAGAAACCTTCAGAAGGTCAGATTCAGAGTCTTCCTTTGCACTGTTTTACAGATTCTTCTGTTGCGGTTAGTCATGTAAGGACAACCATACTGTCTACACTTACACTAGCAAATTAGGCTGGATAGGGACCATTTCTGGGCTCTGAGACAAACTAACGCTGCCCAGCTTGCTTTTCATGAAGACAGAGTCTTACCTTCAAAGCAGGTCACCAGGTTGAATCTACCCACTGTGAATAACTACTGGGCTGAACAACCCAATTCCTGTGCATTTTCTTGGTAAGAAAATTTTCTCACAGTTGGCACAGGTCAAACCCATACCAGAGACTAAACAATAAATTAAATGTGACAGCCTTCCTGCCCATGGCCTGGTCTGACTAGTTTACTAGTGTAGGCATAACCACAGAGTCAGAAAGGTATCCTGCTACCTCCCGCAGCACTCATGAGTGGATATTCAGGAAAGTGCTTAAGAAACAAAGTACATCATAACGCTAGCATGTGATCTGATAGCCAGTTCTGGCAATCAGTAGATAAAGGTCTCCATAAGCCATATTTGCACATGGATCATAATGTTTAATAGCCATCGATCCCCATTTTGTCTTATTTGGAATTTTTTTCTGGCATTTTTGAACCCACTGCATTTCCACACTCCACCACATCCTGTAGGAACAGGTTAGTGCTTTCTTATTGTGCAAAAAAAAAAATCTTTCTTTTTAAATTTTGAACCTGCTGCCATTATGAAAGTAGTGAATCATCATCATTTCCTCTTTATGTTCTTCATAGCATTCACGGATGTTTAGATCTCTTATCATATCCTTTCTTTATCTTCTCTTGTCCAAATTAAAGGAGCCTTGTCTATTCAGTCTCTGCTTGGAAGCAAGTTGTTTCATTCCTACAGTAATTCTTACTTCTCTCTTATTACCTTAGATAAGTAATTGCCAGAACTTCATGCAGTACAGAAGACATGCAATTTATAGAGTGACAGAAAGATGGTCTTATTTTTCTGTGGCTTGTTCTGTTCTCTATATTTTTTGGCTTGTCAACATTAATAAAGGTTGTTAAAACATCATAATTTAAAATGGAGTTTTCAGATATGTTGAAGTGATTTGTGAACACAGCCTTTATGAACATTCAGTGAGAGCTGTGCTCCTCAGATGCTCTTTAAAAATTGCATTATTGTGCACAATCACACATCTATTAAAAGATTTCAGCCCTTGCTTTATTCTCTCAGCCAGTCAGATGCTATTTGATGTTACAAGAAGATTCTTCTCCTAAAGAAGAAAAGAGAAAACTCTTACAGACTTCATTAACAGACAAACAAACCTACTTGACCTATTTTCACAGTTTTCAGATAAAAACATAGTGAGCTCTTCGCCCATATCTCTACTCCCATCTCCATGCTTTCTATTATCTTGGGATGACTCCGAAACCATGGAAGCATGGAGTGAATCTTGTCCAGCTGGCCCCAGTACCTACTTTGGCTCAGAGACACCCAGAAAGATAACAATGTCTTTAGCAAGTGTAAAAAGACTTCACCCTTACAAAGAATTTAGTACATTTTCGCACCCTGTTAATTAATTCAAGGAGAAAGTATTAGACAGACTTGTGTAATTGTGCTGGTCCACTAATCTAAGGAATAGTATTTGTTTTGACTTGCGAGTAATATATGATACATTTTTTCATAATTATGAACTTCATCATAAGGATAGGCAAAGAGATTTTAATCTCAAGTTGATAAATTTTGCAGGGCTGGGTAACAGGTGGAGCCATTTATCTCTGTACTAACTTGATCATGTTTATGAACCAATTGACGAATCCCTCAGAGGAGTTCCAGGCCCGCCTTGTTATTTATTTATTAACCACAAGGAACCACGGGAATCCAAACTGGGTTTACAGTGTGACTTGATTATCCAAAGCCATAGCTGGCCACAATTTTCTCTTCCTCAAAACAGAGATTTATCCCTGCATGTCTATTAGTTACAATGAACATTGTCTCAATGGTCAGAAGTCTCAATTATCCAAACAAATCCCTTCTGACATAGGGATAATTGAGCTCAGCTACTCTTGTGGATTGTTGAAATACCAACATTCCCATGTAATTTCTCATTAGGATTTAAGTGAGCTTAGATTATATCTTAGAAGTCCGTCTTTGATCATAGAACTATAATGCAAACATACAGATGACATTATTCCAACACAATTAGTCATTCATCTTCAAGTATGTTTTAAATATTAAGGATGATATGTCTTCTTGTAAACTCTCCCCAGTTTACCCAGAGAGCCTAACTATTAAATCAGTACAGCAGAAGACCGAGACAGCGACAATCTATTTTTTTTTTGTCAGAAAAATTAGATATCCTAAGACAGTGTAATTTACAGCGAACGGTAGCTGCTCTCAGTGGAAACAGGAGCTTCCAAACAAATTATACAATTGTATTCCTGAAATTAATAGAGAAAATAAATTTAACATAATAATACATCAAGCTCGATGTGGCTAGAAGATAAGATTTTCCTCAGTGAACATAAATAGATGGGAAAAGGCTACCAAGGAAAAGAAAACATTTCATGAGGAACCGGACTGTCACTGAGAGCTGGTGGGACAGGGCCACAGGCACAGGGTGTGGTGTCAGGAGGGGAAGTCGCCCTTTGTCAAACACAGACAAAATGTCTAATCTGCACCTAAACCTGCTCTCTGGATGGGTGCACATCTTGGCCTGCGGTGCGTGAGCAGCACAAGCAGAGAGAGCCCGTGGACAGGACAAGAGCGGGGTTTGTTCGTGGAGTTCTAGATGAAGAAGGAACAGAATGGTTCAGCATGGGGCATGGGCACTGGTAAAAGACACGCTCATGGCTCTGGCCTCATTTGATAGCAACACTAGGGGTGGCTTGGCTGTAGGATGGGACACAGTTCTGCGCTTAGGACAGGGATCTCAGCTCGGGAGCAAGAAGGAACAGGGGTGGATGGTAAGAGAAAAGGGGAGAATGTGGGGGGGACACTAGAGACAGGAGCAAGGGCAGGTCAATAACATCGGAAGACATCACTTGGAGCATCAGAAAAGCAAGCCCAGCATATCTTCTTCGTTCATGACTCTTCCTTCCTTACTTTCCCCACAAGCTTTCCACCTGACTGCTATCTCCCTAGACTTTTGCAACACTTTTGCAGCTAGACAGGGATAAGCTTGTAAAAACATTGCTATAACCCACAACATAGGAACAAGCCTGAAAATGCTCTGATCACTCGTTATTTTCAGCGTGTGGCCGGTCATCTGGCATCAGCACACATCTGAACTCTCTGCACGCACATTCCAAACATTTAAAAACTTCTTATGGACCTGACGTCCTGAACCACACAGACACAGAGAGAGCTGAATTCCCAGGGCACTCAGGAAAGTGTTGGTGTGTATTTCAACTTGCAGAAGCTCCACATGGCAATGCCGTCACATACATCTCCCTGCAGCAGACCCATGTACGCACACGTTAACCAGCTGCTGTGACTGCTCCCAGTTCACAGACATGTACAAAAGGTTCCTGGGGTCTGTCCATTTTGCAAACACAGGAAGGGACTGGAAGCTCGCTAGTGGTCTAAAGGGGTAGAGGCAGAATTCTTAAGCTCAATTCCCACCCACCTTGCTGCTCGAGCAGGGTGTGCCCCAACCATGCTATTTCCCGAGGCTACTGAGCAGGCTGAAGGAGTACTCATTTTGCTCCTACCACCGCTCAACTTGCTCAGCCGTCTCCTTTAGCTGTTAGTGAAGCAATGGGTAGGCATAAGCCTCTTCCCACAACAAGGAATATAAAATACCACTGGAGCCGGTGTGTCTTGGTAAGAGTAGGCAGCCATGATAACAGCACAAAGGCTGGTGAGCAGGCCCTGGATAAGGGTTTGAGGTCTCACCATCCTGCTTTTGAAGGGCCTAAGATGGTGATTGCAGAAGGGATTGCTCCTGCTGTCAGCTGTCCCTGCTTCAATGATTGCTCTATGGAGGCCTTCCTTCGCCCTCATCAGTGGAAGTTGTTATTTCAGAGGCTGGTGAATGACAAGACAGACTGGAGAGACCTGGGCCACATGGCAAACATTCTCCTAGAAGCAAGAGAGAATAGCCACTGTTATTTTTCTCTTGTACAGTTGCTTTCTGCATGAAGAACCTATAACACTTTCCCCTTGGAGCTGGTCAGATTATCCTATAGGACATTCCTGGGAGGATGGCTGCTAGAAGAACCTGATCTTTTGGAGGTAAACTACACAGGACAATGGAGGTTTCAAACAAGGAGATAAACGATCCACCTTACACTGTAATCCCAAGACAGAATTTGGGAAAAAAGCAAGCAGGAGGAGTCTGGGCTGAGAAAACCAGTGACTGAGGCTCAGCATGGATGAAGACCTCTTACCTTCAGTGGCTGATTACAATTTGTCTTTTAAGGAAAACAATTATATGGACTTGATGTCTCTTTGGAGGCCTTCAGTAACACCAGCCTCTTCCCACTGGCTTTATGGGGACATACATCTGAAGAAAGTAACTTTAACCACCTTTCTCTCACTGATGTTGTAAGGTGACCTGCTTAGACTGGGTACCTTTTAGGCAGCTGAATCTCATCCCAGGAGCCTCAACATTAGGCACAGCTCTAGATAAAGTTGCTGCACTCAGGTGAAGATGATTCTGACTTTGTGTCTTTTTACAGAGCAAAGGCCCAATCAAGAGGTGAGTGAGGCGATTAAGGCAGTGTGAGATTCTGCATCTCTTCTCAGCTGTTTCTGTTCACTGAGCTCCTGGAGAGCCCCCACAGAAAATGAAAGCTGCCTTTGCTCCTCCACAGTATCCTCCAGAGAGGGCAGGAAAACACCTACTCTTCTTCACAGCAAATGGCCCCTCGGGCACAAGGCCTGGCTGTCACCGAGCGACGTGATTCACCTGCCTTCACAACACTTAAGATGCCTCTATATTTTTGAATCATCCAATTCTATCAAAGTTGTGGGGAGAAATGAGAGAGGCTTAAAATAGCTAAAGCAGAAAATTCCCCAACTGTCAGTTTTATAATTCTTAAATCCATTCCAGGAGAGCTAGCTTTAGCCCTATTTCCTGATCACTCAGAAAAACTGAGACGATCAATTAAAGTTTTCCCATGCACCCTCTTGGACAGATGGTTGAACCATTTTAATTAAGTGTATGTATTGGACTGACAGAGTTGATGTATCTGACATGACAGACATTTTCTGTGTTCACTTAGGTTTTTAATCTTTCACTCGCTTTAGTACACCCAGAATTGTGCTATTTGCACTGTGCTCTCAGAAGAATTATTCAATACACAGTCGATCCCTTGAATTATTAGATTTTTATTGCTTGTTATTGTTGGTTTTGGCCACAGTGAACAGCTCCTCAGTAGCAATTAGCTACCACTCTGGCTCTAATAAGGAAAGGATTTCATTTCGGAAGTCTCTGTTTGAAGAGGAGAGAATGGGTCAGATTTTTAAAAATATTTAGATGTCGAGGAGGGCAAATAGAGGCATATTTCAAAAGCATCTACGTGCCCAATACATCAAATTTCAATGGAACTAAAATGGTGGTGAGCTGGTTTTCTGCAGCTCTAGACTTCTAACCACCTTGCAAGCCTGCCTCACTGAGGTACTATGTGGTGGATGGTCTCTTGGGTTCCCGTTTAAAATAAAATTAAATTAGCCAGATGATCTTTCTCCAAGGAGTTTTAAAATGAGACACATGCTTCTCTTTTCTTATACCCTTTACATTTGGTCGCCTTGCGTGAGGTGGAAGTTACAGCACATGGCACTAGTGGCCCTCAAATTGAGGACAGGATCCATCCCGTGGAGCATAGGGCTATTCCTTATGTGACTTGAATGGTGAGATCTGGGTAAGAGCATGTTCCTGACACACAAAAATAGTTTCACAGCTAGAGCTCTCTTTCTCAAGTGTATTAGTCCATAAGTTTGTTGCTATAATATAACTGGTCCATAATAATGTTACAATGCACATATGGAAGTGGAAAATTGTCATCATTTTTTTCTTTCCTTCTTGTTCAATAGATATTTCTATAAATGTTAGACATTAGTACAATATGTCCAAGTCCTCTGACTTTGATAGGCTTTTCCACATGATTTTTTCAGTCCTGTTTTAATATTAATAGATTTTAATAGGTAGATTTGGTATTAATAGAACCTACTCTCTCTAGGTTTCAGTGAATATCAATCAATACCTGCAAAGGTACCATATACTGGTATGTTGTAGTAGCTACAAATCCTTTTCTTATTTCCAGTGCCTTTACTGGCCAACATGAATTATTTTTTTTTTTTCACCTAAGATAAACTTCTATACTTTTACATGTTTCATGGCAGAAAAAGCAGTGTCTCCTCCTGGTGGGAAAACCGTATTGGAAAAGCACTTCTGCAGTGACCTGGCTGGCATGTTTATTATAGAAAAGAAAAGTCATGTCTTTATCCTCAAGACTTTCCAATATCACATGACCAGGATTCCTCATTTCCAGGAATTTATATTGCCTGAATGACCTTTGAGGAAAAGTAAGAGGAAATAGTAAAAAGCATGAATGCAGTCATATGCCTGACAGTTCTGGAAGAGGTTATATTTGTGACATAGCAGACCACTAGAAAGAAAATAGTAAGGAAGAAGTCAGGTTGTTCTGTTCAGGGAATGCAAGAAGACCTGAGGTTTAAAAATAGATATATCCTCTCCTGGATAGGCAGAGGGAGTGAGAGAAAGCCCTAGGTATATTCAGCTTTTAATAACATGTATGTATAGTCCAACCAGTGCATGTACAAACCCTGCACTCCTTCACACACTTCAAATACCTGCAGGCATAGATAAATACTTGGATAAGCACATACCTCTTTGCTTGCTTACATGGGAGATTTTGTTCATGCAATAAAGGCTGAGCACTTTTTTTGCAAAACCTCATGCTACGTCTGCATATGTGAGTGTTCTGGGAAATTCAAACTAGTCACACATTAAATGTCCCAATAAGGTGCACTGAGACCTTTTGGAAAGTGGGCTAATGAACTTATGAAATCACTAACAACACTTTCTGAGAGGTGGGGTAGAGAGGCAGTGAGTGATGGGGGAAGGGAAGGAGAGGAGGAAGGAATATCACATTGCTCTGCAAAAAATGGTGAAAAGCATGATCTTGGCAAACACTGATTGAGAAGCAGTGCTGAGCAATCTGCAGCTCTTTTCTAGCAATAAATCAGAAATATTAATATTCCGTGCAGTATTACAGTGGGTGTGATACATTGCACTGTCAGATCCACACACATGGGTTCGGTAAACAGATTCACTCCTTCTGACCAGAATCAGTAATAACACATTTGATTTTCTAAGGGGAGCATCTGATCTGATCTAAGAATATCAAAAGGAGCCAGTAGCTCAGACTGACATTATTACACAAGCAGCCACATTTTGATATTTAAGCCTGCACATTCCTCAAGCCTCAGTCGAATTTCTTGGCATTGTCAAAAAAAAAAAAAAAAAAAAAAAAAAAAAAAAAAAAAAAGAGAGAGAGAGAAAGAAAGAACAAACAAGCCATGCTCCTGATGAAAGCAGCTGTCATTCAGCACTAGGACTTGCCCTTCGAACAGCTGTACTTGATCTCAAAACTCTCACCTGCACAGCATGGTAGGCTGAATCAACTCCGCTCTTTGTCTCACTACCTCAGATAAGCCTGTCATCAAAGTGAAGAGATAAAAAAGAGACAATCATAACTCTAATGTCATATTTGACAGAGGAAGCTGTTAGTCAAGTAGCTTTAAACTGTTTCTCCTCTACACGTATCGAGTGACGTCCTGGCACAGCGACAAGAACTTATTACGGTACTTTTTCATATGAGAAAGAAGAAAAAAAAAATACCAGAACAGATGTGTCATCATAGACACACCTTTTAGTGGACCTTCAAAGCGAAGAACTGGAGAGGCTCTTTCATGAGACAAGTGTCACAACAACTCCATCTTCATAAAGGTTCCTACACAGGCCACTGCAGACAGCATAGAGCAGATTACTAGAGGTAACTGCACTAATCAGGAATGGGCTCAAAGTGCCAAGAAAACAGGTTTCCTAGGGCCAGATCCTGAATTTGCTACTCAGGCAAAATGCTAAGTATCGTAGGAACCGGTCCAAAGGCAGCTTCCTAATAAGAAACTGAAAATAGCTTGTTCATCATAGCTGGCATTCCAGGGAAGGTGAGGAGGAGAGCTAGCCCAAAATGTATGGACTGGGGTGTAGCAAATTTAGGCTGTTGACTACTCGCAAGACAATTGTTAACCAATCCACCATACGAAATAATTATCAAACCTGTATTTGTGTATCATCGAAGTTCCACTTTAAGTAGTGCAGCACCTTAAATAGTACCATCTGCATTTATGCACTACATTTAACCC
Organism: Tetrax tetrax; assembly: GCA_009806455.1. Classification (NCBI taxonomy): domain Eukaryota; kingdom Metazoa; phylum Chordata; class Aves; order Otidiformes; family Otididae; genus Tetrax; species Tetrax tetrax. The sequence goes on along the minus strand of WHYT01017074.1, from coordinate 65,548 downwards.
AGGGATCTCACAAAGCTTTGGAAATTCATAACATTCTGGTCAGATGGAGCTTTTGCGTACAGAAAAAAACTTACACTGGAAAAGCATAAGCACAGCCCTGGGCCTATGGGGCCCAGTGTTGATATAAAAAGGAGATGAGTTGGACCTAATTCAAGAGATCCATAGTAATTTTACACACCTAAGCTGTCTTGTGACTTGTTTACCTCCCTGAAGCTCCCATAGTGATCTTATGCAAAACCTCCAGCATCTAGGAGTTTGTCTTGACTTGGAGTTTTTTGTTTAGCACCCTGTATCTCTTCTGCAGTCTTCAGCTGGATCAAGGCCAAGGAGAAGGGTAAAACTCAGTGAATTTTACTCTTAACTCATTAAGTTTTGATTTTAAAAGTGCCTAAAATATGGATGCAGGCAGTGCTAGCTACTAGCTACCTGGGCCTATAACAGGATTGTACGGATAACTACAGTACCATACCTCACCCTAGTGTTGGATTAATCTCGCATAAATTAGGTCTCTAAAAGTTAAGCCTCTCATCTAAGCTGTGGATCTCATCTGCCCCTGGGGTCAGTGGAAAGAGTCAGAAACCTCCCGAAGCGAGAGACTACGTCCTGAGGTGGGTTCCTTTCGTGGGGAGGTTACCTTGCCCTCTGACAGGGCTGAGCTCCCCTTTCGAACGTGGGTGCGATGGTTTGCTTAGGTTAGACGTGTCTTTTTGGTGGTTAGTGTTAGATGTGATGAATCCTGTCCTTAGAGTCAGATCGTTAAATGTCTCAAGGTCCTTCCAGTGTAAACAGGCAGAGGGATTTTCAGAGGTTTCTAGACACAAAACTCCCACAAAACTTGTCAGGAACAAGGCACCTGAGGAGTTTTTAAAGAAGTCCTACAAACACCCATCTGAATGGTTAAGGGCATGTAACCCTAAATATCCACAGAAAACCAGGAATGACAATCAATTCAAAACTACAGCTACATCACAGAGGCTCTGGGGGAATAAATAATTGTACTGGTTGAGAATGACAGTCCAGCTTGAAATTAATTTTAGGTTTTTGAAAGATATTCCCTTTCTCAGTAAGTGATCGGATCACTTGAAATGATGTGATGAAACTAACATATTTAGGTGCTACCAACAAAAAAAAAATCCAAATTATAAGTAATATTATTTTAAAAAAAACAAACACCAGAAGGGATCCTGGTAAATCCTTCAACTCTGGTTTTCTTCTGAATCTTCAGTTAAATAATTCCACTTTCTCCATGTGTTCCAGTGTTTGCAGAATTACAGCTACGATTTCTTAGGCTATTTGCAAGTTACATTCAAGAAAAACACCATGTGATCTCTGTGTTAAAGCTGTTGTGTTGCTAGTAAGTGTGTGTGTGCAACTGTGTGGTTCACTATACACAGTTGTAAGGACAAGTCCTGAACATGAAAGTCAGTAAAGCTCCCGCGCTGTGGTTTTACAGTGACACCAGAATAGGAAATGTCTGACTTGTAACCTGTGTTCTCATGGTTGCTGCTGGATTTCAAGAAAGAACCTTGGGCAATGTGCAAAATTGTCTAAATACTTTACTACTATTTCTCAACTTATTTTAAAGGATTTATTTTAATTTTAAAACTTTACATATTATAATTATGTATAAGCTACCATGTTATTATGTCCCTATAAAAATTAATTATGTGTCTGAGAATAAGGAAAGATTGGAGCAGAAGTATTATTCCATCAGAGCATTTACAAATTGGAAATTGCGTAGCACACCACAGCAGAAGTATTAGCTGAGCACAGTACCGGTAAGAAACACTCTATGAAGCACCATCACTTGTCATTGTGCTGGAGTCACAGTGCTGGACAGGCGACTCAAACTGTCGCAACCAGCCCAGAACAGCAGTTCAATGACTTTGTTTTACATGAGGCCTTAACAGACACAACACAAACACAGAAAAATTTGATGCTGAGGTTAATGCTGATTTTTCACAGCCTCCTGTTAATAGAAGGCCTTGAGCTTTTCTAGGCATGGCCATCCCCAACAATTGCTGCCCTTGCTGGCACGGACTGATAGACATGAGGAAGAGCAAGAGTTGCTATTAGGAACTGAACCATTTTCTACCCCACAGTACGGCCTGTGCCCCGTGTCGCGGATGCAGTGGGAGGTCTGGACAGCTCACTCCCTGCACTGCCCTCCATTTGCAGGGTGGAGGTAGAACCACTTAGGCTGACCTGAGGAGAAAGGAAGATATCCCCTTTCTGAAGGTATTGGATCTGGCTGCCATCTTGGCCAGTGATCACACACACAGGGATGGGGACAGCCCTACGAACAAGGAAGGGTGAACAAGCACAGAGTGCCAGGTAGGCCCTGTGCCAGCCACGCTTTCTAATGAACCCTCAACATGCTGAGGGGCAAGAGAATTGAGTCTTGGATAATTTTTACATCTGACCTGTGAAATCCAGGTCGCTCAGCAAGGATGAAACATAATACTTCCTAAGACCCAGACAGGAGAAAGGTTATTCCTACTGTGTCATAGCAGCTAAGCCACAGGAAGCTATTGAAACACTCTGCCAGCTTTCCTGAAATAAAAGAGTTTTAGTTTCATGCATGTAGTGAATTTTTACCTTACACTTCTAAATTTGAGCCACAATTATCTTATCTGCAGGATGATTAAACAGCCTATTGCCCTCCCTCCTTTTCTACTCGTTAGCCCATGAGGGCTCTCAATGCCCGGGAGCATCCTGCCTTTCCTCGCCACTGGTGGCTTTGCATACGCATGACGGACTAGAGCACGTTTTGGGGAGTTTTCTGTTTGGGCAGGGACCCCATCCAGGTGCTGAGTTTTCACTGATAGCATCATCACCCAAACTTGCTGCTTTACACCCTAGGTTATGTTCTTCTGCAGATTTACTTCCTCCACATTTATACTAACTTTACTTCACGGTGCTATTTTTGAAATCACACTAGATCAAATTCTCCAGTCAGTTCCTCTTGCATAATCACTGCGGGGCAGCGTGCGTATAAATAAGGGCACGGTTTAGCCCGCTATGTATAAATTATTGTGAACTTAGATATTAAGCACAGGTGACTTACAGTTTCCCTTTCATATAAGCAGATTCTGCTTTGAAATGACAATGAAATAATTGCTTTTAGGGTATTTAGCTTTCCCACCTGCTAGTGCAAGTGAGCAACTCCTTTTTATGTTATCTTTACTGTTGCCATCAATGGTCAACATAGCAGAAGACAGTGATGATGTGGACACAGGGTTCACTCACTTGCTAAAAGAAAGACCTTTCCTGTGTATATAGGAAAATTGCTGCAATTACTGTATTTTAGCAAGATTTTTTTTCAGCCATGTCTTTCTGACTCACTTTTGTGGTGGGTTGTTGGGCTGCAAAGAGTAAACCAGAACCAGCTAAGCCCGAGTGTATACACATGCATTCCCTGTGTGATTAATATCTGTGTGTAACCAGTTTGGGTCTCGGGTAAACAGGGACCACTGGCAAGAAGGACTGCACCAAAGGAGCTGTCAATCCATCACAGGTTTAGTTGCTTCCTTGCTCCCCAGTTGTTCTCCTGTCAGGCTGTTGCTTCATCTGTTATGATGCAGCTAAGGGATCCTTTCTAGATCCATTTGTCTTCCTTAAGCCTTGAAGTCATCAAAACATGTATTATGTAGGGAGTGTTTTATCCTGTATTTCCAAAACATGGCAGAAGCATGGCTACTTTCTCATCCTCACTGTTTAAAAGCTGTGGGTGACTCTGCCAGCTCACAGATTGCTGTAGCTTGCTTTGTAACTTCAGAAAGAACATGAGAGTGTGGCATCCCCTTACTGCTCCCTGAAATACAAAACTCATCTGATGTTTGAACTTTAAACTCGCTAGCCCAGAAATAACACACATAATGTAAAACATAGCTTGCGGCTCAAGGCCTGGGCATATTAACATTGTGAAGACTGACAGCCCTGTGGCTGCTGCTTCTTACAACCAGATCAACGGGTGGGAAATAACCTGTAGCTCCTTTGACCCCATCAGAAGCTTCATTAACAGAGCTTCATGTCTCTGAAAAAGCCAGCGTGATTATACATCACTACCCATATCTAATACAAACTACATGTGAGCGACACTATCTCAGGTGTCTGGTATATCTGCCGTGACCAGATCCTCCTACAGGACCAGGACTATATGAAGATTTTGGAAGGTATACACCTGATCACTAAATATTACCCCAAGACTACATGGACCTAAATCTACCTTTGATGACAAGCAAATTGCTCTACAGATACATTAGCTAGACGCTGAGGGGACCCCTCTATTTTGAATTATTTAAGCCCTTGCAACCTAGCATAAAATGCCACCTCTCTGCTCTGAGAGCAATCCAAACCCACTTATACTATCCAAGATGTGGTCCAGCGATGAATCAGATCAACATTCCTCCACTCAGATGCATGAGATAGATACACAAGGAAAATTCTGCCTATGAAAACTTTAAATGCTAGCTATTTAGCTGGTAGAGCTAAAGAAGTCAGAACATCAAGAAATCAGAACCACAAATTCAAGCTCTCTGGCATTTGGAACTACTTCACACAAAGCTACATTCTCACCGCCCACTCTCCAAACACACTCAGGTGCTGGCATTTTCACCCAGACTAATTAACACATAGTGTGGCAATTAAATCACATGGCCTCACCATTGAGTTCAGAAAACTCCCTTACATTGCCGCAGAGTATAGCAACATAACTCATAAAATTATTTTATAACAACAATTTAAGTGAAGCAAATATCATGAAAATACAACACAAATGTGATAATTATTCTAATTTATGTGATAACAATGTTACGTGTAAACTAAATTGTCTTCCCAAGTCCATCCAACTTCGAACAGCTTCCCGGCTCCACAAATGTTCCTCAAGTATCCAGCAGTGTGCATGGAGTGGCATAGAGTGACTTTTTAAAAATCTGACTTCACAAAGCCTCCCACAGCAGTCTGTGGGGAAACAGCCTTTTTAGAAGATCTTCCAAGAAAGAGAGATTTACCTATCAAAAGGGCTGTTCTGTCTCCCCAAAGAGCTAGGAAATGTGAAAGCAACATGGTCCTTGAAAAACAGTATTTTTCCTTTCCTGGCTGGTCCAGATGTCCCCATAATTTTGGCACCAGCAGACTTCATGGTCTGCCCCATGTTGTGTTGATTGGTAAGAGCCAGGAGGGACAGATCGGCATTAGAATGTTGTCAAGAGCAGCCCTCATATGGTTCACAACCCCAGAGCCCTGAATGTAAGGGGTGTCTGCTATATTTGGTCAAGAAGACGTCTGCCTTCCTGTTCCTCAGATCTTGACTCTTGGACAGCTGCAACAAAGATAAGAAAAGCCTCAGGAAACTAAAAGATGCTCATTTGGAGAAGGTATCTAGAGGGGGAGGTTAATACACAAACAGAGAGGGAAAGCAGTAGAGTAAATGAGAAAGGCTTGGGGTCATTTTTTTTTTTCCTTATTTTTAAAATGGAGTTAGTTACTGGTGGAGAGATATCATTTCTATGAAGGGAAAATGAAAAGTCCACTAATTACATACTATATGAACATGAGTAAGCCCAGCATTTTCTGAGTCACAACAAGCAGTTATAGAGTGACAGGGAAATCTTTTAAAGTGATGATTCAAAAATAAAAAAGGCATTTGGAGTCATTGAGCGTGCAGAGTTAGCCCAGGTAACCACATGATCTTATCATTACTACCCTTCATCTGTCTGCCGCCCTCTTCCCACCTAGCGTTTGATACACTCACTTGTTGCATCTTGTCTTGCAAGTGGCATGACTTCAATTGCATTAATTGTGTGCATAAAGTTAACCATGCATGTAAATGTTTGCAAGATTGGAACCTCAGATTATAAACACTGGGAGAGGGCTCATCTCTTCTAGTGTAATCATGGAGTGCTAGATGCAAAAGGGACCCAGACATAAGAAGAAGTTTTGTGTGTTATAGAAGAGAAAGTACATCATTATTACACTTTAGTATTTATTTTTATTCCATTTGTCTTTAGTTTTTTATCTCACATCCTTGCTTCCTTCGGTGTTCCTTCTTTTCTTTAAAAAACATGGTGGCAGAAAAGGAGCTGTAGGCATTTAAACAATTCCATTTGATTTCAGATGGAAGGATTATTATTGTATATTCTCTTATCTGAACAGAGTTCTCCCAAGGTAGCTACTGTGCTAATATTATACCAAATTACGTAGGTGTTGCATGAGGCTGTAATTTGCACTAGAGGTTTAAAGGTTGTTATTATTTATTACCTGCATTACAGCAGTATCTCAGAGTCTGGTGGAGAACCAGTGTGCTGCATTCTGCACAAACACCGAGCAGGAGGAAAGTCCCTGACCTAATACCGACCATGAGCTCCACAAGCAGATCAGAGAGCATTAAGGTGGGGCCCAGGGCAGAGAGCCAGAGTGGATTGGGATGCCCATTTGTGGGAGATTGGGGACGTCAGGGTCGGAGTCTGTTCAGGCAGAGAAGTAGCCACCTGCCAAAACAGGCTTGGATGGCAAACTTCCCAGGAAAGGGGGGCAGCGACCGCAAAGAGTGGAGCTTGCTAAAAGCAATGTTTAGCAGCAGATTCTCCCTGTCCAAAGCAAATGTGCCCCTAGAACAGCCCAATCCCTGACCCACAGATCTCACACCAGAGGACTATAAGCAGCACACAAATGAAGGCAGAAGGAAGGCTGCAGGAGGCGACAGGACAAGACCAGCCAGCCGTAGAGACACGCCATGTATAGGCCATGCTATAAGAAGCTGTAAAAGAGACCCCTCTGCCTTAAATTTACAAAATGACTCACTAACCTATAATAACATTACCTAAAACTCATAGTGAGCTCTTCATCTTCAAAGCACTTTACAAAGATTAACTAATTAATTTCACTGTCAAATCTTTTGCAGATCTAGTAATGGTATTTGGCTCTACCTCAGAGAGCAATTTTTTCCAGGTACTGGCAGGGTAAACATTCATAATGATATAACCAGTGGGAAGAACGTTTTTAGCACTTGAACGATATTTTAATGAGAGACAAAGGTTAGAGATTGACCCTAGACCAAAGGGCTTCACTGGGCCATTCACTTTGAAATCAGGGCTCCCTCTTGTTCCTCGACTGGTGCCAGTGTTCCAACCCATGTGGTACGCGCCTACTGTATTTTAGGAAAACTTAACTAAAATGCCAGCTATTTACAGATATATACATGGGTATGACTGTTCTTCTCAGGTTTCTGCCTTGTGTTATACATTTTCCACCCTGACGACCCTGTCTGTCACTGCTCTGCCCACCGTGGGTCCAGCCTGGACCCTCTGCCAGCCACACACTGTGACTCGTCCAGCTTCCAAGGACGAGTTTCACTTTCAGTCTCCTGGTTGCCTTGCAAAGAGGCAGAGCAACTCCCAAAGACCCCTTCTGCCTCCCCATCCAGATGCTCAGCTAATGCGGGTTCGGCACGCTCTGATTTGTGGAGGTTGGGCCTGGCTAGCAATGTTCTTCCAGAACAGCTATACTGGCTTCAGTATGAAAAATTCACATCATCAGCAGCCAAAATTAGGCTGAAAAAAATCTTCCGTGTGGACGCTGACAGGAGAAAGATTTAATCAGCGTCAATTATGTTGCCCAAAGAGGTTGAATCTACAATGGCAGAAAGTCTCCTTCTGCTACATGCTGCATCAGTGTTGTGAGGACCTGCTGGGACTGCTGTGGAGACAGACACCTTCCTCTAGAAAACAGGATAGGCACAAGTATAAAAACTGGTGACTTTTGGTGTGTTAAACCAGATTGTCAGTTTACCACATACTGAAAGCTACTGTCCTAAACCAACAGTTTTTTTCTTGTCTTCCTTTGTTTAAAATTAATACTTGGAAACTCACAAAAATTAAGAAATGTTGATGCCAGATCATGCATTTCCAGTCTTTATTTAACAAAATGTTAGGTGCGTACAAGATGTCTCTGATTGTTTCTGCTAGAGTAGCATATTTCTCCTAGAGTAACAACTAACAGAGACAATAAAAAAGTTACTGGTGCAAAAAAACATACAGCAATAGGTCTGGAAAGAATTGGAAAATTATCTATCCCATTTCTCTGCAGGGAAGCAAGAACAGAATATAGCTATGAGTAACTTGGAAATGAGATCTTTGATTTCTGGTGATGGAAATCGGTAAGGAAAGATGTCACCACTGTCATGGTCAGTCCATCTGAGATGACTGTGTTCATTTGTATGCTAGGACTGAAGAGGAACTTCACAGGCTGCTTGTAGAAGTTCAACACTTGGAGAAAAAAAAGGCTGAAAATTGATGACAACTCCTCAGACCAAGTGTGTATCAACTATTTGCACTTCACACCTTAGACTTAAAAAGATAAAAATGTTACAGGAGGTAAAATATCTTGTCAAAACACCTTTATCTCTCATTTTGTACCTAAATCTCATTATTGTATATATTAATCATGGCCAAGTACAGACTTCAGTTACAACTGTGAATGTTATCCAGTTGGTTAATATAAACAAAATCCAGGGCAGAATTTCACACTGCTTAAGGTGTATATTGCTAAAAGTTCTCACCTTCATTTTTGCAGTTGCTCCAAAGGGTAAGGTGTTTCAGGAACAATTCAGTGCAAATGTCATTGCATGCTGTACTTTAAGCTTGCTGTCAGCTTTTTCTTAGTCTAGCAATGGCACAAAGATGCCATTACCAGTCACAAAATCAAAGGCACCCAGTGTGAATTCAAGATCCCAAGTGAGCTCAGTGAGAGTTTTCAGTGCCAGAAAGGGACAAGTTTGGGTGCAGAATATTTGACGACAGCTGCCTGTGTCCCTGGGTTGCCTGGGAACAAGGAACAAATGACAACCATTTTGGGCCACAGAAGGTAAAACTCTCTAGGGCATTTCCAAATTCTGAAAACCTCTTCGCTGCAATGAATGAGGTTGTGCTGCTGGCTGAGGAGCTGTTGACCCTTGTGTGTCCTCTGTTACTGGTGCTATCTTGGAATGCAGGGAGGCTCCAAAATAAGAGTGTAGTGTTTCTCGGTGGCCACGAGAACAAAACTTTCAGCTTCAGGAATGTGAAGTGCGGTTGCAGAAAGCCATCAAGTAGCGATAGTAACAAAAACACCAATGGCATCTGTTATGGATTGTAGCAAAGAAGATCCAGCTAAAACACACAAAATCATTCTTTCAGTCAAGACAGCCAAGACACCACTGCACATGCCACTGAAAGCTAAATGAAAAAGCAGTGCTAGTGTTATACAGGGAGCTACAGCAGGGCATCTGCAAACATACCGTTGTTCTAGTCTGCATAATGTCTATGTGGTGATTCACACCTAAAGCATAGTCTCTGCACCCCTAAACTCACCTGCCAAATCCCTCAAAGGAGCAAAATCTCAAGTGGACCATCAACTATTAGTTTTCATAAGAATTAGCAGCCAGTGCATACAAACGCCATTGAGTGTTCAGCCCCTGAGCCCCACTCCTTTCTCTTGCCTTTCCATATTCATTCTGCACTTCCCTGCTTCAAAAGGACTTCAGTTTTGTGCTGTTTGATGTCCAGACTGTCAGCCTTGGTGTCACTGCCAAAAATTGTCAGGAAGATGAAGAGAACCATAAACCCTGGGAGAAAAGTCATTGCTGTCTCTGTGTTCAGCAAGCCACATAAGTACAGGCATCATCCATATGGGCATCCTATCTGCTTTCCTGGAATGGTTTGTGCACTGGAGGTTGTGAAAGTGCATATGTCCATTGCTGAATCAGGCCCTAATTCACCTGAATTACACATCAGTTCAAAATTATGGATCAAGAATGAAAAAACCTGAAGTCTCCTTCTTGACTTCGATGGCCCCGGGACTTCATGTAGTATTCTGCTGCCTTAAAATGCACCTCTCCCTCAAGTTTATCATGGCAGGATGGTGTTGTCTTGGAGTGGGTAGCTATGGGTGCACCCTTCAAATTGCCTACTGCAATATGGGGCTATGGCACGTGAGAGGCTAAAGATCAAGTCCCCCCCAAGCCTTCTTCTCCCTCTTATTCCCAGCCCTGAGCTCAATGAGCTGCTCAGTCCAGTAGAAACTGGGCTCAGGCATTGCCTCATGTCATAGTTTAAGAGACTATTTCACTCATCGCCTTCATTCCAGAGAAAGCAAAGCAAAGTGCGTTACGAGGTAGTTTAAAGAGAGCAGGGAAAAGAAATAGAGACAAACTACATATTTTCATAAGATTTTTTTCAGTATGTTTCTTCAAAAATGTGCTGATTAAGTAATTTACCTCCAGTCTCAGAACTACGAGTTTTGATGAAGCTGACATTTCTTCCCCTCCAATGTTATGTCAGACTAAAAACCTTTTCAACTTATAATAGATACGTATGGTAATAGATTTCTGAATGACAGATCAAACAGACATTAAGTACTGCAGAAATAGCCTGCTAAAAAGATGAAGTCACCCTCTAATGACATTATTATGACATACAGATTAAAAGAAGAACCAGTAAAAAAGAAGGATGATAATGCTATTGTGTTACTCCACTAAGGTATTTTACCAGTAAAATGAAGTTACTTGCTTTCTGTATCTATCCACTCAACTGACTGCTAATGTTTTCAGGAAAAAAAAAAAAACAACCGAAATGTACAAGAGAAAAGAACTGTTCCTGAAGAAGAAAAAAGCCCACCAAGCAAACCCTACCTGTATTTGGGGTTGGTACGTAGTATCAGATGAACACTGCATTTCAAGCGTTTGATCCTGTGCCTCCAAAAACTACAAACACCATAAACCAAAATTAAAAACTTCGCCAGCAGTCTAGTACACATAGTAGGTTCAAACTGAACCCCCTTGAGGAAAGGATAATTACTACCTTCTTGTAAAGCAGATGCATTTTTGGAAGCAGATGCGTGCAAGGTGACCCTACTTTGGGAAACCACATTTGAAGCAAATATTTATTTGTATAACAAATGGAATACTTTCTACCAGCCCATTATGCAGCTAAGATTAGCTCAGACCTTTATAGTGACACTACATAGATAATAAACTGAAAGCAAATTTCAGCTGGTGCAGTTTCGCTAGGTCTTCAGCTGTCCAACCATATGTGGGTCAAATGGGTGGAGAGCCATGTCGCAGTCCGCCAGCAATAAAGCCTCCTAGACAAGGGGCCAGAGGGGCAATTCCACAGCACAGGATCAGCAGGATAACTCCTCATCACAAGGGAAACATCTTGGAAGCTTTCCCTCAGTAAACTCAGGCTTCCCCGCTTTTGTGCACGTAGATAAGACAGTTCCCTGAGGAGACGAGCAGTTGTGGACACAGCCCACCTCTACTGCAGCCTATTTATATCTGCCGTATGGATAGAGGACCACAGGATTCCGATGTTAATCAGTTCCTGGCGACATTACATAGCCCGCTTGAGTAAAAACCAATATAGCTCTGCAGATGAGGCAGAAGCACATAGGGCTTCATTGGACCCTTCTACTAGAAGTGCCTAATATAGGCACACTGACTGATTGTATCCACTGTCTGCACAAGGAGCCAAAATCTAGCAGACCTGGAGAGTAGGCGTCTGGTGCGCTCAGTGCTTTATTGAATTAAGTTGCCATAACAGTCATGACAACTTGGCGAGGCACCTATTGTAGGTGGTCTGAATACAACCCACGTTGCCGGAGTGCTGTTCTCTGCCTTCATCTACTCCTCCCCAAGCCATGAAACCAAAACACCATCAATTTGCTACAAGCTGCTGAGAAATGAGAAGCTATTTCCCCTCTGCTTGCCTCAACATGGACTTTAAATGCAACTCCTCTCTTAGAAGTACCTGCAAAAATGGCATTGCAGGGTACTCTGTCACAACACAATTCTGTTGCATGGACTCTGTCACAAAGACTGTGGGTTGCATGTGCTCACTTTGTGCAGAAATGGTTATTTTTTTCTAACTGTCCATGCTGTCCAGACAGTCTGAGGACAATGTATGAAGGTGGGTTCTCTTAATGCCTCTTGCCATTGCAGAGGGGGTTCTGCAGACCAAAACACCTCCTAAACTCCAGGTGTCGAGGACTTCAGGGTTCCTATGCAATCCTGCTTCCCTGAAGCAGCTAATGCCTTGGGAGGAGCAGAAACTGTCAATACATCCAGTCCTAGGTGCCTAGGACTCAAAAGGCAATTTCTACACTCTGCCCTTTTGTGTGTACCTGGGAATGCAAGGAGGTGTCATTTTTTGCAATGATTTTTCTGAACAAAGCAACACCACGGATGTACAGGTAGGCAGCAGTAAGTCAGGTTCACAAAGCATTTCTTCCTGTGCTGTATGAGCGACATATTGATGAAACAGTCAATACTTGGCTGTTTTTAGCTCTGCCCTTATCTTCTACCAAGGGGTGAACTGCATGAGTGAACTGCCTCTCCACAGCTCCTTTGGAAACCAGTATCCTCGGGTTCACTTTGAAGATGTTCATGTCTGTGATACAGTAGCACTGTTACATCCACAGGACAGTGACTGTTGGTTCTCTTCATGTAGTCCCACTATGCCTACTTACTGCTGCTGGGCTTTACTTATCTCTCTTTGTATTTGCTTAAATAAAAGGTAATCATAAAAAATCACTATATAGTTGACATGACAGAAACACTGCTTTTTAAACTCAAAATGAAACTCTGGTTACCATTATGCTATTTTATAAAATGGGGACAGGGATTATTGAATAAAAAGCAGATTAACCTGAAAACCAAGCAGCAAGGCCTAGCTTCATCCGTGCAATTGCCTCGGGATCTCCTTTGGGTTCCGTGTGCTGCCTCCATGGCCCTGGACAGTGTCATCAGCTGCAAGTGTTTGACATCATGCGATGGCTGTGCTACATCAGACTGATGTTTTCACAGCATGAAATGGAGATTGTATGTATCCCGCATGTCAATAGCGGAGAGCTGTGCAGTGGTGAACCAAATCTGGTGCAGCCCTTATGGGCTACCTTACAGGTCATCTTTCCCCAGAAACACACCCGAGCAAGGGGAGTGCTATTTGGCACATATACAACCCCTTTCAGGGAACAGACCAACAATTTGAACACCCAGATGATCAGCAGCCCTGTGCCTGCGCTCGCTCCTTGGGCATGCCTGACCTGTCTTAAATGTCCAGCTTGACATGTGGCTAATTATTCTTTGTTGGTACCTGCTTTTCTCCATTGACTGTAAGGAGTTTGAAAAGTGACTTGCTTAGATTTAAACTTGCTTAGATTTAAATTTAAATTTAAAATTTCAGATGGCTAAGGAGAGCAGATGAAGAATGTTTTTTACTGCTTCGTTGATACCAAATAGTTGATGTCAGGTAAGAAACCATAATGCATGCAGAATCTGGCATTACAAATTACCTGTGTCACAGTAGGTGTTGCAGAGGATTACAAAGCAAAGATGTATGATCCTTACCCTGAAGAGCTTAGGATCTAAGTGAACAGCTTATATGCGTATTCCGGTATGCATTTTATGAACATAAATTAGTATACAGTTGTCTGAACGAATATTTTTTTTAAGAAAAGGGTTAAATTGATATATAAAAATCAACATATTTCATTTCCCTATAAGAAACAAATAAAACGGTAAGCAATACATTGATCAGGAAATGCTGATTGTTGCAATTATCACAAGCTTTTCAGTGGGCCAAATTTGTCAACGTAGCAATAAAATTTACTTTAGCATCAGCAAAGAAGAACAGGAATCTGATGCAACCACTTTCTGATGCAGCGATCTGTGGGCCCAACTCCCTCTGGAGCCTTGGCCATTGCATCCTCATTTATATGAGCGTGTATTGATTGTAGAATGGCACAAAATGGAAAAGTGGTGATTCATACCAGACCTTCATCCATTTGACAAACTGGAGGGCACTAGCAGACTGTGGTCCACAGATCTCTGGCAGAATTTAAATACTTCTGTAGTGTCCAGGGAAGGTTGCTAAGAAAAATGAGACTGTTCTGCAGGCTTACCTTGCACTTTGAAAGCAAATTGAGAGAAGTCTACACTTTCATTAGGAGACATAATGAAGTTGACAAGTCAAAAAAGTCCAGACACCACCGCAGTAGAAGTTCGGGCCATCTAAGTCTACATCGCTGGAGATCCGATGCCCCTGCTCATTGCAGCGGTGGAGAAAAGAAGCCGCTCCACAGCAGGCAGACAGCTTATGCCAATTCAGAGATACTCAATTGCTCCAAACCCTAATCCTTGATCAGTACCCATGGATCTACCAGGTGTTTTTCTAGCCACTGGAGGGCTCACAATTTTTATTTTTTAAACTCAAAAGTAGTATTAGGGGGAGAGGGGGAAGATGAAAAGTTTCATCCGTTTTTGAGGATAAGGGCAGAAAGTAATATCTTAAAGCATGTTCACATCTGGACTGACCTGCATAGAGGACACCATGATAGGCAGTTCTGATTACTGTTTAATCAATTTATTCACTATTTGATGATGCTGAAATGCCCCAATCGCTGAGCATGAGATCAGCAATTAAAGACCAACAGACCTTCAACCACAATAAAAACTGTGTTGTTTAAGTTGTCTAGGTAAATTCAGGGCGTTTTGTGTAACAGAGGTAATGACATACAAGGTATGTACAAATGTACATGGACAGAAGAGGAGGAAGACGTGATCAAACATACTAACAATGCAACTTCAACAGAATTTGATGTTATTGCTAGATCATGCAGAGATGGTTAAGGCTGAGTGGGATTTACAGATATTATTTTGGCCACCAGAGGGTTCCCATATTTTTCCATTTGTGCAACTGAAGCAGTAAGAGAGCAAAGAGTGTAGAAAAGACATTTTAAAAAATGTGTGAAAGTAATAAGGATCAAACAAAATGCATCCCCAAAGTAATGCAGATAATCTAACTGCAGGTCCAGTATCATTACTGTAAAATTCAGTGACTGCATTATGCAGAAGAAACATAGATGTTTTACACACTCGTTACAGCACCCTCATTCTTATTTGCACCATTGCACATGAGATCAGGATTCAAGCAGCTGACGATAAATTCCGTGTATGTAGGACACCTATTAAAGGTTTCATGTGATGTTAGAGTGAGTAGGTTAGTACAAAAGAAACCCCACAAAGTAAATAAAATTTCAAACGTTGTGGTATTGTCAGGGCAAAACCCCAGATTCCAAGTCAAGTTCAATCCTGCAAAGCTAGTAATGGCAGTGCTATTTTCCTAACTTGGCTTCAGTCACTACCGTGACTCTCGATTCTCAAATAATAGGTGATTCATCTTAATGTTATTTAGGGAAGGAGTCACAATGGCTTTGATAAGTCAAATGATGGTCAGATATTTTTCTTACAGCTCATTAATTTTCCTAGGAAACAATGGGCCAAATCTTGCTGTCAGTTATACTACTGAAGTCCATGTACTGGGGATGCTGTTTAGTCTGTGCTAGATCTAGATCCCACTCTGACGCATATAGGAAGAGCTCTTGGGTTTATGTTTCTGATATGCATCATTAGACCTCTTGAGGGTCTCCTGAAAACGCCAACCAGAAATAAGTTTGTTGCAGCAACCTGATAAAATCTGTCTAGAGAGTGTGATCAGGGACAGCCCCTGGTCTGAATGGGATCTTTATAAAGTTTATTCAAGATTTTATGGTTTGACCACAAGACTCAGAGCCCTGGAGGGGGGAAAAAGCTCCTTGTTGCCTGAAACACTGATGTTAGAGCTCATAGGGCTGTGATGTCTTTCCTTTTGGGTACAGACATAAGGGTCCTCACTCTTCCCATTATTGGGAAGTATGGTGATCAGAGTAGGCAGCCCATGAAGATGTGCTTGTGGGTCCCTTTTGGTTTTGCCTCCAGCAGGAGACGGTTGAATGGGCTGTGCGACCCAAAGAGCAGCTCTCGAAAGGGACTCGTCATTCTACTGCTTCCTGAGATAACTCAGCAGTCTTCGCTGTTGTGCAGATTTCTCCTTTGTTGGCATACCAGGAAATCCACCATCTTGTGTAATATGGTCCAAAGGTTCAGGAAAATCAAAATCTCTTTCCTTATTTGAGGTCAGAGCCTGGTGCCTTCAATCACAGCAAAGGGAGACTTACTGCACAGTCCACTGATTTCAAGGAAGCTTCTCATGAAGAAATCTATTTATTCAGCTTGAATAATGGGCACAAGAGTCTGGCTTTTGATAACACAGACATGGCAGTTTCACAGGTGCTACAGTGTTCAGTATTATTCCAAAGTTTCAATTTTTATTTCTAATAAGATGCTGACCTTCTAGACTTCATATGATGCATTATAATTAGAAGACTTACTGAGAAGCCTAATATAATATTATACCCGCTGGGGTGTCAAAAGTGCAAATAGTAAAAATATCAAATCTCAATATTTAATTAATTGCAACAAATTAAATTTCAGCCTATTTCTCATTTCTGTCAGCTACTTAAAGTTGCACATAAACTTTAGAATTTATGCAGATTTCCCCACAGGGGTCCCAAGTGGGAATTTCAAACAACTAATGTCTGTGTTTATAGCCACACTTTCCAGCTTTTCAAAGGCCTTCTCAACCAAGAGCTTCCAGGGCTCTGTGTGGGAGCAATTTGTTGAATATGACTGCTCTAGTCAGGTTCCTAAATGTGACTCAGACACTTGAAAAAACTTGGCGTTTCTTCTTGATGCAGAAGACTTCTGGAACCCTGTCTTTTAAAGCTTCCCAGTCAGGTTATTCTCAAAAAGCAGCTTTGTCCCAAAATGTAGGCAGAAGACAGAAGAAGGTATAAAACTCAAACCGTTTCAGCCAGACAGTGAAGAGTGAAAGGCAGATAGAAGCAGCTTTTACAAGAGATGGAGTTACTTCCATTTCTGTGTCATTTCTGACCTTTACCCAGCGTACGCAAGGCCTTCCTTATAGACAAATGGAAGCATGCAAAAATAACTGAAGAGCTATTGCAGGTGTATTATCAAATCACAACAGTCTACTTGTCCTCATTCCTTGCAATGATATCACTACTGGGACTGCATTCATTTGACTCATTGCAGGGTGGTGATCTGTTGTTAAAATTATATAAGTAAATGAAAACAGGCATTTGGTAAATGAATCACCAGTGATGAACATGAAGTTCCAATGAGAAGTTTATTATTGCTAGACAGCCAGCACAGCTGCCATTTGTCTGTGGAACTGCTGTTCTGCAATTGCATTTCTCCACAGTAAAGAAAATTTACAGTACTCAATCATATGCCACGGGTCCTTTGATTGAATGTGGATTTACAGTACATGATAGCCCACAGCAGCTTAAGTACCGTGCAGTCTGTTACATAAATGCACGTTCAGGATTATTACACATACCAAAATAGACAGGTACTTGATAGAGATTGTTATGGTTTACAATTCCCTTTTCACTTTCCCTCTCTGTGGTAATAACTATACATGTATTGGCCTTAAATACCTACATGTTTTAAGCACAGGTTAAATTATAAAAGAGATTGCAACATCTTCTTTGTCCATCATCATCTAATAAATCAACAGGTCCATTTCTGTGGATTGATGTAATGGCATTTATGAGCATTGGCAAAGTCATATCCACTTAACTGATGCAATTAAGTAGTGCCATGCTCTTATTATAATAATAATGGATTGACTGATGAGTAATTTATTTCTTTCCAATGTAACTGACAAAAATAGATTATATCATAGACAACGCAATGTATTTGGATCATAAAACTGCTGTCTTCTCAAATCCACCATTAGCTTAGATTTATCCTCACCAGAGAGTAGTGGAAAACACTTTAAACCAAGTACCATGCTTAATGAGGAATCCTAGCCCCAGTGCCAGCAGCTTAAGTGTTAAGTCCCACAGAGAAGGTGAGTATTTCACTAGCTATTTCTCATAAGAAGTGCTGCTAAACACTGTCATAAAGAACCAAGTCCTAGAGCTGCCAACTGAGCTTTCTTGTTTGGGGAAGGAAATGGTTGTGTTTAGTTCTATTTCATTTGGGTTTCCTGGAACAATATTTCCTTATTGCCACTTGTTACTCTGTGCATTCTCCTTGACACTCCTTTCCTATCAATATTGCCTGAAGACCTGTGCAAGTCAGTGCTTTCATCACTCTTAATGTGACCTTTCGGAGTATCTTGTTATTTCCCGTGTTTATGACTGTCATTTACACATGTGAAGATTAAGGGCCAAATTATCTGCTGGTTGGAAACTGGCACAGTTTTGCTGACTGCAGCAGAGCTGCTACAATTTACAGAGTGCAGAGAGTCTGGAGATGGACAAGAACAAACACCTTCCCTCCAGACACCCCAGAACTTCTGCGCTGCAACCTGTGTCTGCTCATCGCCCTCACTCTATTGTCTGTTTCGGATATAAAGTTTCAGGGTTCTCAAGGGCATATTACCTCTGTTTCCATCATAACTCCCTTTAAATTATGGCAGCAACAACTCTATCTTCCACTGAGTACAAGCCAAATGTTCTAAATTCTTACTTCACAGTTTTACAAGGTTCAAGGACAAAAGAAACCACAAAATTATCTCATTTGACCTTCTGTATAACACTTAAAGAACAGAAAATATAGCCCGAGATTCTTACTTTAACAGGGAATTTATTAATTAAGATAAGCCCAAATGATCCCAGCAAGATTTTCACTTTCTGGGGAACAATGGAAGAGGAAGGATGCTGCCTTTTGCAATCTGACCTTATGGATGATACCTGCCGAGCCCCAAGATATGGAAATCAGCATGACCTGAGCCCGTGAACAAGGCATACCAGTCAAGACTTAGGCAAAGATGATTCAATGTACCACTTGGGAACACTATACTGTCCCATCTGGGGTCATTTCTTTACCTGTGGGGCATATACTTTATGTTTCAGTATACATGTCTGTGTGTGTGAGGATGTGCACACAATTCTCCACAAAAGAGGAATTCCTTCCTTCATCCCTGAAGCCTGAGGTCCAATGTTTGTTGTTGCATTAGTCAGAAAGAACACTGGGGACAATCCAGAGCTTCCCGTCCTCTGCATGGATTATGAGTGGAAACCAGGAGATTTCACAAACTCAAGGCCAGCAGAGATCACCACAACCACTCCATGCTTCTGACCAAGGTGTCTGTGACACCCTGCTGAGAGCAGACCAGCTCTGTTGATGGGGGCAACGACCTTTCCTGCTAAAAAGAGAGATGAGATCTCTATTTCTTCCCATCGAATGACAGCAAATGCTGTAAGTTTCCCCTCACTGACAGGCTCATCTTAAGTGTTAAACCAGCAAGCTAAAGAGATCTTTCAAATGCACAGCATGATCACTAACATAAAAGTAGAAGATGTGGTTAATAGTATTGGCTGGCCTAAGAGGGAGAAAGAAAGATCTGCGGAGGTTTATTTACTGCTATAAGTGTTAATAAAGTTTGAAATCAAGGTGTTTTATGATTAAAGACAACAAATATGCTAGTTTATACTCCCTGTATCCAAATTTCTAATGCACAGTTAACTCATTGCCCTCCCCACTAAAGCATTATGTATTTAATTTTGACGGCACAACTGCATGTTACATGATGACCAATAAGATCATCAATGCTGGCTTTTATTTCTGCTCTGAAACCTCTAAAAGAAGAGAAACATCTGATCTCTGAGAAGGTGTGATCTATGCCTGCACTCACGCACTCATATATTATTTATCTTGATCTACAAGTGATGTCTTATAAAGGGGCCCATGGAGGAAAATAAGAGCCATTTGTGCTACCTTTCATCAGAAATGTTTATATAGATTCCTCTCTCTCTCTGACCACAGAGCAGACATCTCATTCCTGAAACTACACCTCCTCACAGGAAGAAACGCTAATCGTTCTCACCGCTGCAGAATGTCTGATTCTCGTTGTGACCTAAACGTGCTGCTTTAAATGCTCCATCCCCCTCTCAGATGATGTAGCCAATACCCTTGTCAGACTACTGATGTTAGATCTTGAAGCAAAAGCCTCCTGAGTCCCTTCTCTGGACTGATCCACACAAACAGAACGCAGGATCTTTGTCATCGAATAGCAGTTAAAACCGGTTACATTTCTTCGACAAAGTACTTTGGCACAGGAGAAAAACAAATAATATTGCAGTGTCAAAGGTACAGTGTTAAATGCTGAATCATGAGAAATTCCTGCATAACCAATACCCAAGCATGCCTCTTCCAGGTGCAGTGCCAAGACTGGCCTCTGAAAATTCAGCAGAATGGATTCACTGTACCAGTGACCGACATGAAGCAGGAAAATGGTAAGAAAGCCAAGAATGGTGATGCTGATGGACAGGCATGTGATCCAATGAAGAGAAGGTTACAGCTTCTGGATTACTTACAGCCCAACACTTTACCTGGAAGTTGAAGAGCTGTTGTGACACCACAGTCACCATACAGTTAAGGTCTGGAATGTGATGTGCTGGTGAGTTAAGAAAAACTTCTTGATTACCCATGCTTTGCACCTGTAATTTAAACCAAGGACTGGCTATGAAATAGTTCTGGATGTGCTTAGGAGATAAGAACTCACTCACCATGCTAATAGAGTTCTTTTTTGTTCTTTTTTTTTCATTACTTTATTTGTCTTGTGGCATTTATTCCAATTCAATTAAAATAATTGAAGTTAATTTTAAAGACTTATTTAGCTTACTGAAATTTGAAAGACATAAAGATAATTGGCAATGTGTTTCAGACTTTTCTGAAAGAAGGATCATCAGTCAATTTGCAGTAATGAAGTACTTTCTTACTACGTGGTCAAAGGGAAGACAAAAATGATCATGCCTAAGGAAGAAAAGGACAGTTCTATTTTGGTGAAAAAGAGTGAGGATGAGATGGAGAAATGCAGAACTGTTTTCATTATCAGTCAATAGTGTCACAAGAAAAATGTGTTCCTAGCCTGTGAAAATGGGCAGCATGGAAGACTGATGTTTTTCTCAGCTGGATAGACCACTGGGTCTTGTAATCTAGAGATACAAGAGGAAACCTTGGGGCAAAAAATGAGAACATTCCTGATTCTCTGGCTACTTCTAGAATTCTGTCCTTGCTCTTTTCTCTTAGCCAGCATCTTTAAGAAGGCCTCAGGGATCAAAAATCAAGACAGCTGTTGCCAAGAACTGTGTGCAGAAACAGGTCAGGCTTGAAGAATCAGTAGATACTGAGTCTGCCAGAAGATGTGTACTGCTGCAAGATGCTGCGCCTGTGCCTATGGGTCCCGGAAACGAAAGCAAGCCAGACAAGCCTGAATAAATTGTAGGGCACAGAAGAAGGCAAGGAATTTAGAGGGATTTTTTTCTTCGTGTTTGGTGGTGAAGGAACTGTGTTGAGATAGGACATGCAGCTTTTGTCTATTATGTGTGTATGTGGAGCATGTTGACATGGGAGATACAGACTAGATCTGCATTGCCTTTTGCAGCCATGCCTAAAAGAGCCTCTATATTTTCCAGGTCAAGTAGTGTTTGTTGGTTCTCTCCTGTTCTGTCCCAGGTCAGAGTCTTTTGGAGTGGCCATGTCACATCCACCAAATAGCATGTACCATGGCAGAGTGCTACACAGATTCTATATTCACAGTTTGTTCTTGTTCACATCACTATCATGGTAATATGCTTAAAAGCAGGTATATGGCCCAACCTCTTTTCTCCTCTTTGCTGCCTGAGCAGTCCTTGTGCTTCTGCTGTTGATTCTGCTGCTGTGACTGGTCCCTCTTGGAAGTGTCAGAACACCAAGGACGTGTGGAACAAGCATCTCTGTAAGACAAAGCGAATCTGTCCTGTGGTGGAAAATCACAGGCCTCTCCTATGATTAAAGGCAAGCGGAAGGTTGCTCTTTACCTCCCTTGGTGTAGATATGGGCTATGGCCAATCCAACTTCCTTCTTCTCAGTGTTTGCTAGTTTTGGCAAAAAGAGACAAGCACCTACTTTTTGGACTACCTGGTCCTGAAGAGGAAGGTCCAAGAGCAGCAGGGAAAGCTTTCCCATGAGGATACCTCACTTCACAGTCTTTTGTGAAGAGGTGATATCCTACTGCCAGCATCCACTCTTCACCTCAAGAACACAGGTGCAAGAGAGAAAGGGACATTTAATGAATGCCTTCACATGGCATCAGCCAGAGAGGGCCTAGTGTAGTATCATTTATAGAATTATAGAATCATAAAATCATTACGGTTGGAAAAGACCTCTAAGATCATCAAGTCCAATCATCAACCCAACACCACCATGCCTACTAAAACATGTCCCAAAGTGCCACATCTACATGTTTTTTTAACACCGCCAGGGATAGTGACTCCACCACTGTCCTGGGCAGCCTGTTTCAGTGCCTGACCACTCTTTCAGTAGAGAAATTTTTCCTAATATCCAATCTAAACCTCCCCTGATGCAACTTGAGGCCTTTTCCTCTCATCTATCACTAGTTACTTGGGAGAAGAGATCAACATCCACCTCCCTACAACCTCCTTTCAGGTAGTCGTAGGGAGCAATGAGGTCTCCCCTCAGCCTCCTCTTCTCCATACTAAACAGCGCCAGTTCCCTCAGCTGCTCCTCGTGAGACTTATTCTCCAGAAGTATTAGTTGCTGGTATCTGTAAGCCCCATCCAATCACTAGGTATGATTTCTGCATTAGTGATCTCCATGGACCAAGAGCTGATATCTGTGGGCAGCTGGAAGACTCAGGAAAATACTAAACACTAACGTCTTCATCACTGCAGCTGACTGAATCTGCCATAGCTTGTGGAGTCTGTCTGGAAGAAGCACATGTGGCAGGACCCAGTCCCGCAGGCCACTTACATGTAGCCTAGCACAGCCGGTCTTCACTCCCAGTATGCAGGACAAATCCAGGAAGCCATTTCCCCTTATGCATGAAGAGAAGTAAGTGCTACACACACACAGAACCCAATTCTTGAGCCCCCGTTGTCTCTGCAATACTCCTCTCCCTTGTTCTCTGAAGCACTCTCTTTCCTCCTCTCCTGACCCATACCTCACTCTCTTCTTCTCCCACTTGAATATTTTCCTGCACCATCCCAAAGGCTGTGAGGAACAGGCAGAGTACTGTCTAGCATGCTTTTTAGGAAGACCCTTTCAACTCTTGCTATCTTCTCTTTATCAGGAAGACACAGTGTATCTGGCAAGAATCCATTTTCATGACCATGGCATTTTCAGGGAAGTTTCTCTGTATATCCAGACACTAGACAGCGTAGAGCTGGGAACACTTTCTGTAGAGGGCCAAAATCTATTGGGAGATGAGGGAGAGTGCACAGCTTTGATTATAAAATGCATGTTTCATTAGAAAGTGAGAACTAAACAGGCTTTACCAGGTCAGCAAATCAGAAATTCTAACCAAGCACATAATATGAATATAGTAAGAAGGAACAAGACTAGCCCAAAGGCATACTGTCCAGCAAGAACACCTTCAGAGTGGGACAAGGAATCTGACATCCCACAGGTCTTTCCCTCTTTGCACCTCACTACTGATGCTGTCATCCATAAATGATGACTCAAAATATAAGGCATTGGAGCATCTGTAGGCAGCAGCCTATGCTGCAAGAGAACCTCGCTCATACCAGTGGGGCAGCTGCTGTGTGAATAACAGCTGACTGACACAAAGTGTGAGAACAGTGTTTGTGCCCTTGGGAGAGTCTTATCTGTTCCTCAGGGTCTTTCTCCTTCAAGAAACTGAAATTAATATTGTCCATGATATCACACTGCATGAGATACAAGCTCGGTGGACTGGACGTGCCCATCTGACCAGTAATGCAAGCCACACTGAGATGGGGCTAGAGTTATTTTTAGGTCTTTCCAAGTTCCTCTGAAGGACTTGCTGGGCACCCTGCTTTTGTTTGAATGCGAAGATTGGTGGTAGCTTGGGAGTATGCAAGTCTGGGGTGTCCCCTGAATGCCTGAGTTTGGCACTGCCTCTTGAATCCCAAAGTCAAACTTTGCATGTGGATGGCCAAGTTAGACCCAAGATGTGAACTGACTTGCCTGAAGTGTAGATTGTCAAGGGACCGAAAGGAAGACAGAGCACTGCAACATGAGAATATGACTATTCCCATATTGCACTTAGATCTCTGTTGTTTTCTACAAGGTTCTTTATTGACACTGTTTAGGGAAACCGAGCACTTCTAGGTAAAGAAATTCTTGTGTGGACCAGTAACTAGATAAAAGATGGGAAAACAAGAGTAGGAATGGATGGTCAGGTTTTACCATGGTGGGGATTATCAATGGAGTTTCAGAGATCTGTCCTGGCACATTCGCTATTCAAAATATTCATAAACACACTGGAAAAGGAGCTGAGCAGCAAGATGACAAATTTTTGCGACACGAAATTGATCAAAAAAGCAAGCAATGGAAAGAAAAAAAAAACCAAACCACCAAAAGCAAAAGTAAAAGCAAAAGAGGATTGTGACATGCTGCTGAAGGATTTTGTGTTAGTGACCAGCTGATAAAAACTGTCAGATGAAATTTAGTCTTGGCAAATGTAGGATAGTACATATGAAAAGAAAGTATCCAAAATATAAGAAAGGGATGATGTGTTCTAAATTAGTTATTACCACTCAAGAAACAAGGTATCAAGGAAGGGTATCGAATAAAATTACTAAGCAGCATATTTAAAACAAAAAAAAAGGATTTTTTTTTTTTCACATGACGCATAATTAAACTGCGGAACTCACTGCCACAGGATGTTGTAGAGGCCAAGAGTATAAATGGGCTCAAAAAGCAATTAGACAAATTCCTGGCTGAAAAATTCATCGACCGTTTCAAAACACAAAGATGCAGATACAATCTCTGGCTCACAATGCCCCTAAGGCACAGACTGCTGGGAGGGTGTGCCAGAATAAAGTATCACTGTATGGTTGCTCTGCTTTTACCCTCTTTCCCTAAATACCTGCTACAGGCCATTGTCAGAGACCCAATACTGAGCCGAGGAAGGGTTTCTGCAGCCGCTGTTATGGGAATAGGTAGTTATGCACAAAGTTAAGGAAACAAGATAAAAGTAGGAACTGAATCCATGTAGGTGCTGCAATGTTTGTGATGGCTGAAAAAAAAAAAAAGGAATTAGAGAGGATTTGACAGTTGTGAAGTGAAAAGAGACTGCAATAGAAGGAGAAGATCAGTTTTAGCGCATGGGCTGATCAATGTAAAGTAAATGGGTATCAGTCTTGTACTGCTGGGTAGAGAGGAGGCTGTCCACTGAGTGGCTTGTAAGGATTACGGAGCCATAAACCATGGTAACAAATTAAGTCCACACAGAAATGCTTTCGACGACGTTGTTTAGTAAAAGACATCACACCAATTTGTGGAGTTATAAATGTCACTGATATATTTCTTGAAGCTTACCTTGTTTTTCACTAGAACCAATGAAAAGCAATTTGTATTTAAATGACTGTAGAAATGGTGGATTGTTTCATTCGGGAGTTTAATAAACGGTTTGCCGTAGTTTGTCAGAGTTTTCCGTAATTTTACGTGACTGGCCACATAAATTTGCTGGAAATGATCAGATAGCAGGCAATTGGCACAGCAGAGGAATTCCAACAGAAGCACAGAGTTAATGAACCTCCACCCATGTCCAGACACGCGGATAGGTAGAAGTCCAGCCAGCAGCACCCAGCTGGGTCCTCCAAGCCGAGCACATCAACTGCACGACAAATCGTCTTTGCACTGGTGATTTCACCCACGGCGAGGTGGCAGAGACTGGTGAGAAACAAGCTATATCCAGCCCCCTGTGAGCATGGCTCTGAAGAGTTTTCTGGACATGTCCCAAGGAAAATTATTATGATGCTGAAAATCATTCGTGTAGTGGATACAGACTGCTCCGTTATATCTCCTAGTATCAAAAGTCAAGTTCATTCTGGCAACTCACATCCACCAAGACACTGCAGCAGATCCTACGTGTTTCAAAGGGGGCCAGCTCCTGCTGAAAACTCAAGTGCATCTTCAGCTGTGTTGGGGACCGTGGTGCTGGGTCAAGTGGGTGTCCTGGCCTCCGCACAGCCCTTGCCCCACGTGCTGGGACTGAGCAAGGTATACTTCAGCTCTCTGTGGGCCGTGGCTTGGTGTGGTGTGACATTGCGTCTTCCTGTTACAATCAATCCAAATTGAAAGCCTACGCTCAGTTCCTGGGTCTTAAAACATCTCATCAATGGTTTCAGCAACGAGGTAACTTCTTTTTAAGTTCATAAGTTTATTATTCCCCTTAAGTTATCAGCGTAGAAACTCTTCCTAAAGTAAAGGGAAAAATATGCCGTGAAGTGACTATGATTTCTGGTTATCCAGGTTGTGTGTCCTCTGCAATTCAATGTACTTGAATCTGGCCAAATCTGTAGCTAGACAGGCTGAGAAAAAATAAATCCAGCAGAGGTTTGAACTTCTTTCATACATCTTAATTGGGATATTATGCCTAAATCCCTTTGTGACCACTTAAGTGATAAGGCTATTAAAACCAGTGGCAAAAACAGCCCTCATCAAGAAAAAGCATTTTAAGTGTCAAGTGGATACAGTGTTAATCTTAACTAAGAGCACCCTTGCACAAAAATTCACAAAATCGGGAAAAATGCTTTGCTGGTCCCAGATGATTATCTGGGGACTATTTATGGGTTTTTCCTAGTTAGTTTTGATGAAACGCAAAAGCTTCTACAAGGACAAGAATCTTATGTTTATAGAGAAATGGAATATAACAGATTTTTTTTTTCTTTTTTTCCTCCTGCATATTTGGATTTCTCCTGCTCACAGTCTATGACTTTCAGCTACAGGCTATGACTGATCCCTTGACAACTCTAGTCTCTGCGATAAATTGTTCAAAGTCAGACCTGGGGCTGTGTCAGTTCCTAGAATATCTGGGTTTTATATCTTCTCTAGCCTCATTTTAAATTTAAATGATAACAAATGCAATCTGACCCCAGATGGAACAGAACGTATTTCTACATCAGACTGGTGTTTTTGCTAATACAACTTTGGTAAGCATCTCAAACCCCACAATCATTTATTCTGAAGCCCTACATGGTTTCTAAGAGGAAGATGGGCCATGTGCCACCGTGGGAATGATGCACAATGCCAAGGAGAGGCTGGGGTTGCCTTGCAGGGAAAGAGTGCCATGGTCTTCTGGGCACATCTATTCCCACCTATGTCCCCAATTCCTCTGTTTCTTTCTGGGTTGGTTTTAGTAAGTGATTTATTTGTTTCTTTAGTGTGTTGGCAGGGGGATTTAAATTGATTTTTTAAAAATGTTTTCTTTTATTTGCAGATGTATCTATTGTATTTACCCATGTTTTTGAAAACGTACTGTATAACCTACGCCGAATTCTTCTGTGACAGGATTTGGACCCGAAAGGATTCCCTTTTTTTTCCCCCGCACTTCTTTTTTTTTTTTTAAATAATAAATCTGTAAAATATTTTATAAAATGATGACCCCACACCTCTGTTTTTTGGGAGAGGAAGTCAAGGAGAGTCTGAGGTTGGAGAGGACAAGCCACGCACAGAGGGGAGATCAAACCTGCCCCTGAAGTTGCATGGCAAAAGGCTCCTCTGTTTTTCTGGGTGCAGGGAAGTGGCTTGTGGCTTGGGCTTTCTGGTGACAGAGCGAATGGTCCCAACTGGCAAGGCCCTTATTCTTTCAAGTACTGGTTGTATTCACAAACCTTTTGCTCTGGTATTTAGACCTAGTTCTCACCTGTCAGTAATCTCTTTCCTGTTTTCAACCAAAGGAAAGACTTGTGCCATGAACAAAGGGGAAAGAGACGCCACATATTAGTAGTCAAGATAAGGTACCAGTATTTAAACAACACCAAATGCTCAGTTCAGACAAAGAGGGATATCTCTGAGTCCAGTGCAAACACACACCCTCACATCGACTGTGGTCATCTCCAGTACCCATTTTGGTTGGGTTTTTTTTCCGTCCATGACCCCTCATCACCTCTTTATTCAGCCTCCCCCAAGTAGAGCACGATGTCTGAGTCAAGCTTTTGAACTCTCCGCGTGTAAGGAGGTTTCAAAGTAAGCAAACAAACTCATACATCCCTTGCCTGTGTAGATGTGTTCATGCATTTTCATTTATTAAAAACAAAATGAAAACATAATCTGATACAATTAAAGATGTATTTCAGAGAGTAGTCTGTGCTGAGAAATGCTTGCACCTGGAATCATAATTTATAACGTTTAAGAAACAAGTTGGCATTAAAAAGAATCGAATGACAATGCAGACAATAGGATCCAAAAGTCCCTCCCAAATTACCAAACAGTAGAGAATTGGATAAGATCACTCTGGCTGTGTTTCTAATATTTTAGAGCAGTGATTGTCTGCTCTGCTCAAGCCTTTGATCTCATAACTTTGGAAGCTGACAATGAGATAATAAGTGCTAAGGACAATATAGCAAGAATAAAAATCAGTGCGTTTTCTAGGAAGGCACCAAGATGTGACGTGATTAGAGAAACAAAGTGTATATGAAGGGCAAATTTTACTCTCTATAGTCTAATGTACATGCAGATTTCTAAATACGTCTCATTGAAGGAGAATCAGTTCAAAATATTAATTCATCAGATAAAGGAAAAAGCGGTTACTCTTTTTTTTTTTTTAATTCCCTGAGCTGATGGGACATTTACTATACACAGCTCTCATTGCATCTCTTTGTTAATCACATAATATAGCTAATACTGCCGAAGGAGGACAAAGACTGTATAGCAAAACAACTGAAACACTATCCTCACCTAGAAAAACCAGACAGAAAATCAGACTCCAATTTTAAATCTGTTTCCTGGATTGAGTGAAAAAAAAAAGCTCATCAGGCCTGTAAGATATCATCTCAGAGTTTGGGCAGAACTCTGTGAGCCACTGAGCCTGGAGAAGTCTTGGGGGTCCTGGACCCTCCAGACCCTGGTGAGATAGTCACATTTGAGCCCAAAGTGGCCATAGAGGCTGAAGGTGCATGTGTTTCACCATTCATTTCAGCATCCTTTTCAGAAATACTAAGCAGCTACAGATGAAGCAGATGGGAGATGGTATATAGGAGGCCACAGAGAACAACTGGGTAGTTTGCGTCTAGGGAGCCCTTTGCAGCAGCCAGTGGAACAAGGACAGTCCCAGTCATGGGGAGGGAAAGCTCCTGTGTGGTTGCACTGGCAGCATGTGCAGTCCCTACCTGCATCTGCCCTCGGCATCTGTGTGTAATTCAGGGGAGAACCTGGAGCACAACCTGCGTGTAGGTCAGAGTGGTGCAGAAAAGCCAGTGGTCAGGGGCCACCACTGCCTCTGCCTGGCTGTGCCTCCATCTCAGACGCTATGATGCTCATCCTATGGAGGAGCCACCTCATCCACCTGTTGCTCCTTTCCTGGGTCTGTAAGTCTGCCCGTGTACTCCCAAATCCAACAGATTTTTGTAGTGAAAAGAGGGCTGGGAATCAGCAAGAGAATAGGTGGTAAAACCAACTCTGCTTTCCTGCTTCAGTGGCTGGTGCTGCAGGCACTGGCTAAAATAAACAGATATTACTGGCCCCATGGCTTGGTCAGTAGAGGAACACATCCTCCTTCTGACTGACCTGGTCAAACACAGTCTTCTGTAGGTAGTACTGTATCTAGATAACGAATTAGAATTGACTGAAAAGAATTCACACAGATATATTTAGTGGTATTATAGGAAAACAGACTTTCCTTTCTCTCACACCAAATAAACACCAATGGCACTCAAAGACAATATTCAACAAAGGCAGAATGAGCTCAAATACCAAAGTCCTAAGACCCCAATTTGCCACCCCTATGGGATCTTCCAATGACGTGCGACCAAGTTCAGCCTAGAACTTGGCTCTGGACCAAACCCTAGGCCAGCAGAGACTGAGTTTCTAGTTTTTTTAAGAGATCCAATGCTGCCATATGTTTACCAGCGATATCATAATTGTCTGTGCGGTACTCAGTCTGCTATGGATTTTGCAGCAGCTGTCAATAGCACTCATTCATCACAGGCCCAAGATAATTGAAGCGCTCCATCTGCTGCAGGGCCACTATTATCAACAGTGATACTTGTGTCACTAACTTACTGAAGAAGGGCCTGAACTTGCTCCTAGTGAAAAATCAATGGGAGGATTCCTGTTGGCAGCAGTGGAGGCAGCCCTAACCCTTTCGGTACCAAAACCCTGAGTGGCTGCTCACATCCGACGGCACGGCACCCATCCCCGTTCTGCCCCCAGGTCGCTGGGAGGATGCAAACGCAGGCAAAGCTCTGCTGTGATCACACAGCCTTTGAGAACTAGTCCTGCAAAGCATGCTGGAGAGCAAATCCCCGCTGAGGGAAAGGGCAGGCGAAGTAGAAAAATCAGAAATGGGCTGAAGAAACAGATGACGTCAGCTCACATGGACAAGAGAGGCAGAATTCAAGTTATGTATTCAGTTTAAAGCCCCTGACTGTATAAACAGTCGGGCATGTTTACAAGAAAGTGCTAAAGGATTTAATCTGTTACTCAGCAACACTAATCAAGACTCCTACCACATGCAGTTCATAAAGTCCTACATCCATGCATACCTTTATAGTCCTGTTCACAGTCAGCCCCACTCCATCTTCTGTCTGCTGTACAAAGAGAAGGAAAAAAACAAGGTCTGTGTAATAAAACAAATTATTTAATAAGAATTATTTTCTCTCAGATGAAACAATTATTTTCTATCATTTGCAGTTCTCTTTTCTCCTGTTCTTCTCTACTTGTAAAAAAAAAAAATCCTTTTTTTCTTCTTGCATTTTCTTCCAAGAAAAGAACAAACTTTTGAAAACCAAGGCAAGCTATGACCTCTTTAACAAAGAGGGGAAAACAGAAGTTGTTGTCCTGCTGTTGCGAGTGCATATGAGATCAAACTAGAACTTTAAATCAGAACACCCTTGAACTTTCAAGGTCAAGTTCACGTCTAAACTTTACTGCTAAGGCGAGTCAAAGCCTGTGCTCAGATGGATGTGGATAGCTCCCACTGAGTTCAGTCAGCATTCGTTGATTGTAACGGTAATATTTTTGTTGCATTTGTTTACTCCAGTGCAGATTCTCAAGGATCTGACTTCGTTTTCATTCTTTCTTGTTTGTACCCTGTGTAAGAAAGGCCACTTGCCTGAATACATTTAGGTGCTCTTTATGCACAGAATGGTGTAATATTAGGAAAATAAGAACTGAAAGTGAGGACAGCTGTCCTTGCAGTGTCACTTCGGTGGCGAAAAACAAAGAGTGCCGAAGGTTCAAAGAAGATAACGCTGCAAGGTCTCAAAATACAAAGCAAAACCATTATTTCATTTTTCATCAGAGGGGCACAGAAAGTAAGGCACTCTTCTGCTGGGCAGTAATTTAGATGGTTTTTTGAAATGTTTTGTTGTTTGGTACTTTCTAGACCTGTAAGTTTTTAAGGAACATGTAATGATTTTTTTATTGGAGCAATGGGAATAGCTAGAAAGGGCAGTGCATGTTTGATTTCCCTGGCAATGTAGGGACTGAGTCCCCAAGATTATCTTACAGCACCACAAGATGGAGGAAGGTCCTATAAGATCTCTGTATTGGCGTGACTGGGAAAACTGTAAAGGAAGTTTCCCATGTTGTCTTTGCCTTCTGTGGCTGTGTCTTTACTTCCTACAGTACACAAGGAGTCCAGGTAGCTTGTTTTGTAAGCAAAATGGGCAGAAGGAAAGGAGAGAAGAAAAAGCATTAATAAAGAATAGTTTGATGAGTGGTTGAAGTCAAAATGGAGATGATCCCAAGAAACACTGACATGTTGTGAAAGAGAATCATTTCATACCAAAAGGGAGAGATTATTTTTTTAATAAACTTTGATTTTTAGAAGTGATGCAAATATTCTCACTAAAAAAGATAACCTTTCTCTTCAATATTTAATGAGCTTTTATTTTTGCCCATCCATTTTCAGTACATGAAAACAAGCCTCTAGTGCAGGAACACACTCTCCAGCTGCAGTGTAACAGATGTGCAGACCATTAGTATCTGCTACCCATTCCAAGTCATTAAATCCAAAACCCGGCAGGAGGAGGCAAAGGTACCATCAGGGGACGTGATGTCTAGGCAGGGTCTTCATCCACAGGGTGATGGCCATGAAGATCCAGGATTTGGGAACCACCTTGTCGTTTGCATTCAGTGCTCCCGAAACAACCACCTCATCGCAAGTTAACCAGCCCTGCAAAGGGACAGTCCAAGGACTGAATGGAAAAATGCACCTTCCCATGATGCCAAAGAAAAAGCAGGCTGGGGAGTTGAGGTGTCTTCTTCAGAAATCTTCCTGGCCTCTGCCCACTGGAAACACAGACAGCCCTGGTGAGTGCTGAAACTAGACCTTGGCAGAACCTGACTGGTCAAACATCTTCCAGAAATCCATGTATTTTGGATGCCTGAGGCATCCAAATCACATTCCCCGTTCAGAAGATGCTGCTCCTCCTGGGACAGAATTTCTTGGCCTTAAAATGCCCCAAATTCACAACATTTTTGTAGACTGCGTGGCATTCCGGCAGCCGGCTGACTTTCCGATGTTGCACGTGGGTGAGCTTTTGCTCACTCTCTTGCCATCTCTCCACAAGCAGTGGGAGCCGGAGTGGGGCAAGTGTCACGGGCAATATTGAAAAGCAATTCCGGAAACTTTGTTGCTCAGAAGTGGCACTCGGCCAGCTGAGGAGAAAGAGAAGAGCTCATAGTTGTGAGCTTGCACACACTGACAAAACTGCTACTGATGAATCAGAGAGAGAAATCTGGAGAGGTGACCTTGGGAGGTCACAGAAAACTCGTTTTTGCCAACAAATATGAACATTTGCAATCAGACTGTGGCCTGGCTCCAGTCACTGTTTTATGTGCTATCTCATCAAAACATATGAATTTTCAATAGCTGGTTTAGAGGCCTACTTGCTGCAGTATTATATCTCTCCAACTCCTACAGGTTTTGAATTGTACAGATACAAAAGCAGGGTATTGAGGAAAGCTGGCACTTGGATTTGCATTGTTCTCGATGAACATTTTCCTGCATTCTGAAAATTGCCGACTGGTCAAGTGCCGGAAGGTCACTAAGCAACGTGGCAAAACTGATGACAGAAGGGAGGCAAAAAATCTCTGGAAAACTAAACTCCTCCATTCTCCGGCCCTGGAAGGTCAAAATTTGCCATTTTTAAGATTGCTTGTGCTAACGGAGTCTCACCCACCCTAGGTGTCAGCCCTTCAGAGAGATCTACTGTAAATATCGCCATCTGTGATACTCCTGGTGAAGGACTCTGCTGATGTAAAGGTTATTACTCATTTATAAACATATGGCTGTTGTAATCATTTGGTCCTCTGTTCATAGTGGGATTTGTGTCTTGATAGAGCTCAGTTTCAAAACAAAGATGTTTTTTCACTGCTCAGCACCAAGGGAGCATTATCAATGTAATTGATATTAATAAAAACAACAGCAACTCACTGTGGCAAATTCTTATACAAATAGATATGATTTGACATTAAAAAAAAATCCCATTGGAAGCAGTCGGTCTGAATGAGCACCAGTCAGTGCAGTTTGAAGTCCAATCTACAGTGACTGTGAAAAAGACTGTGAACAAAAAGGCAAAGGACTCTGCTGTTCATCATTGTCCCAACTAAACAAAGTAATAAAAGCTAACAGAAAATACATGCCTTTTTGACATTATTTCCATTTTGAAAACCTAGAGAAATAAAATACTGAGATTTACAGTACCTGAGCTGACAGCATTTTTTTAGTGATACTGTGGTAGTGAAGGCTCTGGAAGTGTGTTCTCAGACTATGGATTTTATTGCCTGCGTGTGTGATGTGTGAATATTTGAGCATGTGCGTTTGTGCATATACATGCCTTTCAAATGAGCCCTTTAGATCTAAGATCCCATTTCCTCCATATAGTCAACAAAGACCATAAAGCAATTTCTGGAGAGCAAGAGTTCACATAGAAGACCTGAAAACTGAAAATTCCCACCAAACCAGTTCAGACACAATGTGTAGCTTACCTGTTGTCTGTCTGCTTTCAGAAGCAAAGGGACCAGCTCATCTGACTTATTGTAAATGTCTAGCTCCAGCTGAGATGAATTGCTTCCTAAACTCCATTGACTTTGTGGAGAGTTTTTATTAGGCCTTGATTGAGAGTTTTGATGACGATAAAGCTTGTGTTTGCATGGCTGTCCCTAATGTTATGCAAATTCTGAAAAAAAAAAAAAAAGTATTTTATTCAATGCTTTATTGAGATATCTTGCGGTAAATCACACTCACATCACAAATAGGCATGGCTGGATTCCACATAACGAGACATCTCTCTCCATACTTTTCACCAGCAGATCATGTAAGGTAAGAATTACCAATACATGATCCTGTCTCCTGAGAAACATTTTCCTGATGAGACACTCATCTGCCATATTTCAGATAATGTCTAAAAAACCTCGTCACTGATATTGCCTTGGATTACTCTGACATAATATATTAACATCCAGCCCACATTTCATTACTAGTGGTACTTATATAATGCAGCTACAAGGCTAAGCAGCGTGTTACGTCATCTCAGCTGAATGAAGAGCAAATTGCCCTTTCTAGATCACAGCACTGTGATGTTTGCATTACATATCTTGAAATTCAATAATGAAATTACGAAAATAATGGAAGCAGCTATGCTGGCTTTGGGATTTTTAAAATTAAGCTTAGGGAATGAAGGTGAAGATGTACTTCAGCATCAGGGGGTTTTTAACTGTTTTGTGTTTAGTCAATTTAAAAATCGTTGTGGGTTTTTTTGAAATGATGAGGTAATTATTTTTATATGCGGTCTTAGGTTAGGACTAATACTCGAGCCCATGAAATACAGTGAAAATTCCCTGGAACCCATTGGAGAATCTTCATGTCCGTAAGAACGCTTCAAATACAGAGTTCTTTTTTTTTTTTTTTAATGTGAAAGTGTGTGAATATCCCTGATTTATGGCATCTGAACACCAAACTGCCACAATCCTTCCTGGAGAGCTGTGAGACAACTTTTGCACTATGACGGAACCCCCTGCACTTTCTTATAGCAGAACTGAACGTATCAATGCAGTTAGAAACTTCAGCTTCTAACAAAGTGTGTAAAATTTCCAGGATTTGGAATTTTTCAACAGTAACAGCTAGTATATTGAAAAACTTCACCTGTACATGTTCATGTTTTTTCCTCTAACACACATTATTTAGTGTTTTAGCAAATAAGGTTTCACCCTTGCTACATGATGGCAGAGATATATTAATTATGACGATTTGACCAGTAAGGAATAGAAGCACAGAGGGGATAAATGACTTGGCAGAGCCAGAAATAGAATCAAGATTTCCTAAAACCCATTCCACTGCATCAATCACAAACCTATTCCTGGGACAAGATTAGGAAGTTTACTATACTTTTTTCCCCCCCAATTTATTTCATTAAATCACTGCAAAAGGTCTGTGGACATTCCTGCTACAGTTTAAATAGTAGCTCAATTCAGTTTATCTTAAACTTGTTCCCAATAGGCTTGAGATAAATCAAAACATCTCTGCAATGCAGGTATAAGTTTTATTTTTGAGCCCACTGTTTAATAGTTGATGATTTCTCAGAGCCCTGAGACACGGGTCAGGAAAATTCATACCTGTTTCTCACACTCTGCAAAATTCAGAGGTACTAAGATTTAGGAACTTCTGTTCAATTAACAATTATAAGCAGACCATTTGTTGCAGATCTGCTTCTTTCTGAATTTTAACATTAAGCTTTTAGCCACAACGACTCTCAAAAAAAAAATTGTTTAAACTCGTTGTTTAAGAACTTTTACAAAACAGCTCCAGAGGCAGTTTCATCA
The DNA here is from genome assembly GCA_009806455.1 of Tetrax tetrax. Taxonomy (NCBI): domain Eukaryota; kingdom Metazoa; phylum Chordata; class Aves; order Otidiformes; family Otididae; genus Tetrax; species Tetrax tetrax. The sequence goes on along the minus strand of WHYT01017074.1, from coordinate 29,844 downwards.
CACCAAGGCAGCGTGACGGGGGAAAATACCTGCAGTACTTCTTTTACTTTTCTCCTGAAAAATTCCATAATAAACACTAGAAGTGAGTTTGCCCAGTCTGTACTTACAGACGTAATCTCCTATTGACACATGTATAAATTACAAGGGGAGAAGCCCTATCCAGTCACAGCGTAACGCTCTATCAGTGAGATTTCTGGGATTTTTGAGCAGTGTACTCTGTATATGGCAACTGCTGGCTAGTGTTTGCCTATTCTTCACTTGCTTAAAGCCTCTGGTTTTGTCTTGAGGGTCCACGTAAGGTCAACTTCCCACCCCCCAACAGTGGCATAGAAAACTGCACTGAAGGTGGAGGAAAAAGCCTCTCCTTTCTGAGCAGCCAGTGTTGATAAAACAGCTCTCTGTTAGAATAGCTTTAAGGGCAAACAGTGAGGAGATTTACCCATTCAAACAAAGTTAAGAGTGAGCAAATTCTCTTAAAGATGTACCTATGTCTGAGATCTTTGTTTCGTTTTCAGTTACTTGATAGAAAATAAAGATAAAGGCAAGAGTAGGCTGCACTGAAAAAATCCTCTGTGCTCCTGAAAATGTTTCCTTTGTGTTCAAGAGAGAAACATATGAGAAGGCCACTTTAGCCAAACTGGTATTAATATTTTTTTTAAATGAATAACAAACTCTTACATAATTACGTTTTTTTTTTTTCTTGAGCCCTTTTTAACCTTTGCTTTCTCATTATTTCTGGAGAAGAACAAGCATGATGAATGCATACATTTTGCCATGTCTAATTTACTCGCTTTTATGTGCTCAGGGCTTAAGAGAAAGCACTCAAAGGTGAGGTTGTGTGGTTTGTAAACACAAGACTGTGGTTGTATCGTGAAATTTGCATATAATTCTGTCACACGCTTCCATTTGCTCATCCTCTCTTGGAGCTTCAGATGGCATCTCAACAAGGACTTCCCTAAAAACATATCCATTAATAAAGTAGGACTATGGGGTTTTCTTAGGGGTTGTCTGGCTTGGGGATGGGATTTGACTGGTTGGTCCGGTTTCAAATTTAGACAAGGGCCAAACTGGAAATTCAAGATGGTGTTAGGTGAGGACCACAAACGAGGAAGGAGTTGAGCCCAAAACGTGGAGGCACCCCAGAACCGCCTTTGCCACACTCACTAAGATCAAATAATGACTCAGAGGTCCCTGAAAGAGATGGAAGTCAGGAGCCTGCCCCATACAAAACACACCTCCTCCCACTTCCAGGGGTGTGTCCTTTGAAGCAGATGTCCTGAAATCCATGCATATGTCACCAAGGATGTAGACAATGGCTTCACATGCAGTTCCTGTTTAAAGAGGAGAAAGATAAATTCCCTTGTCTTCTCCAGCCTCAGTTTCAGTTGGTTTTACATTTTTTACTCCTTGGAGTTGGACGGCTCATCTCTCCCCACCCATATTATCTCTTCCATATCTCTGGTCTTGCAGCGAGGCTCTACTTTTCTCCCAGTACGGAGCTTACTCTAGGCTAACTCAAGAGGGAAGTGATACTCAGCAGAACCATGCTGTAGACTACTTATCCTGCTGTGTGGGGGCCAAAACTTAAAATGCATGGAAAGGCATACGTAAATAGACTTGCATGAAGGGTTTTGGGGTGATCTTGGGGCTGGTAGGACAGCATCCTACTCCATGCTGTACTCTGGCAGCCCCCTAGCCATGAGGAGGGAATGGCCTCTGCTACCTTTGGCCAAATGCCAGCGAACCTATGGTGGTAGCCACGGTCTCAGAAATGTGCTCTGTTATGTGCCTGGGCTCACTCCAACCCTGCAGCCACCCTGAATGCATTTCCATTGACAGGTCCCACACCATGTGCTGCTCCACTTGGATGAAGCTCTCTTCAATGAGGCCCTTCCACAATGTTACTTGTGCTCCACTGGCCCAACTGTCCCACGGCAAAGAAAGCACACTACTGTCCTCCCGGTGTATATTCTCAATTTAATGGGTTGTTACAGGGCATTCCTGTTGCTTTGATTCCCTCCTAGGTGGTATTTTCCATGGCAATGAGCTCAGATCTATTCAATGAGAGAAGGGCCGCATCAGAAGAGGCAATGCAGATGGAGAACTTCACCTTCTTGAGAGCTATGAGCTCATTCGCAGAGATAGAGCACTTAAAATGAATTAGTGTATTCCAACACAGCAAAAGCTATAAATAGAGTGCTTATAAATAAACTAGTTTTGTCGCTCGCTCAGGCATCAGTTCAGCAATCTCTCCCTCCCTGTCTCACAGAGGCGGGTACTCACATCCCGCTGATTGCAATGGGACAAGGCACTTGCTTTCAATTAGGCATGTTTTGCTTAATTTAAGCCACAATGCTAAATCTATCCAGGTACCAAGCCTTCTTTCCTGTTAAATCAACAGTGCCTAGAAGCCTAACCCCACCCCCCGGTGAATGCAGATCTTACATTTTAGGACAACTTCAATGTTTTATGAATGAGAGGTAGATATTTCCTCTTTCAAACGCTTCTGTTCACTGTTCCTAAGTGACTACTCCTCCTTGCATAAGGGAGCTACTATTTGCATAGGACATCTTTCTTATTCCAACACATAAGCAGCCTCCTTATGTTGTGAAAGAAAAAACACTACAACTGTTACAAATCTTCTCAAACAGGGCTTAATTTGAAAGCAAACACGTGCAGTTATCACATGTAAGCAACTCTAAACAGCCAGCACTGTCATATCCAACACATTTTGATAGACCAAGTTAAAAAGAAAACCTGAACCTTTCAGAGATGTGCATATCTGGATTGGCAAGAAGAGCCAGAATGCATGGTTCAAACACGTCTACTTGGTCAAACATCCTGAGGACAGCGGTGGCACACTCAAGGAAGTGGTCAAACCTTGGATATTATCACATGCGAACTTGGATACAGGTTCATGCCGCCAGTATGCACAGACTGAAAATAGCCACCAGCCATGATTATGCAGAGATGTTTAAGATGCCCAAATCGATCTCTCTGAGCCTATAAGCAGCTTTTTATATAGCTGACAAGAAGACCGCAGTGACTCAGGCAGGGAGCCTGGAGTAAGTTGACAGGATTTGCATGACGATTTCTGTTCTAACATATCAGCTCTGCTAGCAGGATCTGATTTTGCAGTTTAAGCCTTATAAGCTTGAAAGCTTATACTGACACACAGAAATACCGTAGTTAATAAATTAGCTTAAATACAGCCGTTATTTACCTGCAAATTGCAACCATGGTTTTGCCCTTGCCATGTTTGCTAGCTCAGGAAATGTGACGTGGAGATGTGAGATGCCTCTGAACGCCTGCTGTCAGGTCACTGGCCTCTCCGATGAGACTCGCTGCCTCTTTAACCGTTTTCTCCTTGGCTGATCTTCACATCGCAGTGCAAAGCTTTTTCCTTGCAGAACTGAGGCGTGTTCCTGCTTACTACCCTGTATGTATTTCAGTTTCTTTAGATTTAGCTGCAAGTTCATTTTCCTTGCTTATTTTAACATATTTTCTGTACCTGTACCAAAAATATAGTCATCAGTGCTTTATTTTGTTTTTAAACACAGCAGCTAATTTCAGTATAAGCTGGCGCAAGCAAGTGAAAAATCTACCATGTTTACATCAGCTGAGCAGTGGGGCCAGAGGCTGAAGGCAAAGCCGTGCCCAGTACCAAGATATTGGGTTTGGAAATGGTCTTTTTACCCAGCCTTAAAAGCTAGCTCTTCTAATTGAGCCATAGCACTGGGAAGAACTTTGTTGCTTTAAAGAATTCTGACATAATTAATGCCATATATTAAGCTTAATGGTGGAGCTGACTTTATATACTATGAAGTCATGCATTTAAAAAGAATTCACTTCCCCTACTGAGATGCCAGAATACGTTGAACTTCAGGTTGCAGAGTAAGACCTTTGTCAGGGCAAGAGAAGGAAATTCTGAATTATTAATTGTTTCAGTCTCTTTAAACAATGAAGTTCCATGTATTTGTTGGTACATAGGGTAGAAATGATTGTGGTATCACATGGACTGCCAAATGGCCACTATTGGACTCTTCCAGCCTGTCTGTAAAACTTTCCGAGGTTGCCACCAAACCTCTAAGCACAGAAGTTTCTGTGGAGCCTTATTATCTTCTGTATGGTTCGAGGCAGCCATTAAGTTCAACTGTGCATCCCACCACGCAAAATCAAGCCCATCTCTTGCAGGGCATGCTGAAGGTGGCTCCTGTCTCTTGTTAAGAAGCAGGGCAGAAAACACTTTTGAGTTGTTCACATCTGTGAGTCATTTCAGAGAAATCCAGTCTGCCACAATGGCAGAAAGTATTTCACACACTTAGAGTCCGTGCTGATGGTGTCCCAGGATTTTGTTCCGCACTCATGTTCTCTTTAAGAACACACAGTCTTCTCATTTCTCCTCCAAAGAGAAATAATTTCTTTGTGTAACTTAGATGGTTTTTTTTAAGGAAAATGGTAGGAACAAACATTGAAAATAGTAGAACATTTAATTTTGCCTTGGTCAAGACTAAAAAAATCTTATGCTTTAAAACAAATTTATAGTGTCTTCCAGCCATAGTGTCTGGAGCTGCTAAAAGAATCTGCCAATGTCACCTGGACCTTAAGAACAAACACATTCATCATGAAAGAAGACAGATTAAAATAAAGGACCAAACTCTACTCCCACAGAAATTTACCCAGCAGAAATATTTCTAAGGCACTGAACAAACCCTGCAGTGGCTGAGTCCTCAAATATTCTGTATTAAGTATTGTCTCTGGAGAGGTGCTTAAAAATTCATAATACGGTGTATCTATTGATGTATTTAACGGGACTCTGGTGCAAGGGGTAGAACTCTCCACCACTGTCAAGAAAACACTGCCAAATTTTCCTTTGGATCTGTACATCTCCAGATGAAAACCTGAGTTCCCTTGGGGCCCAGATATTATAGTTGGAGCTGACAGCTTGGATCTCTATCGTGAGAAATTATTCATGATATTAGCAGCTCTTTCCTCTTAAGGTAAGCAAGTGAAATATTACATCTTCACTCAGATTTCCTGCAATAACCTGATACATAACTCAATATTAAGAGACGTTCATCAGCAAGAACAAACCCGTAAGCGCTAGCGCGGCAGTATAATATAACAAAACTCAATACCAGGATGTAGCTGTTGAAGTGAACTTGCAAAGAATAGCAACTATATAGACATTACATCAAGTCAGGAGCCTTTTAGGGAAGGCAGCTAGATACATCCACTGTTGAGGCTTTCTCACTATATATCAAGTCTCTCCTCTGCGTGAGAGGAGTTCAGCTTCACAATAGAGCTGCATTCTCTATTGCACTGTGAAAGTATTTGCCCTTTTTTATCTGTTACCCTGGTTTAACACTGTCAATAACCTGTTTGTTGAATATATGGGAGTAAGCTGCATGTTGCTATTGAAATGCTCCCTCTGAAAACTCTGATATCAGACACGCTAGAAAGAGGAGGGAGGTTAAGCCTTGCTTTGGAACAGGGAAAAGCTTTCCATCGAGTGTGGCTCCTTGGTTCATGGTTTTCTGCTTGTGTGACTCCCAGTTCATAATTATACCGTTCAAGAGTAGTGAGGCATAGGGAGAAGAGACGTGCACACAACATGCCCTGCAGACATCTAAATGAAAGCAAATTTAAGTGGTAAGGGAGTCTCAACTTGAATAAAGGGCAAATTAAATCAACTAGCATTATTCTCTCCATTTGACCAAAAACTGAACACGTGTAAAATGCTCTGAATCCTGTGGGTTTTTGCCAGCTCCACATTCGTGATGTTAAACTTTGCTTTCTCCTCAGCAAATAGACAAGGATACAATTAATGATTTGATTTAAAACCTTTTGTCTCAGGTCTCACCGTGAAATCATCTTGCAGAGAGTGGGCTCTCTGCTCAGGCCGAAGTTATGCAGACTTTAAAATACAAACAGCAGTAAAGACTGAGTGCAAATCTTTCTAATTTCAACATCTGACTGACCATGTTCTCCTTACGAAAAGGAGATTGGTGGTCGATATGATTTTAAGTAATCACAGGCACATATAATGAGCGACAGGAAAATCCTAGCATATGATGCGTCTTTTCCCTCCCAAAGCTGAACAGTTCTACAGTGTTATTTAATTTATACTTTTCCAGATATGCTTGATACGAGAGGTATAGTCCATAGCTCATCTTTGCACTGAACAGCTTTATACCTCATCTGCTTTTCCAAAACACAGCAATTCCTGAAGTGCTCAAACAAGTCTAAGGTCACAAGAGGTCACACATGTAAAAGAGTTTGATCTGAATTATCCCAAGGCTTCTCATTACCATCAAATACTGCTGGACCAAGGATGGAGGGCAGCAGCATGAGGGAGGCAGGGGTGCTTTTACATGAGAAATAATGGTAGAGAAGCGGTGGATGTACCAGGGATGGGAGAAGATCTGGGCTTGTTCATCTGCAATGGTGGAAGAAGTTGGGGCAGTGGTGTCTGCTGCTTCCTGAGACTGATCTCCCCTTTTCCCAGCAGGAAAGCTGCTGTAGACCAAGCTCCCATCCCGCCATTAGCAGTAGCAGCCAGGCGAGCATTATGGGATACTGGTGTAAGCAAAGTGGGCAGCCCTGCCATAGATAAATGGGTGCTTTGCTGGCCCCAGATGAATTCACAATACTGCTCTGAAGGAAGTAGCATTTTTTCTCTCTTTTTCACAAAATTATGAATGGAAAGATTAAAGAAATTCCTTATGACTTATCTTGTGGCAAGTGGCAGGAATAAAATGTGCACTTCCTGCCTGAAAGCAGTGCCTTTGCCCATAAGGCCACCCTTGCGTCCCACTGACATAGCTGAAGAATTACATTGAATGAGTCACCAGTAACTATTTATATTTGAGGGCTTAGAGCACATGCTGTTAACTAGAACACAGAAGTTAACGCTGGGCTGCTGCAAAGAACAACTTGTGGATGCCCAGGGAAGGTCTCACTTGCATTTCCAATCCATCCTCCCACACCGTCTTTGTCATAGGGCAACAAGTAGCACAGTGGCATTTTTATGTGTTGGTTTTTTCCTCACCCACTCTGATTTCCGCCTCCAATTTGACCTTTTGTCTGCCACAGATGTCCACTGGAAAGCCAACTGGGTCGCCACATCGCGTAAGACCGACCCCTACCCATTTTGATGGGCGGAAGTTTAGTGGTCTCCAAGAGGCTTTTCTATGTCTTTTCTACTACAGATCAAAGATGCAAAGAGGAGAGCTGAAAGGTTTGCCTGGTCCATTGTATACAAAATCCCATGGATTCATGCAACATTATAGTGTACAATTAATGGATCTGGCAAAATACGTTTCTTTTCTTCATACAACATGCAACCTCATTAAGAGGTTTAAACAAGAACACAAGCATGTATATATGCATGTATACACACACACTGCATATATTTGCATGGACTAGACCTTTGGGTGGTCTAAAGATGCATAATACTCTGTAATTCACATCCACTGGCAATGCATCCTTCTCCCAGTGTGGAATTTACTATGGTCTGTGCATATTAGGTTAAAAAGTCCAGATTCAAATGGAAGAAAAAATAATTGAGCATAATGTTAAAAGCTATAATAAAGCTATGATTGATTATTAAGGTAGGTTAAATAAATGGTGATTCAGTTGTTAGAGACCAACAGGTTTCATATAATCAGAGCTTACAAACATCTATTACATTTCCTTTTGATGTGCTTATAACCATCTATAATAATTATGTATGTAACACACTCATAAATCCACTGACTCTATATTAAACCTCTCTGAACCTTTCCTAAATGGAATCTTAATACAAAGAGTGAAAAAGATACTCCATTATGGAAACAGATCCAGAAAGCAAGAAACATCCAACGTTAACAATTTCAAGTGTGTGTAAGGGAACTGAAGTATTTTGCCAGTTGCATGCAACTATGTGCACAAAACATATTCTAACCAAAACTAGAAAAAAACACCAATAAATATTTTCTGAGAACTGTGCATTGTAGGGTAGTAGATGTCTTAAATGCTGCTCCGTTCATAAGTACCTCGCTGTATATGCCCTGTAATATTTAGCTTATAATTGTTCTTTCAAAGAAATTATATTTTCTAGAAATATTTTTTTTTACTTCAAAACCAAAAATGAAAACTTAAATACAAATGTGTATTTCTAAAAGTAAGTCAAGAATTAGGCCAAATCTTGCTCTTCACTGCAGCCATTATCCTGAGAGTGAAATGTGAGCACTTTGTAGAAAAAGCACTGTACTCTCTTGGAGAGAAGTTTGCTTGACAGTAGCCATACTGCTTTAATAAAATGCAAGTTTTGTCTCTCCCATATGCAAATTTGTTCCCATAGACTTCAGTGGCCAGAAGCTCTAACACAATTTGAGTATTTTAAAAAGAAACGAATGGATGAACTAATGCAAAAGCGAAGTGCTTAGACACTTTTGCGTAGGTTTGCATACTGGTTCATCTGCAGAAGCATTTCACAACCTTTCTTAGTCCCTGACTAAGAAAAAGAAGGAGGCATTTTCATTTTTCAGAGATGCATTTATACTGTGTAATCCTGTCTAAGGATCACCTAAGCTTGATTGTTTAATCATTTCTTTAAAACAATGCAAATGGAAGGCAAAGTTATTTTGATCCAAAGGCTGAAAGGCCTTGGCTGAGATTTCATACCAGACAATAGAAGAAAGACTGCAAAGAGATAACAAGGAAAACATGATTAAATCACAGAAGTGACATAAAATCAATAGAAGCAGGCAAGGATCAATAATTCTTTGCTCTGAGTAACAGTCAGTAGCGCTTGTACTCATTTTCAGATTTTTCCAAGATTATTTCCTATTTGATTTGTGTAGGCAGAGATTTTCTTTACAATATTGCTCCTTTAGCATTTTTATTAAGGTTGGGTTTTTGTAGGTATTTATTGCCTAATTCATTAGCTACACTGGCTTCATTTGTGCTGGCTGATACAGGAGCCTATGACTAAGCACAAAATCGCAGCCTACAGAAATTATTTAAGAAAAGTTGATGTGAATTTATAGCCATAGTAAAGAAGGATTTTCAGCTTTTTGTACCTGTATAGCAGGTTTCATCTAGTTCTGCATTCAGTGTGTATACTCACAGTATTTGTTACTGAAAATCCAGAAGTAAGTGAAAATTCATTAAATCAACATGTTCTAAAACAGAGCAGTTGAAGCAGAGAGATTCACTGCCATGGAGTCAGGAGGATCTATTGCATTTATGCTGGGGTGAAAGAGGAAGAGCACCAGACAAATTGCATTTTGCAAATTGCCTGAGTTGTACAAACACATCGCAAATAAACGTTGAAGCCTATTTCTCAAGCTTTCCTAAAAATGCCTGTTACAGAGCAGACCAAGCCCGTACAATACTCCAGCAGAAACGACAGTAGAGATGCAGACCCATAACACCACTGATTCATCCCATGGAGGATCAAGAAGACAATATATATGGTCCTGATCCTGGGTTAATTATTAACACAAGGCTAACCCTCAGTCCCTGAGAACTATTCATATACCTGAGTGGCACTGGGTCTAAGGGTGTAACTCTCCCAGATCTTATGCCCTGCCCAGTGACTTTGGAGTCACTATGAAGTCTTAAGGTGGTTGCCCAACATTCACAGACCCCAAGCTGGGGTAGCTAGCCCCTTGATGTTAGTAGTCGTAACTATTCTCTGTGGAGCTATCCCACTGTATCAGCAACTATGGGTGTTTAAAAATCACCAGTCAGGCTGCAGAAAATAGAAATCTGGCTTGCAAACTCAGGAGGTTAAGAAAAAGTTATTTTTCTTTGCAATCTGATGCTTGTATTGGTAGGCTTCATCCCAGTTTAGTGTCCCTTTGCATCACCAAAGTTTATTTCTTCCTCATGAAGGACAGAAAAGACAAAGTTCTTACCCGGATTACTCTCATAGCTGACACTTGAAACACCATTAAACCCCACTGCAGCTGACCTATGTGTCAACGTTTTGATTCCAGTGGGGCCAGGATTTTGTCCCAAAGACCTGGTAAAAATAATGACATTTGGTAACATCAAGTTGCTTTACGTCCTAGGAGGACTTTAGCTTTTACATTTAAAAACTGTGAAGAGCCCCCTCAGTTCATTTTGATGGCTCTCTTCCATCACAGCAGAGTAATTGAAAGGGCTTCGCTTCAGTTACAGCAGTAAGAAGTGGAAATAGCACCACGGCAAAAACCACCCAAAAAGGAGTGAGGGCTACAGAGGTATTACCTCCAATTATATCCTACTGTAATCATCTGCTAACTCTTGGTGTTCTTTCCCTCAGGTGCTTTGATTTTAACTACTTTCAAATACACCTGATAGTTTAACAATAAACTTACTTAAATTGGAATGTAATCGAGCTCTTCACAATCTGACCTTGAAAATCTGGCCAGATGAAAGAGAAGGTCACCCAAAAGAACCCACTCTGAATTTTTTGGAGATGGCAGGAATTTAGAAAGAAAGACTTTGGAAGGACGAGCAGAAAATAAAAACCCCCACAACTCTGCAGATGTTGCCAAGGTACAGAGGAGCTAAGCAGACATCAACTTAATATATCCTTCCTATTCAAGCCTATTCTAGAGATTAAAAAGGTCTTTGAGAATGGATGATATAAATCTGCTACAGGGAAGACTTGATGCCAGACCTATATTAGAGTCAGGGATGCACCTTTAAAAGCACAATTTCTTATCTTTCATTTGCTCACACAGCAAATAAAGTGGAAGAAGTATGTAAGTATTTTGGGGGTATATGCAACTTCTTCTAGTGGTCTTCTAAAAATAGAAAGAGGAAAGTGATGCACCTCCAGCATATCCACTGCTTAGACAGGACATTAGTATTTGGCAGGGATATACCAAATTACACCAACCTGTGTGAAATCCCCATTGCAAGAGAAAATGTAGGAGAATTATGAGATTTAAGCAGTAGACAGCTTGTGGAAAAGCTTGTCCTTTTTGTGCCTTTTTGGTTTGTTTCCAGATCAGAAATGCCCATGTGCCTTAGCAAAAGCATTTCGCAAACAGCTGTAACTGCCAGGGCTAAGACTTTAGCCCTGTAGGCACCAAGGCTAGAATAATGCTGGGTGAAAAATACGGGACTGGATAGTAACAGTGCTCCTTATCAAAACAGCAAAATTTTAAGCAAAATTCAAATTCAACCTGCCTAACCACTCAACTCTAGCCCTAGTGATTGGTGGCAAGAGTCTTTGGTGGCCAACAGAGCTGGACCCATGAGACAAAAGAGAGAAGGAAAAGTGATGGGCAAGATAATGGATTTTCTAAAGACTCAGACAGTACTAAAATAGTTCACTGGTGAAGTATGTAACAAACAGCATACAATTAATTATATGATGAGCTGTATAGCAGCTTCTTTTCACTGACAGTGAAACCATTTTTGAACAGCATAGATTCATCACCCTCATATAAACCGCAGTGGTATGATGACGTAACACAGGCGTACACCTATACCTATACGTCCATATACAAACACACAGGTTTAAATGGCATTTCTGCACCTGTTTGCACTGCTTACGCCTTGCAAACTCAACCCAAACTTGTTTTTATCTCAGCCATTATAATCACATAACAACATACTCAGGAGCATTTTGGAGGTAATACTTTTCATATGTAGACAGTAGCATCTCAGGCTAATGCCGTACTGGGAAATACTACCAACTGATAGAAATGGAAATACAATGCTTGCAGAAACACTTGGAGAATCTCAAAAAGGAAGGAGACTCTTTCATTGTGATATCTAACAAAGTTATTTTCCTCTTCATGAGGACCTACAGGATTTACATTACTTCTTTGGCAAGGAGCACTCAGAAGCATGCCAGGTTGTTTTGTTTGTCCACAGTTCTGGCACAACATGAGAAGAAGGTCTCTTTCTCTGGGCTAAGCACACACTGGGCATATAAATAATGAAAAAAGCAGTCTGTAGCTGTTCAAGGGTGGTAGGGTGTCATCTTTCTAAAATACTTCTTCTGGAAAATCTGCAGAAAATATGGATTTCTAGAAGTTTCCTTTGCCTTGTAGTATGAAAACAGAAAAATAAAACCAACAATGTATGGATTTTTTTTCAAAATACCACATTTTAGTCCTTTATATCTTGCTGTGATAAACAGACACTGCCTTCAAGCTGAAAGTTCTCACTTAACTAGCTTTTAATTGCAATCAGAAGTTTATAGTCTAACTATATATAACCCTGTAAATCATCATTAAAATGCCTCCAGTCATTAAACAATGACCATAACAATAATCACTGTGTGTATATCAAAAGTGAGAGATTTACACTCCAACCGAGACAATAGCACAACAAAGCAAATGTTTGCAGTCTTCAAGAATACCAATGTCATTTATAAAGTATGAGTAATAAAATCAATACTGTTGATATTATTCAGTATCTGGGTGGACCTTGTTCTTGGACTTAAGACAGTCTTTCTGATAAGATAGTTAGCTATTCTTATCCCTTTTTAGTAAATAAAAATATATTTCCTTGAAGATATAATTTTCCAGCTGTATTAAAGTGCCAGCATGCCGATGATTTATAAACACATTATAAAACACAGCAATGCAACAGCTGTGGAAATAAAATAATCAGCCTTCCACCTCTCTGTTACATTAGGTCAAATCTCTTATTTGCCTGTAATGATAATAAGTAATAAATAAATACCCCGGTACCTGATGAGGGGGGTGAGGCTGGCTGTTCTCGAGTATGTGCTTTGCATTGCAATCGGCGATGTGCACTGAGGGAGCCAAATGACACATTTAACCGCTCACTATTTATAGGACGTGTAGAGGATGTCTGTTTCAGAGCCTCTTACCTAGGCTGAACTAGAAAGGCACTTATAAAATTGAATCTGCAGCTCAGAGCCTGGGCTCTGCTGTAAATTACAACCCGTAGCTCTGCCTGACTGCTGAGCCACGATGAGCTCACCGAGCCGCTCGAGTCCACACCGAGTCCGTGGTTTCAGTTTGTGTTTTATGCAACTATCCTTCTGTGTCAGACGCACACACAGGCACACAAGAAATAATAATCGGGAGGCAGAGAAATGTGTCACCAGGAAAAGAGTGTTTTGCAAGAGCAACTTCTGAAAGGATGTGTTACTCGGTCTTTAGAACACAGCCCTGGCTCAGCAGTCCTGCTGCAACCTCATAGTGATGTTGGTAGGATTAATCCAAATCTGTACCAGGATTGTGAAGAAACTGGTCCTTTGCAGGTCACAGTCTCTCTCTCTGTTTTCCCTCTCATTTGTCCCTCTTTTATGGGGCTCTGTCGCACTGTGGCATTTGCAGGTCACAGTAGCATTCACTGGGTGTAACACTTATTCAAGCTTATCTGCAGAAAAGAACCTGGCAATGATCTACCTGGAGCTCTTTTACTGCTGGAGATGATCCAGGTTTTCCTTTCCTTCTTCCCTCCCCGCCTCCCCATCACACGAAGCAAATACTAAACCTACCTCGCTGAGCCTGTATTTTGCAGGAAGGGAACTGAAGGTCCAAGGTCAACAAAACATAACTTCCTTCAAAACAATGGAATTATTTGGGCTTTTACATTGAATTACAGAGAGCAGGTTTCGACCCCCAACCAGCACTGGAAATAAATCAGAATCCTTCAGCTGTTCGGTGAGATACACAGCACACCAGGTATTTCATCTGGCCAACAAGTTGCAGCAAATAATGCAAGTTTGCATGCAAAATTAAATTTGCATTTTTTGTGTTACAATCAATCAGAGAATGGTTTACTCCATTCAATTCAGCTGAAAGTCTCACAGTAGTGCTTGCCTGCTTCCTACCTTTTGATTAAAGTCGCTAAGAATTATCCCCGTTGTGCGGAGACTAACAAAGTAAAACTAAAATGTTAAAAACTGGTTTGTCTGCCAAGCACAAATAAGTGTTAAGCTGGCAGAGCTTGAAGCCTGCCAGAACCTCATGATTTCAGTACTTGTGTTTGTCCAATAAAAATAATTCTGAACATCTTAGATCTCAACACAGCAACTCGCAGCATAAAAATAGAATGCTTTGGGATATCAATTTTGCAGGCGGACATGCACTTTTATAGAAACCAGCTAGATCCAGCAGAGCTGGGACTGGTCCTGTAAAAAGTTCACGCTCATCTGAGTTCAGCAATCCAGAACACAGGCTGCTAAAGCAGTCCTCCCAGTAGCAAGATTTTTGTCTCATCCCGCCCCACCAAAATGGGAAATACTGTCGATCTGGAGAACCACTGATTCAAAGCGTGGGTTGGTCTAGATGATTTAGAAAGAAATGAGACAGGTGACCTTTTTTTACTGATGTGCCCTCAGAAATATAAATCTTGATACTATGCATGTATGTGTCTATATACATACGCATACATGCATGCGCAGTATGTCTTCAGAAGTACTTCAGTGGTCATATGTCCAAAGTCTTTCTGAGACAAAAATGTAGTCTTACAACCAATTAAATTTATAGTTGTCATTGTTGTGGTTCTTTCTCTAAAGACAAATATGTGCTTATCTTGTACCACATTTTCCTCTATATGCAAGTCAAGTCTTATCCAAGAAAGGTGATCAAAAAAAGGGCTTCAGGTCAAAAAGATAAGAAGGTATAATCCAACTGGAAAATTAGGTATGACAAATCCAGCACTATGTCTGTGAGATGGTGGGGAAGAAACCTGGAAGGACTCTCTACCACAATTACCTTCTCTTGAGTAATTCTGCAGCAGAAACTCTATTATCACTATGAGACCAACAGGTTTCTTCCTAGCTCCCCCTAGTGAACCCAGTGACTGGCTCATGCTTCGTCCCACTGAGATACCCTCAGCCTGGGCCAGGATTTACAACAAATTGATATTTTCTTTTAATGTAGACACTCCTTGCATGTAGACATGGATGCTATTTTTTTCCTGAGTCACTGATGGAAGAAGATAAGGCCTTTGGAAATTAAGGGTGAGATCCACTTATCTCGTCTCTAACTATAGCCCATGAGAAGTTAGACATTTACTCTAAACTAGCTGTCTGGGGTTCAAATAGTCGGTGTGGAGAGACATAAATACCTCCAGAAGGCCATTAACTGCACTTTATCTCTTTTCGCTGACAATAGGGAGACCCTAGACAACCCATTTAGATTAGATAACTAAGTGTCAAGGGGACACATTTAGGTGAGACGAATCCCTCGTGATCTGATTTCTCAGTCTTGACAGTGTCTTCAAGACCTCGCCATACCTGCCTCTTTGAAAATTTGCGTATTTGATTTGGCATGTCAAAACCCTGTCCTTCTATTACTCTTCTTGTTAAAGTATGTTCTTCTTAACAAAGTTTGTTCCCAGCTTCGGTCTAGAATTGTGAATGATTTGATTGAACAACGCAGAAGCAGAGAAGCCTTCCGAGAATGACAAGACCAGCACCATCACGAAGAAGACAGTAGGGTACCCACATCTCTCTCTGATGGAAAATAACTTTAGGATGAAAATACAGAGCATTTGTGTCCACTACAAGTTCAGACAACCTTAGAACCATTGACGCCAAACCATAAATCTCCAAGAACTAGCCAATTAGCTGCTGGAATGAGTTCATCTTTTCTTCTTCTGTGAAGTACTCACAGGAAAACGTTTTCTTGAATATCTTCTCCCTTTCACAGATTAGGTTTCTACATGTACCTAATAGACTATTCATAAAAATTTCACTCTGAGAATAGAAACAAACAGATTATTAAAGGCTGCAATGCAGCAGCAGCAGCACCCAAAGGCACTGACCGAAACCAAGGTGCCACTGAGCAAGGGGGTGTGTAAGTACCTTGGGGCCAGACTCATGTACTTTTGCTCCCATTGGATAGTCCCAAATAGTCTCACAAAAGCCAATAGGATTGCTCAAGGAGTATGTTACTCAATGGGAATAGATGTACCAAGATTTGGTTTACCCTGAGGACCTTGCAAGACTAAAGAATATGGGTGAAATATTCGGTCCCATTAAAGACAGTGGCAAAGAAAACAAAACAAAACAATTAATTTCAAAGAGCAATATTTCACCCAAAGTATGGGCAAAGAGAGGAGGACACATCATTTGCACAATGCAGTCAGAATGGCAGCAAGCACTGCTTAGCTGCCTGTTTTTCATTCCCAAGGAAAAAACACAGAAAGATGTAGAAAATTTGGGGAGAAACAAGCAATAAAAATGTCTATAAATGTTATTTTTAGTATAACATATATATGCATTCTTATATCTCCATTGTGCAGTTGTCTTTTTGTTATTTGCTTTCTAATTTGAAGATATGAATTACATTGATAGATCACACAATATGGTGTTACTCCTCTTTTCTGACAGCACAAACCTACTTATAGTCAGAAATCATTTTGATCAAAATATTTTTCCGTTGGAAACCTCCAGTTAGGTGAGAACAGTGCGTGTTAAAAAAAAAAAAAAAAAAAAAAAACTCAAAAAAACCCCACCTGCGTTTAGTGATTACCCAAGTCAAGAGCAGAGGTTCTGATCAAAATGAAGTGTTCATGCATATATGAGAAAGGGAAAGTAAAAGTCTTAATAACCTAATGACTAGGACATAATGAGGGATTATTAAAAAAAAAAAAAAAGTAGAATACTGTCCCTATGGTGATGAATTATTTATACAAATTGTCAAGTTCTTACAGGAAAGAATGAGAAAATTCACTCTCTAAACAGCTGAGTGGTTAAGCCACGCACTGGAAATATGGAAAACCCAATCCTTGGTCTCTGCTCTCCAGCAGGGAAAGCAAGGCCTTCCTGTGCTCTTCTGCATCCCAGGTGCAAATGGAGACTGCTGTCACGTATGCTTTTCTGGTTTGATTTTTTTTCACTGTGAAAAGTCTACTGGCTCTTGCTTTCATTCTGATGTGGAAAGGGGTTGAAGTTCTCATTATGCTTTATGGTGGGAAAAATTCAGGCCAAGCTCTGGCACTGAGGACTCACATCACTCAGACAATTGGGCTGACGTCTGTTAGTGGAGCCAGCAGAAAAGCAAAGTTATTGAATTTTGGGAGGAAATTGTGCCACTTTTAGTATCATCCCTTTTAGAAAAACCAGCTCTAAACTCAACTACGTAATGGCAATTTCCTAATTTAAACCTTCAGCAGGGCAGGTAGGAGCAGGGCCCAGGAGTGAGCAATACCCACTCTGGGTCATGGGGTGGAGAAAGGACAGAAGTGCACTACTCCAGGAAATACCTGGAAATGCTGGGGCTCCTTTGAATACGAGCGCTGTCTGATTGCACCATCGCACCTGCCAAAAACCGCTCTGGCTCTCAAAGAGAATGATGCAATTTTCTGTGCAAGCGCTACAAAGGTACCCTCTAATCCTTGGCTGGGTTAAGTGCCATCATGTCAGGATTCTTAAAAGTTTGCTGAATATCATAATTCTAACAACCTCCTGTCTCATATGAAATACACTACTCACAGTGGAAGTAATGAGATGTGGAGAAAACACAGCTTTCCACAAGGATTTCTGTATGAAATCCCCTTCACTGAAAATCAACCAAATATTTGTGGGTGAACAAAAATGGGACACACAGCATATGCTATACATAGCTCTTCTTCTGTTTGGAGTCTTCCTGGGTTTTGCAGCATTCACCCAATGTTCTGCAGGTCATTAAGAAGATAAAGGTACATGACCTCTCTTTGCCAAGCAGCTGGGGACAAGTTGGGATTGAGTTGTAGATTTTAACCCTATGTTTGTGCATGTATATACCTGCATACACGTTACACAGCAAAGTCTTCTACAGTTTACAAAGGCCAGTTTTATTACAGAAAAAAAAGAATTTCAGTCTATGGTAATATAAAAATGACAACAGGTTGCAGATTTTTATTCATAAACTGGGAAGTTACTGGAAACATTAATCAGGAACACAGCAGGGGAACACCTAGAAAGCTATTGTTTGATTAAAGATAGTTGACATAACTACAGAGAAATCATGTGTAAGCAAATCAGTATTCCTGACTTTTGGATACAGTGCAGTGCAAAAGCATAACCCACCATATGTAAGTATTAGTTGAAGGGCAAGTCACTCTGTTGATAAAGAACTGGCCTACAGATTAAGTCTATGTGAAATCAGGTCAAGATAGGAGGGTAAAACTCAAAATGATTAGCATGTGGTTGATTGCTGCTCATAGAGGAATGCCAATGACCTTAAAGAATCAATGAACCATGTGATTAAATTGGACAGACTGTACCTGCTTGGAAAGATGATCGTTGAAGAGTGTACCAAACCTGAGGTTGACTTCTTGAATTAAGAATGTGAAGTGAATGAAACTGAATGCTATAGAGGATGTATGTTATATAACAAAAGCTGATACTAAGGACAAGAAAGAAGTTTTAAACAGAAGAAAAAGTGTGAGGGGTGTTGTGTTGGCCTAACTCTTCCTTTTCAATCTGGGGTGTATTTTAGCACTGCCCTCAGTGGCAGCAGCTGTCAGTGCAATGACATGTTAGACAAAGAATGACCAGGTTGCTGTAGCAATTGGTGGCTCCAGAGTGAAGTTTGAAGACTGAATTCTGCCGGGAACTGGACAATACTAAAATTAAAAATAAGGAATAGAAAAATCTACATAGTTTCAAGACTGCAAACCAAAGGAGCCAGGTTTCAGACAGGATAAATCATCTACAGCAGAGGTTGCAGAGATATATATACAGGCCGTAGAGGTCTATCAACCTGAGAGACAGACACAGTAGTGCCGCTAAAGCAGATGGCAAAGTACCAAATCAAAGGGAACATTATCACCTCTACCACTGTGCAAATCACTTCTGCACTTCAGTTACAGTAACACCCTTTCCCTGTTTTATTTGTTTAAATAACAAGGTAGAGAGTTGTTTGTGATTTCACCTTTAAACGTGGCTCAAAAAAAAAGGGACCATGATTTCATTGATGGCTAAACCATCACAGTGGTTGTCATTATAATGGAAAGAATAATAATAAATGTGAATTTAGTTTTAAAAGGATGCAGCAGAAAAAGAAGCAATCAAGGGCACTCAGAGCAATACCTAGATTCAGGAAGTTCATCTGCATCAACGCGTTCGGAGAGGATCATAAAGGAAGTACACATATGGCACACGAGGGGCCTGATTCTGTTTCTCTTAAACTAGCAAAGTTCTTCTGACATTTTTATTGTGAGATTTAGCTGATGAGAGAAAGTGTTAAAAACGTCTAAGCACACTAGGGACCACAGATGCCAAGAGATGGTCTCCATTATAGATAGACCTTTCCTGAACACAAAAAAACACTTGAGAAGACAAGGCTGAAGGTGACTACTGAAAGCATCCTCACCTAGACTTCTTTTTGCAGAGCAGTTGTAAACAGGAGCTATAACTCACGGCTCAGACAGGATGGTTCCAGATGGGCCCTTTGGCTTCCTTCCATAATAAAATCTTTAATTTTCCTAAAGAAAATAGCACCTTCGTGCACATGCTGCTTACTTCAGAGCAAAACTTGGTTTACAAACTCAAGTAGTTTAAGGATTAAAAAGTTTAGTCTATCTCTGCAAATGAACTTTATCAAAGTGCAGGTAAAACCGAGCCTTCAGGTAAACAGGAGCATTTGCCAAGTGGAAATCCCAGCTCTTTGTATATTTAGTAATGAGTGAAGATAAGATTTCTTTTTTTGACAGCATGATGGATATAATCATAAAAGGAATCATGCTGCTGTAACAGAGTATACTTGAAGAGTGAATTTGATGGCCACGGCTTTATTCCCAAACATGTCTTATTATCTTTTATTTAAAGTACATGAAAGCTAGTTTTTCTGGCATGTGAAAATGTTAAAGTTTCGTTGTTTTTTTTTTTCTTTACTTCCCCCCACCCCAATATGGATGTGTTACGTTTCATTGTCAAACTCAGATATGCTTCCCAGTTCAATAATCACTGACTCATTTAAGCGTATTTATTTAAATTTTTTTTTATAGATAGAAAGGTACAGTAAGCAAAGAAACATAAGCTCTTGGGAGAACACGAGCTTATAAATTGTTATATGTGATTCTGCTACTGTGGGTTAAAGGGGGTAGCAGCACCAAGAATGTGGTGAAACCAGCTGCTTTGAACCCTGGTATTTCAATGTAAAAGCCACATTCAAATTTACCATAGATTAAAAATGAAATTGGTTTATTGGTCTCAGCCTGTTACTTTTTGGATGTTTATCCACATCAAAAAAAAAACCCAATAAAATCTGACAAGACTGAAAGTCTCTGCTCAGAGAAAGACCTCGTAGCTGCTAGCCACTCATGACTGAAATCTAATGACCCAGTTCTACTGGAAAGCTCATGCAAAGATCAGTTCTGCTGTACCTCACTCAAAAGATAAAGCACCAAGATAACTATATTTGATTAGTCTTAGCATTTGCCTGAAATTTGAAGGTGCTTGGAACACTTGCTCAGAGGATGTAACTCAGCCTAAGTTCCAAAAACATGGTGGGCATTCATCATAATGTATGCTTTACTGATTTGTGTGAGATTCTCTTTTCCCTCAAAAATCTGCTGAAGAAAGCCCAGGGCACCTCACTTTGTAACACTAAGCTCACAAATTGTGCAAGTAACAGAGATATCTTCCAGGATCTTTGGATCCTGGATGCATCAAGAACTCCCAGCAGAAAGAAGATAAAAGCATGAAAACATGTTACCCACAACACATTCTCAGTGACAGTCTCTTATTCTACGGTTGGCCTCAAAATTAGACTATGAAGATGAAATTAAAATTCTAGCTGATGTCAGCAGGCCAAGAGAGTCCAGTTTACCTACCTTGGAAAAGATCCCACAAGTCACTGCTGCCTGTGTCTTGTTCTCTGTCCACGGAGGGAAGGGGGCCTCATCTGAGCCAAGCCACATCCTTCCACAGCATTTTGATCATGCAACCGATATTTGCAGGTTGAACTTTTCTGTGTTTAATATCTGGTCAAAGGTAGATACAGAACCCCAATACAAAATAAGATTTACAACTTCGTACCAAACACAGTCTCAGCTGAGGTCCTTTGCAGTCTTGTAGTTAGCTGATGGTTTACAAAAGAAGAAAAGGTTCTTGCAGAGCAGGGAAAAAATCCCCTTTTCACTCTTTGACTGAGAGTCAGCAAAGATTACTGTTCTGCAAGGAAAAACTAGACACGATGTTTGTTATCGTATTACTTTTTTAAAGGTCCTGAAGTTCAAATCCTGTGCATTTCTCAGCAAGCAAGAAAGTAACAGAGTTCTCAGAAAAAAAATTAAGTTGAAAACGTAGATTTTAATTCATGGATACATGACAAATAATCCTAAAAAGGTACTTGTTGCAAAAGTTGTTACCTTCAGGCCTCTATTGCTCCAGGAATGATGGTGAGGGAGAGAAACTTGGTGATGACCACAGCTGGGAGCACTGGTAGAAGCACCCCAAGCATTGGGGAGAGTTTGACCTCTAGTTGGCACCTAATGGGTGCAAATTGTCTTGTCTAAAATGCAATGGATTGGGAGATTTAAGCCACTCCAATAACAAATTGAGAGAGGACGGATTGGAGATAAAGGCATTAATTTAATTTTTTTTCCCCCTCATAATAATTATAAATTTCTTAAAAAAAAAAAAAAAAGATCAGGGAAAAATTGTGGGTTTCTATGTCAAGAAAAAGATTTGCAGATTTTGATAAAATAAAAGTCTATGGCTTTGCTGCTGAGAAACAGGTCTTTTGAGCTGAGGTTTGCATTTTAAAAGAATTATATATTTCTTCTGCAAATTATTTATCAAATGCAAAATTAAATCAGGTTGATTGGAGAGGAAATATTTACAATCTCTCATAAACAGCATTAGGTTCCAATAACTCTCACAGGGGCATTCTGCGGGTTGTGCACATACAGAAAATCTGCTAACTAATCAAACAGGTTTGTACAGAGAAGTGTCCATAAGTTCAGTAGATGTCCTTTCCACAGAGCGCTCCCCTCATGGTACAGAGAGTAGTGTGAAGAAAACACTGTTTTCTCTCCAATCTGGAGATAAATAAGTTCCCTGGCACATTCGCTTTCATCTCCCTTGATGTTAACCCCTAACACTTTTTTGTTTTGTGGCTATTCTATAGAAAATCAAGACTAGGCATAACTTAATCCGTCTTAAATACTGCAGCATAGATCTTTGACACTGTCTATTGTTTTAAGAGGGCCTCTCCAAAGCCACTGTGATATTTTATGGAAATATACAGTATAGGTTTGTCAAGAAAAGCTCTGCCTTCCTGCCTTGCCTCTAACATAATCAGAGGTAAACCTTTGAAATTATAGAGTATGTGAATATGCCAGGCTAGAATATTACTTTTATATTTATTGACAGTATATGAACCAAACATAACTTCTATGGCGTCACTCCAATGGATTCTGACAATGCAGATCAGGAACAGTGTTCACGATACTTTCTTTTGAAAAATACATGAGTGTACAATCCTCAACAGGAAGTCACAGATTCTCCTTAGAGAAAAGAAGATTGCATAAAAGGTCAAAGAATTTGACAATTTGACAACACTTCAGCCCTCTTCTAAGAAGAGTGCATGGTCAGCAGTTACCTATGAAGCACCTACTGGGGAACCTGCAAAGGGCTGAAGCTCCATGCACAGCGTTGTATCCAATGCCTCTAACACGCGCTTGTTACTAAATCTGCACCTTTAGCAGTGAAGCCTTCTATACGTGTACACAGGTAATCCTGATCCGGCACAAGAAGTGAAGCTAGATAAACTTGTCGGGATTCTTTCCAATTCTACCTCATCACTGCGCTGACCAGAATCTAGGGGGTTTTTTAAACAGTGAACTTGAGGACTCATGTTTTTTTAACTTTAGGGGAGAAAAAAAAAAAAAAAAAAGGAAAAAAGAAAGAAAAAAGTACTCTGTCATTAAATTATTAAATTCAGGGTGTGAGAGTCATTTAATATGTTAAAAACACTATGCTTAGAAGTAGCAACACAGGGCTTTCCAACATCCCAGCCAGCTGGACATTGCTTTACAGGTCTCAGACTACATGGATCCCAACAGAAGTAGGTAGGTATAAACAAAGGCAGAATTTAATTACAAGTGCACATTTTGTTGCACAATACTCTCTCAAAAATGCCTACATGAAGTAGAAGTTGACACTTAGTTTGATCATTTGCTCGAGTCTCTTTGTTAAACAGAATAAGTGCAGTGAAATACACGAATACGCTGACATCTTCTTATGGATCTGACATTTACTAAGGTAATAAAGTAATTATGTTAATGTACAATAAATATATTCAACATTACAGGAAATAAAAAAGTGTACAGTGCAAGAACAAGAAAAAAAAATGTTTTTCTAAGTGACTGTCATGTACAGGAGACTAAGATCTCAGCACGGATTTTTTGGAGCCTGATAATATCTTATAAGCATAGCTTGAATTAATCCTTATTTCTAGTGAAAATATAATTTAACATAACAAACTCCAAGACATCAAATTGGAAAATGTCAATAAAAATTAGAGATATCTATTCTCCATGTGATGTTACTGGCCTGAAGAAAGGTAGAGGTGGGGTTCTTCTGCTTCTTTCCTCTGTAGAAGACTTGCCATTCACAGTCAGATTCTTGGTTCACTGAACAACGTGGACAACATTTTCATACCTAAGTGACATATTCAAAAGCCACTAAGACGCTTAGAGATCTCTAGATTCAAAGAAGCATTCAGGTGACAAAGCTGAATTAGTTACCATAACGAGCCACGTGTGCTCTCCTAGCTTGCTGCACCTACCAAGCAAGGTGAGCTTGCTCAGGCTGTCCCATCAACCTCTTCTCATCCATTCACCACGGGTGAGGATGCCCCCTTGGACAGACACCATGAAGTGACCTGTGAAGCTGTTCCTATTTACTCTTGTGCTGGAGCTTGCAGATGCACAAGTCACTCCTTAAAAAGGGCCTCTATGCTACCAAATCACCAGGAGTCTTTCAAATCTTTCCGCCCTTGGCTCCAGCCAGGCCCAGTGACTACTGTTGGCTGACCCTCAAAACGGGTATTTACACCACAAGGTGTTTAAAGGGAGAGTTTCCTCCTAGCTGCAGCTGATTAATGGAAATTTCTGACAAAAATTACTAAGGCTCACACATCATTTAAAACTGTCTACTCAGCATAGAGTAAGTATCCAGTCCTTTCTGAAACACTCCGAATATAATTGCCTCAGCAATATCTGGAGATGAGGTTGGCCAGAAAGCTTTAAAATGTGTGGATGAGACTTTCAGCCAAGGCGAACGAAGTTTCATTTTGCTACGTCAGACCGGATATCTTAATATGCCTCGTTCTGTAAATTGTTCCACTTACTTCAATGGGTCTTCAGGCAGATAAGGTGAAGTACAAACAGTACAAATGAAAGGGCAAGCTCTTTGAGGAAGAGACCTTGGATTTGTTGGGTTAGGGCCTGGTAAAATGGTGCTTGATTCTTTCTTGGCTTCTAAGCTTTGCCACAACAAAGAGAAATGAATAAAAATAGCAATATCAAGCTGCACCGAAGTCTGCAGCCTACTTGACTGGCCCCAGGAAACAACTGGATACTAATAGCAAAAAAATACTGATTAAAGCTGAGTAATTTTGCCCCAAATTGAATTCGTTTTAACAGCGTAGAGGAAGGGGAAATATTATCCTGCTCTTTGCTCAGCGTATTTAGATATAATGACATAATATGAATGCATTCCAAAAATTGCCTGTCTTCAGGTAGTGCATTTTGGAGTGATTTCAAAATTCCCTTAGGTTATATCAGTGAAATGTTTTCCCCATCTTAAAAACCCAATTGTCTGTGTCACTTACATTGTTTACATGGTGGGTTATTTTCTAGCCTTATTTTGTCAGGCTGCCCTTATGCTACTTTGTGACTATTTTGATTTTCAAGCCTCCATGCATAAATTATGATTTATTTTGCTTTCCGAAAAGAAGGCTGAGTGAAGTAACAGAGTGTAGGGGTTCTGGTTTGTTTTTTATTATAAATATTTTAAGAGTGTGGTTTTTTCTTATGAAGAAATCTCTGCACTTCCAGCAAATTTATTTTTTTCTTCTGTATAGAAAAATATACACAGAGAAGAGCTGAAATAAAAAGAAAAACATTATCCTTTGTTGGAACCAGGACTGATGCTAAATTCTAATAATGCCAGCATTGGAGAGAGAGATGCATCATATTCCTCAGAAGTGCCGTTCTTTGGTCATTAACTTTATTTTACTATGCACTAAAGTGTCTCCATGCCCGGAGAGAAGCCAAGTGCGGGCACCACGATTATATGAGTAAAATAAGCATCAGCATCCACACTGCCTGTCTTTGAGCACTAAAGTAGTGAGGCATATTACTCTTCAAAACTTACTGGGCTGTTTTTACAAGAGCAAGAGCCAAAAGATGAGGGCATAATTGAACTATTGCCCAAAGGCAATTACTGATTGAAATTGATTAATTCTACAAACAAATTTGACCAATAGATTAGTTGTCACATTACAGCAGATTTGGGCGATACTGCCGCGGTTGTGGAGGAGACATAACCATCTAGCATAAATAGTTAATACAGTTTGTTACCCTGTAGAGTTGCTTGTTGAGTTACCCAAAGAAATCCCACCAGGGAACTGAGCAGGGCATGCTACTTTGATGCTATAAAACCATTGTGTTACCTCTCTGCTTTTATGTATGAATCTGAGGAATTGTTAACAGCACCAAGAGCAGTTTGCTCTGAGCCACACAAATGTAACGGACTTGACATCAAAGTGATGCAAAATCCACTGAAAACAACAAAAAGGCTCTGACTGAATCCAGAGGACTTTGAATCAAGGCCTACCAGGGTCAAGTCTGGTGTCCTAATGGGTTTTCTAAGGGGATCCCATGGGAAATTGGAAAAAGGATTCCAGTCTCTTGAATCCAGGGATTACTGAGGTTTCAAGCTACTGCTTTTGCAAAATCATTGGTTCAGCTTCAGCTTCTGTCCCCTTCCAGCCCTTCATACAATGGCACAAGAGCACAGACCTTCATGGTTGCACAAGGACCCATTGCACCCAAGAACTCTCCCTCCCTCTGTCCCCCCAGGAAAGATGCTCCAGAAAGCCATTTGAGGTAAAAATTATCGCTGCTGCAGCTGCCTGCCCAGAAAGAAGCTGCACTAAAGAGTTCCTTACATCATCACCTGACAGAGGACAGCTGGGTTTAGTTGCAAATCTTTCTGCAGGTACCCAGTCCTTCTATGCTTGGAGATTAAGCTGCTGAATTGGGCATTTTTTCACTTTATTTCTGAAAACAACCCAGAGACTGAAGGTGATGCTGAGTGTGGCAGTCTGCTTCTAGTTCTGGCTTCACACTGGTTTCACAACTGTTGTTGGTGACTTAGTTTGAATGTAAAGCTTTGGTTTTGGCTTAGAAAGCCCCACAAGGCTTGAGATGAGCGTCCGGAAGACATCCTGGACTGTCACACAATCCAGCTGCAGATGTGCTGGATGAAAGTCTTCCTTCTGAGGTTTTCTGATGTTAATATAAGCAACTTCATTAGTTGACTGTGCAGAGGATCAGGCCCTTCTCTGTTCACATGGACGTATTAACTGATGAAGCACCCCACAAGCAATTTCCTGAGCTCTCATCTCTGCTTCTTCACTTGGAAAGGGCAGGGTTTTGTTAAGCTTTCAGGAACATTTCAGAGGCCTTTTTTTTCCACTATCAAGGTGTTTTAGAGGGAAAGGACATCAACGAGCAATGTGATAGATACAGGGAGCTCTTATTTTGGTTGGGCAACAGATGAGGCATATGGGTAATTTATTGCACTATAATTGTGTTATGTGATATCGATGCTGCAGTATTAATGACTGCAAAGTGCCCAGATTGATTCAGATGGCCATTTACTGTCATTATTACAAATCTAAATAAATAAATAAGAGCAACTGAATTGATGCCTCTAAGAAGTGTTTCAAAGTCACCCGGTGACA
This sequence comes from Tetrax tetrax, assembly GCA_009806455.1. Classification (NCBI taxonomy): domain Eukaryota; kingdom Metazoa; phylum Chordata; class Aves; order Otidiformes; family Otididae; genus Tetrax; species Tetrax tetrax. The sequence continues at coordinate 2,959 of WHYT01017074.1, read as the reverse complement.
TATATGTAGGCGCTTGGGAACAGAAAGAGACTCAAACAATATCAGGGACATCTTTTATTGGGGTCAGAAAGAAATAGAACAATTAAGTCATTTTCAGTCATATACAATATATTAGGAACTGCTTTAACAAGCGCATTGCTAAACTGACTGGCATGAACAAAGCGTTTTAAAAAGCTGGGGTGTAAATATGCCAGGAAAAAAAAAGAAAGAAAACATGTAAACTATGCTCAAAAATAGTCTGTAAATGTAAGGAAACAAGAAAAACTGAGACAATCATGCACATACCTCTGCCGCTACCATGGCCCAGTGAATACAGTGGTTACCATGGCTGGATCTGGCTATGAGGTGGACTTTAGAGGGCAAGCTTTGTTTCTGATCTCTGCCCAAACACAGAGTCTTGATCCAGTCTGTTGGTTTGTGTACTTTGGGCAAGCCAACCTCACACTGCAAGAGCCAGCAAGTTAAGTTTGAATTTATCTCATGCCTTCAGGTTTCTCTTAGCATCCCCTGTCTGGCTGCCATATCACACAGACTGGGAGATGTATTATCACTTGATATTCCAAAATATGACTCTGCACTTTTTCCCTAAAATGCAAGAACAGCAGAAGTCAGAGAGCTAGCATTACTTGCATTTTGCAATGCTATTTATACATCTTTTTTTTTTTTTCCTGAACAGAAAATAGTACCTTAAAATGCAGATCTTGCTAAAAGGTAATGCTTCCATTAACCATTTGTTGAAAGAATTTATATATATCAAGCATAGGCTCTTTTTTTTTTTCTGTTAAACAGAAATTACCTTTGATAATCATTGGTACTGAAAGCAATGAGAGTAAGCCTGTTAAAATAAATAGCTTCTTCATACTCAGAGGTACCTTTGAGAATAGGTGGGACCCCAAGACAGCCAAGTAAGAACCTGGTAGTATTGATCTGCATGGGAAAAAAATCTCTTTTGGATCTTCATACACCCACAGCCTCTAATAATTATTGACTCAGTTGCCCAGATAAATTCCTTAGATAAATAACCAAAACCCAAATTAATATACTAACCTTTAATAATCCAGTTAACATTTTTCATAACAACAATAAAAAGAAAAAGATATGATTTCTTTTGAAGGTTTGTTTTTAGCAATGTTTTTGTGATGCAAACACTGGATCCAAGTCACCTGCCACGGACCAGGAAAGCAAGTCAACATCACAACAAGGACTAAATGTTGGATATTCTTACACTCATGGCTGGCGCTTCAGCAGCTACATTTCAATATCTCTTAATTTTATGGGTCATTAGAAACTTGAGAAATATGTGTCATGATTACTTCTCACCTCTGTGCACACAAATAACCTCATACACGCATATGTACACACACATCACTATTAAATGTACAGAGGGACCAGAAAATAACTTTCAAATACTCAGTTATAAAATTACCTGCTGAAAAAAAAAATAAAGCTCCAAAATGTGCCTGTTTGGTTTGTTGCTGTTTTTTTAAAAAACTTAACAGGCACTTTCAAGCTTCCACTCCTGGGGACTGAGGAAGCTGTGTAAGCTGTGAGGAGGATACTTGGAGGTTACTCCCAACACTGAGCTCCCCAGCAGCTGCTTCCCTCCCGCCTTCCCTGCACGGATAGAAACGCCTTGGCTGGGATTTTCCCCACTCATAACCAGAAGGAAGTGGCTGAAAAGGGATGTGGATCACAGTCCAGGAAGGAAAAAAAAAAAGTTATATTCATTCCTACCTGGGGTTTTTGATATGGGAAAATGTTGGGTTATTCAAGGAGAAGAGAAAAGACCTAGAAGAGAAATGTAAGGGCTTGTCTATAAATCTCTAATCAGACACTGTGACTTGCCCTGCTGAGGATATAAGGAAAGTTTGCATTAACAGCAAATATACACACAAAACATAGATAACGATGTCTTATGACCAGTGCTGCCTACATTATTTTTTGTGTGTACGATGGAAGGCTTTATTGATCATATTCAATCCAAAGATTAGCATTAATCTACAATCAGGTGGATATGAAAACTGCAAAATCAATTCACCTAGACACCGTTATTCTAGAAAACAATAATCTTCTGCCTCCCAATACACACTGGAATATTTTTTTCCTGTAGCAGAAAGGCTTATATCCTCTTGCCAGACTAAGGGCATATCAAAGTAGATAGTGGGCTTCAGCTGCATGACTCCCTGAATTTCTCTGACGGACAAAAATGGGTAGAAAACTATGAGTTTAATTTTTTTTGTTGGTGCCAGGGCTTTGTTTTCTTGGAAGGAAATTCCAAGGAATAGGACATTTTCTGCTTGTCACCGTAAAGGTATGGTTGCCAGCCATATAATTCTGACCTGAAATTTCTAAGTTTATTTTCAAGAGAGATATTGCAATACCACCAGGCGACAAGGGATGTGTAACAATGCCTTTAAACAAAATAGTTTTACATCTTCACGGAGGAGGGTGGTGTATATAGAAGAAATGAACAAAGCTTCAGATTAAAAGCTTGCCTGGATCTGCTTCCATTGACACTAATTTTGGTCTGGCATAACCTCTGATTTCACGGAAGTTGTTCATGATTTACTTCTTTGTCAGTGATCACTTCAGTCCCAAATTTCTTGGTAAACATCACAGGTATAAAGAGGCGATGAGAACGAAGCTTTAACACTCTAAAAATTAATAATTTATTAAAAACTTGTATATTAAGAATGAGCACAAAGAGTGGCTGTTAAGAGTGATAAGTAATTAAGACCCAGTTAAAAGCTACAAAAACATCTGCCTCTCCAGTTTTCTGAGGAAAATATCCTCTATTTTGGGATTCGTGAACCAAAATACATCAGTGCAAGAAAACTCAGAGAGCTTAAAATGGCCAACGAGCAACCTTGCTTGTTCAGCCTGAACCCTTCCCTAGCTTTATGCAGAGCAAACAGCCAGCAGCAAGTCCAGATTTAAAAAAAAAAAAAAAAAAAAAAAA
>WHYT01017073.1:249143-266397 GCA_009806455.1 Tetrax tetrax | reverse complement strand
CCGGAGCCGGGAGCGGAGCCCCGCGGCGCGGCCCCGCGCGTCCCAGGCGGGGCCGCAGGCGTCAGGGCCCGGCTGCGGGAGCTCGCCGGGAGTGACCCGCCCGGCCGCGGGCCTGGCCGTGCGGGACAGGTGCGGGGCGAGCGGCGCGGCCCGGGGCGGCGGGGCGGGGAAGGCCCCGAGGGCGGCGGGAGGGCGGCGGCGGGTTCCGTGCCGCGTCCTGCCGCCGCGGGTGCTCCGAAAAAGCCGTGGTTTTGGGCTGGATTGGTAAAGAAGAGGGCAACTTCCCAGGGACGTCAGCAGCCCGGGCGCGCACAGCGCCGTGGCGAGCGGATCCCGTGCCGGCTCCTGCGCGGCCGGTCCCGGCGGGGGTGCCCGGGCCGACGGGGTGGGAATGGAGCTTTTGGGTTTATTTTTCTTTTCAGGGAGAGTTCCCGAGTTCGGAACTGTCGTTTCACGTTTGGTTACTGCCAACAAATCAGTTTGTTAAGGTGTTTGTGTAGCAGAGGAAAAAAATGCGGGGATATTGTCTGTACAAAACGGTTATTTTGGAAAGCTCTGTTTCCTTTAGAAAGAAGTTATTTATTTTGGTGATTTTTTGAGGGAGGAGCACATGCTGCAAAGCCCGGCAGTAGCAGAAGGGCGCAGGTGCCGAAGCCGTAGAGAGCGGAACTGCGTGAGAGCAGGGTCAGCACAGCTGCGATGGGCAGGAGAGAGGTGCGTAAATAACAACATGGAGTAAATACCGGCCATCTCTTCCTTAGCCTACGGAAAAAAAGATTCTAGTGAAACGACAACGCGTTCCCAAGTGACAACAAGGAAATAATTTGCGTAATGACTAATTAACTGGTGATACTTATTACTGCGGGGGAAGTCCGAGGGTGAGAAGCTGAGGTCGGGTGCTGGGAAGCGGCGGTGGATCTCAGGGCCCCGCCGGGGCGCGCGGGAGGGCATCGCACAGCTCCCTGATGCTCTGCGTCTGTTTGGCGCTGAGCCTCGCTGGACCCACTGGCGTACAGCAGCGTTACGGCAGTTTAAAGGAGATAGATGAGAACGAAATCAAAGGCTCGGCATCCCCGCTTTCCCTGAAACGGGTGACATTCTCCCGTGCGTGGAAGGTCAGGATGTGCCGCGGTGTCAGGAGTCTCCCCGCTCGCTGGGCTGGGCATGCTGCCCGTGCAACTTCTGGGGGAGCGGAGCATCCGACGGTCCGTCTGGAGGGGACGGGGATGCTGGGTGGGTGCGCCCTGAGCTGGGCTCTGCGGCTGCAGCACGTGCTTTTGCAATTTAAATTTTCTGAGGCCTACGTCACCCTGCTTTCCGCGGCTCGTGTCGGATCAGGTGTTGACCAGAACATTGTAAAATGGAATAGGACTTCCCTGGATTTAAAGACTGGGCTTCTGAGCTATGAATCTTCTTTAAGCTGATTTTGAAACAAAAGATGTTTAAATAGAAAAGCGATGACCGAACATTTAAAGTTTTATAAGCGGTTAGTCTCCAGACCTGTGAAAATTTTGGAAACTTGTTACCCTGTATGTCGTATGTATGACTGAACGGTGATTGTGGAGTCTGCCTGCTTCACGTGACACCTGAAAGTACGGGATTGTGCAGTGGTTATTTACTCAGGATACTGAGGAATGACATGCAGGCAGCAAATTTCTTAGTCTGGTACGTGAGAGAGAAAGTGCCAGGGCGTACTTATTGTCTCATTTCCTTAGAGCCATCATTGGATTAAAATTATTTTGAATGGCCGGCAGGGATCTGAGTCCAGGGATGCGTTGTTGTTCTGTGGGGCAATTGAATCAACGGGCAAAACTGGGGCATTATGTGAGCAATTTGTCATTCACTTGAGTCAGGAAAGCCAAAGCCGTCCCGTGAACACCCCTTACTGCAGCGGAGGGTATGGTTTGCGTACGTCCACTGCGCCGCAACGGCCTTCCCCGCGGGGGAACAGCCGTGCTTTGTCATTTCTTTTCATTTGCCCACCAAATCCTCCTTTATGCTGGCTGTCTCGGCAGCGGTGTGAGGGACAGCTGTGCCACGTGCTGGATAGGCACTTTGTGTTTTCTGGGCTGAAAGCTGTATTGCAAGCACGGGAAATCGCCGCTTCGGATGTGTGCGACGGCTGCCTGCAGCCCCGGCCCTCCTCGGCAGGCGTCTGGCCTGCGTCCTTCGGCCTCGTGGCAGAAGACGAGAGAGTTGTAGATCTGGTAGGGTAACAAGGTAGTGGATGGTGTCTGTCTTCAGGAGCATCAACAAAACAGTTTGATTAGTGGAAGCAGAGAATTTTAATTTAAAATTTCTCTGGTCTATTATTATCCAATTGCAGAAGTGATCACACTCCTAATTCAGCATGGTCTTTACTCGGGGTTTTCTCTGTAGGCACTCATGGCCCAGAAGTTACTCCTTGGCTGCCTTGCTGCGGTTGGTACAGCGTTGTGAGGGCTTTCAGCCCACTGCATCCCGGTGAGACCGAGGAGGTCCGAAAGCATAATCCTGAGGAAGGTGCTGGGACCGGGGCTTGGTGGGGTGCCGCGCGGGCCCTGGAGCACCTCGCAGTGGCAGCAGCCGCACCGCGGGCGCCTGGGGAGGGCTGGGGTGCAGAAAGGCTCTGCACTGGGCCACAGACACGCAGCCTGCTGCTGCTGCTGCCGCCGGCTGTGATGTGCCAGGGGCACGTGTAAAAAATTTCAGGGGATTTTGCTGATTTTACTGTAGCCTGGAAATGCTGTTGGTTCATTCTGCTTTGGGAAGTTCAACAATATAATCAGAAATAAATCAGTGGGAATCAGGCTGCTTCAAGCCTTAAGCGTAGACATTAATTTTCAGTTTTGGAGCAAGGTTAATTTTGTTTTGCATCACTCCACCTCTTGAATTCTATGTTGCTTCATTAAGTCTCAGATGCTGTTTGTCATTTTCTAGTATTACTAGGTAATAATTACTGAGCTTCTCTGTATTCTGCTTCCTATAGCCAGGCCAAGGAGTGAATAAACTAACATTTTTAGACACCTCTGTGACAAATACCACACACTGACAAGCATTTGAAAGTAGCAGGTGCTGCTGCTGCTTTCTTTTAAAACCTGTTTTGCATGGGGGTTTCTGGTGCCTGTCCAGTTTGCGTGCCTCGGGAGCACTGGAAATGCAACTTTCCAGAATTCCGTAAGCAGGGAAGATCCTGTTGAAAGGAACCTGTGATGTCATTTGCCGCAGTCTGTCCTCCAGGGGTTTTTAGAGGCCTGGTAAATGTACCGTTCTGTAGCCTTTGCCGTGTCTGAGCTTCACATCCCCACAGCAGGTGCGAATCTGGCTTCCCTGAACTTAGAGCCCGTGCGTACTGGAAACCTGGAAAGTAAGCTGGAGGTGCAGGAGATGATGTGTCACCCCAAACAGCCGAAGGAAACATTAAACATGCAAAGAGGTGTTGCTCCGCAGGGCGTTATTTTGGCTGCCCAGAGGAGACAGAGGGTTAGAGCTGCGTGGTGTTCACCGTACGGGGCAGGATGGGTTACCTGGCCGCAGTAAAGGTTCTTCCTTTGTGGTGTAGATGAGGATCTCACGGCCAGTTCAGATTAAACCATGTGCTTCCCTCTCTGTTTTTATTTCCTTTAAGTGCTTGTTTTATTCTGGCACCTCAGATTTAATGCAGTGGCGGTAAGGACATGGGAATGGCTGTAATTAGGAGGATGAGCCCTAGCACCTTCTGATGCCCGGAACAGAGGATAATTACTGCTTACGAACCACACATATAAACTGCGAGCGTCGTTTCTCTAACAGCTCTAACGCCGAGGAAGTCACACGTGTTGGATTATAAAAGATGCCTTGCTGTAACTATTCATTACTTTCAAAGGCTTAATATGTGTTTCCCTTTGCCTTGCACACATCTTAAACGCAGCTGTGAGGTGTGGAATCTGGCCGGGCTTGGTCTCTTCGGCATGGGAGTCCCCAGGGAAACCTGCCCCGCTGTGCTCAGCCCCGCGCAGGGCAGAGCGGGGCGGGCGGAGGCTTGCCTTTGGGAGTTGGAGCAGTTGCCTATGATTATTATTTTTAAAAATTTTATTAACAATTATATCTTGTAAACTCAGTTTTCCAAGTAATGCAGCAACGTAAACAACATTTCCTTCCTACCACCCCATAATTGTTTACTGGCGGGATAAACATGTGCATGGGTTTCTGTTGCTGTCCTCGGTGACGTTTGGAGTCTGTTCTGCCATGAAGATGTGCAGTTGTAATTCCCATCAGTGTCAATGAGAGTGCCCAGCAATTAACAGGGAAAGAGAGGGGACTGTTAAAACTATATCACAGTTGTGATGAAAGTTGAGTAGATCCCAAGATTAAAAAAAAATACACATTTAATATGAAGAGTTGGGAGGTGAAGGTTTTGCCAGAGGGGTTTTGTAACGGAGCATGGTTCCTGGTGAGGGTGTTCCAGCGAGCAGTCGGTGTCACCCCTTCCCCTTCCACCTGCAGCAGGTTGTGCAGGGTGAGCGTCTTGGTGGTTGCTTTGCTTGGGGAATAAAGCCAGTGACAGATCTTGGTTTCCACTGTTCTGTGCCTTCAGAACCAGCAGTAAATTTTCCTGCCCTGAGGCTGATCCAAAATTTCTTCCATAGCTTCCGTGGACACAACAGGAGCGCCAGCAGCAGTGTTGAGTTGGTGTAGGTCCAGGCCCATGGGGCTGCCTGCGCCCTTCGGACTGTTTGGTGACCACCTGAGGGTTTGATGAGCTCTGACCACGGGATGAAATCCAGGTGTGTGTTAGGAGAATTGCTTTTCCTATGGGATCAATTATTTTTGTTTGAATGTCTGCTTGCTGTCAGCTGCTACCCAGTGAAATAGTCCACGTTTCACATGGTGTGCGTGTGCTGTGTTGTTATAAAATAATATTTTTATCCAAACTATCTTTATTTGAGGTAGCTGGGAGAACTCTCTTTTAATGTACTATAATAAAAATAAGTCAAAGTTTCCAGTAGGTATAATCTGTTAGTCCACACTAAATTATAACTTAAATTCTCACTAAATGCAGCTTGATTTTTTTTTTCAATGAGGTGATTGCTATCTGGTATTAATTAGCAATAGCAGCAGCAGTTTATAAGGTAAAGGTACCGTTGTGTCACAGGGATGCTAAGCAGTGTGCTCCGAGTTCATTTTCGTTTGAATCTACAGATTGCACAGGAAAACGAGGAAGCCAGTTTGGAGTGATCCAAAGTGGGCTGTGAGTTTTGTGTGGCTGGCGTATCATTTCCACGAGCCAGGTGTGAAATGAGCTTTAACCCAGCGCGGGGGCGTGGGCGGCGCTGTCCCCCTGCTGCCGCGCAGCCCCCGGTCTGTGTGTCCTTCTGCAGCCCCGCTACGCAGAGAAACAACATCAGCCCTGTCGGAAGGCGTGCAGCTGCCTGTGTTGCTCTGAGGACCTTATGCTTCTGGCAAATCTGCCAAATATTTATTGTCACAGAAAAATATTTTGGGATGTAAATATACAAACTGTAAATCGGTGGCTGAATCAGAACGAATTTCGGCACGATAAAAAGCAGTGAGTACTAGATGGGTTAAGGTATGTCTAGTCACTTGGCTTTTTGAGCAGAGAGCTTTCACGCAGCCCTCTGTCGCTAGCCCAGCTGTATTCCCCTCATTTTATCAGTTCTTTGTGTGACTTCACAGGTGGCAGGCTAAACTTCTGCCTGGAGTCCGGGTTCTCCTACCGGAAGCATACCCTACTGCCGGCCCTGAGGGAGGCTGCTCTTGTAAAAGGCATTTTTCTCCCTTACGAACTTGTCAGTGACGGTACCTTCAGAGCTGGGTCTTACTAAAGTGCCTCAGTCTGGCTTGCAGTAGCACAGAAAAAAATTAACAGCGCGCGCTGAATTTCCCCCTTATCTCGCTATACCACGTTTTATATATCTTGTAGTGAGCTGTTTTGTTTCTACGGTTTCAGACTTCGTGTTCCAGAAGATTAATAGACTTAGCAGCCCTGTTTGCTAAGCTTAGCCATGATAACAATGCAATAAGTCATGAGGCGGCCACAGATCATCTGGCAAGGCAAAATACGCCTTGGGCTTGGACCGGAGCAGGTATTATTTGCAGAGAAAAATAAAATGTTGAAAGCATTGTAAATAACCCATCCTGCCTTGGGTGGCTGTAGGCCCAAGTTTGCCCAAAGAGGCCGCCTGGGGAGCTCCGCTGATGGCCTCTGCATTCTCCCTCTATACGTACCCACAGACAGAGACAGGCAGTGTGTACCAAGTGCGTGCGTGGTCCGTAACGCAGCGGGCACGAAGCACGGGTTGTTCCTCTGCCCGCGCTCGGGTGAAGGTGCCGGCGGCGCAGGCTGGAGGAGCAGAGAGCAGCGCGGTGCCGCAGCCCGGGCTCCCACACGCCTGCAGCGGCCGCGCGTGTTCCTGCTGCGCTGCTGGCTCCCGCGCAAGCAAGCCCGGCTGCGAGCGGTGAGTAAGGACTTGGGAACCCAGAGCATGTTTGGGCTCCGGGCCCAATCCTGCTTCCAGAGAAGTTAATGGGAATTTTTCCTTCTAAAAAAGGGAGAGCGGTCAGAGCTCGTCAGCTTGTTCTGCAAGGCCCTCGATGCTCCTCGCTCAGTTGTTCTCTAGCCCCAGGCTCCCACTTTGTGTGGGGAGGAGATGGCCCGCAGGTGGGTGGCCGCAGCATGCGGTGGGTGAGCCTGCAGCAGGGCGTGCGGGACGGGAGCGCGCTCCTGAGACCGCTTCAGCGCTGGCCTTGTGGTGATGGCGTCTCCACTGCGGTGACACCTAAGCAGGGCTTACGGAGATAAGCCTTTCTTTTAAATCTAAGAAAGTGAAAATGAAGTTGGCTGCGTTAATTGGGTCTAGATGTACCCGGGGTCTCGAGCCTTTAAGCGCCGTGCTCCCCAGGGTACCGCAGCGGAGTGTGCGGGCTGCGGGAGCTCGCCGAGGCAGGCAGACGTGTCAGGTTTTCCGAGCAGGGTGCCAAGCTGAAGGCAGCAGTAATTAGGCCGGGATTCACACGTGTCTGTGCGCGCAGGCCCCCCAGCACCGGTGCTCCGACGCCTGCCAGGCTGTGCTCGCGGAGGTGCGGGCGGGATGGCGGCCGCGCCGGGCTGGCTGTGCGGAACTGGCCACCTTCCTCCTCCTCGCCATCCCCGCGGGCCGGTGCCCGCCGTCCCTGCTAACACTGGCTGTCTCAGCGTCGCCTGTGCCATCTGGTTTCCACGGAAGAGGGGTCCTGTCATCTGCAGGAACTGATAAACACAGCGTGATTTGCTTGTGAGAAATAAACTCCAGTTTTTTTTTTTTTCTGAGGCTGGAAAAAAAATCCAAACAAAAAAATGTTTCTTCCAGTATTTGGAAGCCTTTATTGGTGCCTGAGCAGCATTCCTGACTTTATGTGATCACTTCTGGTTTTCAGTGAAATCCTTTCCATGCGTCATTTCATACAGGAATCCTTCAGGGCTCGATACGTAGGCAAAACTTAAACTGACATGGGGGCTTCCTTCACGAGCAGTGAAAAATCAAAGGTGGTGAGTCTGTGATACTAACGTAATTATGTGCTTTCCAGCTGTTTGATGTGGAGCAGCTAAAAATGTTCTTCTGGGAGCGCAGGCACTTGCTGCTGTGACAGCCTTGCAGACTGCTTAGAAGAAAGTCCCTGGGAAAATATCTTGCTTGCTGCTTATCAGTGTTTTATTGAGCTCCTGTATTTATGTGCAAATATATTCCATAAATAAACCTTTAATGATGTGATTTTTTTGTGAAAAGTAGAGGCAGCTCTGTTCAATTCTTCTAATTAAATACAGCTAATGGTGGCAACTAAAATACAAGAATTTGAACTTCATTCACTTATTTTTCTTCATGAATGAAAATTATTGCTGTGGATTTGTTTGTTTTGTTTTTTACAACTTCTAAGCATTCTGTCTTTAATCATCATTTTTATAAAAATTACTTTTTAAAAAATCTTTTCAGAAGCTCTTTTCCAAATATTCCATGGTTTTTTGTAAAGGGCTAGAATTTTAAACTTTCAGATTTGGTATTTTTAAGTGGCTTTTAGAGTGGCTTAAGAGTGAGAGTACAAGGAAATGAAATCTTTTGAGCGTTCTCCAGAATTCCTTCACTGTGTTGTTCAGTTGGGTAGCTCGCACGGGTGCGTTAGTGCGAAAGGAGGCACGTCGAGGAGAACTCTGGTAGAGGATGGAGAGGAGCCTGCCATGTGAGCAATACTTTGGGAAAACAGATCAAAGCGGTGGGGTAGACAGCGATGGTGAGTGGTTTGGGTGTTTTGCTGCTGTGCCTGCGTGAGCTCCGCGAGCACGTGGGCTCGCACGCTCCCCTCTGCCCTCTTCTCTAGAGAGAGAACGGACACGGAGCTGTAGAATGAGCGCTCGGCGTGTGAGCGGCACCGTTACATGGGCTGGAGCACTTTTTGTAGTGGGTTTTCGTACGGCATCGTTTTTCAAGCTGTTATTTTGGCTAGTTTAAAAATGGTGAATGTTTAAAGTAACGCTAATAACAGGGGTATAACCCGAGTCTTTTAGGCTCTTTTTGTTTAAAATTTTTGGTGCACAGTTGTGGTCCTTTGACATGATAACACTGGTGTTTTTATTCTGTTGTAGCAGGCTTTTGGGGGAAATGATCCATTTTTACGTTGCATGAATATATATAGGCTATTTCTTCTGCAAGAAGACTTAATGGGAGTTTGAAGGTTATGTGCTCCGTGACTGGGTGCTGCTTGACCGTAGAAAAAGTTGCCTGTGGAGTGAGCAAGAAGGACGCAGGTCGCTTCTCTGTGCTCAGGAAGGAGGCTGTATGGGAAACGCTGCTCCCTGGGCCTGACGGGAGCAGAGCGGGCTGGGAGCGTGAGTCGCAGGCACGTCTTGTTGGAACAGGAGCGAGCCAGCAGCTAGTCCGATGTCAGACCCCAAGGAATCCAGGGATGCAAGAGGGTAGTGAAGGGTCCACATTCGTTCTGCCTTGGAGACGTTCCGTGATGGTTCAGTGGAAGATGGGGGCTCAGAGTAGTTCAGATGGCTCAGCTGTGCAATGGCATAAATACAAACTTAGCGAGGCAGGGGGCTGTGACCCAGTCCGCAACCCAGAGACAAAAAGCATTCGAGATCTGCCTGGCCGAGCTGGAAAGCCCCTGCAGGTACCGTTTGCGGTGATGCAGAAGAAGGTGCCACCGTGCTCACTGCGCCTTCCACGCCAGGTGCCTTTGTGTGTCACACCAGTGGTGACTGCCTCTCCTGACTAGTCGTAGCCCCTGGCGCCGGGAGAAAGGCCAGCCCTCCGCACTGGGAGGGTGTCCCCATGCCCTGCGTCGCTGCCGCCGCGCTGGGAACAGCCCCTTCCCCATTCACCTCCTCCGGCCGTGGCGTTTCTTCTGGCTGTGGTTTTGTGCAGAAGCAGCTGTTCTGAGCAGGGGCTGGTAGTGGGCTGGCTTTTGTGATTATTGTTAGCTACCTAAATATCACGATTCAAGGTAAACAAGCCTAACAATAAATCATAGCAAATACTGCTTGAAAAATGGTCTCAAAGACATTCTTCACTTCTTTCCTAAAATAAAGCATAGTCATTCCGGTTTTGTTGCTTCTTTTTAGTACTGGTGACTAATTTGGAGTTTTTCCTTGAAATCTGAAGACACGTATTTATTTAGCTTGGGTGAGGTTGTTCACGATGCAAAGTGAATCACATCAGTAAGTGTTTCTGTGCTGCTGAGTGCTGTACGTGTGGTGATCTCTGTGCAGTCTCTGTTAAGCACCTCCTGGAGCTGGTCGGTTCTGCTGTACGCTGACGAATCGGTCTGGTCTTGTATTTGTGCCCAGCAGTTATCTCAGATACCTCGTGTGGTGACACAGCATAGGGAGTTAGGAAACCCCATTCTCTAGATTCTCTAGGACTTAGATTCTTACATAAATAATTAAATTATTTTAAATTCATTGTATTTTCTGGCAAGTTTTGTAAGTTTTTACTATGCTGGAAGGATATGACTGATAAATAAAAATTAAATATAAGGCCCAAATGTATTAAGCCGTAGAAAATTCTCTCTTTTGGATTTCAGATTCTTTGGGAAACAGAAAGCTTTGATAAAGTTGGCTTTATCTCCTGTCTTGCAACAGGTGCTGGAGTACTTCTCCAGCCCTGTCGTTGCCTTGTGACTCACGTTAAGGTCCTCGCACTGAGCTGCTGATGCCTTTTCTGTGGGTGTCCCCGCGTGGCAGTGCTGCGAGCGTTGGAGCCTGGGGTGATTTTGGATGCGCGAGTGCCCAGGCCTTTCTCGGAGGTGCTGTGCCGGGGTGCCGCTCTGCCGTGCTGTGGTGCCGGGGCGATGGCTTGGCACTGCCCGTGACCCTCCTTCAGTCCCTACCACATCGTGACCCCGTTTTCACCCATTCCCGTGTGATTTTCTCATCCTTGCAGAGAAGTGTGTGATTGTCACGGCATTGCCATAGCTCACCATTACTGAGCTGAAGTGACCAGGCCATCGAAACCTGAGCTCTAACTTGCTGGCGAAAGCGGAACTGTGTAACGTGTTCCTCATTATCCGTATTCGTGTCCCTTTTTCTTTGCCCTCAAGTCAGATGCGAGATGAGGCAATGCACATAATTGTAACTTCTGCTTTGCCTCGCTGGGAGTGCACCCGTTTGTGCGGCGGGCAGAGAGTGGTGAGGTGCCCTGCACTGAATTTCGTGAGGACACCCCGGTCCTCCCCGGCAGGCCCCGCTGCGGCAGGGGTGTGTGGCGGTTCCGGGGGTGGGACGGCGGGGTGTGACCAGGAGCAGGACAGCGCGCCGGCTGGGAGCAGGTGACATGAATGGCCTTTGCTGTTTCTGGTAATTAAGTTCAGATTTAATCCCACCAATTAATTTGACGTGTGCAAGGATGTGGTGGCTGCATCCAGACTCCTGGTTCGTAATTATTCACATAGCAAAACAATCGTCATAGGCATGGGCAAGGACTTTGAAATCTAGAGTCTGGTGACGGGGGCGACGCAGGAGAGGGGGCCCGGGCTGGGGCAGCTTAGTGGAGCTAAGCAGAGGAGCTTGTTGGCTGGAGCAAATGCTATTAGCAATAAATTAATGATAACGTTAGTACTGACCACGCACATGCTGTAATCCATCAGGTGCTCACCAGGGCGGTGTCTCAGGACTCCTTTTACCCGCTGCTGGGGTCCATTTCTGGGAAGGCAAAGCCACCCTTTGCAACCAGGGCCACGGGGCAGCTGCTTTAGGAAGGGACATGGAAAACGACGTGGCTGATTGAAAAACTGGGAACCTTTCTAGAGGTAACACGGAGATTTAATTTTGGATCTTCGCAGTAATAAGGTGCTGGTATTTTTTCCCTTGCTATGCAGTGGGTGTTAAGGCATGTCTGACCTGCAAGAAGCTGGGCTGGTGTCTGCTGCGTCTCTCGCCAGAGAGCTCCTCCGGGTCACTTTTCCTCCCTGAAACAATCAGCGTCAGCTGAATTTGATGTTAGAGGGAAGCGGTTGCTTCCCTTGCTGAGTCACGGGCATCGCTTTTTTCTGTAGTAGTTGTTACCGTGGACGATGCTAATAATCCTGTCTCTCCTATATGTAACATTTCCTATGTATGCACACACGTACAGTTAGAAATCTCCTGTCAGCGTGGGAGTGTTTGTCGGTGATGTGGAGCTATCCTTTTTGCCACTGTTACAAGTACGTCCCAGTTTGGAATCTCGGTTGTGGGACTCGTCCCGGGGTTCACCACGTGGCTGTGTTCCTGAGGAAGGCACCCCAAACCTGCTGCGGACGGGGCGGTCCTTGCTAACCTAACGGACGGCACCTCCAGCCTGCTCCACTGGAACAAGCAGGAAAAGTGACAAGCATTACTGCCACTGCTGTGTGTGATTTGGGAGAGAGCAGGAAATTTCCAGGTGAAATTTGCCTTTGTAGCGGCAGGGGACGGTTTGGAGTGACCGATATGCCAGACCAGCTGTGCTCGCACCCGCTGTGCTGCCCCTGAGGAGACACTGGGTTTGAGGGAGACGGACCCTGTGCGATGCCATCGATGTGGGTCATCTCGCTCCTCTCCTGCATCGCTTGGCTTACATACGTTCACAGTTAGTCAAACAAAATGTCTTCATGTGCAAGAGTCCAACGAATAAATAGCTCTGTACATTTTTAGTTATGGCCTCTGTGTAGAAACTCGGTTTAAAATCAGTATTCATTAGAACAAGCACCTAAGACTGGTTTTAGTAAAAGAGGTTTTGGTTGTTTCAGTTCAGTTTGTTTTCTTTTTAAAAAAAAAAGTTACTTACTGGAGTTTTACGTTAAATCACTAGATTACTGTCATTTTTAAACATAAACATAATCTTTTTAGACTTGTGTGGGAAATGTCACTTCTTTTATGGTTGAAATTCCCCTATGGCGGGATAATAAAAAACTTCCTATTTCCAAAATACATGATGTGAATGTTATGGTAAAGGAATTACAGTATGGATATGTTTTTACTAGCAGAAACAAGATTTCCAGCTTCAGTGGTGTGGATGGCTGTGTGAACGCTTTGTAATACATAAATCAGTGGCAACGCGGATTAAAGGCAGGGTAGTCCTTCCTGCCATTTTGTGCCGCTGGCTTACGAGTTGGAAGAGCAGAACAAAGCTAGTGCACACATTTCCTGGTCTAGGGACAGACCTGACCTTTCCTGGTTTAGTTTATAAATACACATCCATCTCGTGCTGGCAGATACGGGAATTCTGTGTGTCTCTGAAGTCCCAAATTTTGTAAAGGAGATTGATGTATACCACAGGTTATAAAATAAGAAGAATTTCAACCGGTTACTTCATCTACTCTCTAAAGGAAAGAGGGCTTACGGAATTTGCAGTATAACTTTCTGACTTGAAAACAGCATTACTGTAATTAATCTAAAGTAAGAAAGGATTGGGCTATGGGATTTGTACGTCCGTGCCGTTACAGTGTCACTGGGCATTGGTTCACAGTTTGATTAGGGATGTAAATTTTGGGGAATGATTTCAAGGAACTATCTCATTTCTGCACATTGCAGTAACGCGTGCACAGCTGGGAGCACTTGTTCTACAACATGTTGCCTCTTTTTTCATTATTTGTCCAATTTTCATTAATTGAGTACACTTGGATGTCTTAAATTCAGATGAATGTTGCAGTTACATGTTTCTGCTAGAACGCTTTCAGAAACTGAAATGTGCTGAAGACAAAACCACGGCTGATGAGGATCTGCTGAAGGAGCCCACTGAAGTCAGTGGGAGGTTGTGCTGCCTTCCCAAGCAGCTCTGTCAGAGCTAAACCAGAACAGAAATAACCTTTAAAACACTACTACTAGTACTACTACTGCTAAAACTATGTGTATTATGCAAAATATCTGGGTCATAGCAGCAGCGCTGGCAGTTTTTATACAAATCCGGTGTGGGACTTGCGTGGTAGTTCAGTGCTGGTGCGTGCTGGTCGTTCCACCGAGCTCTGTTGATGGCACAGAGTGCTGGGCTGTGGGGGGCTGCGAAATGCGCCTCGAGTGGCGCAGTGTCTGAGCATCCCCGCTTCAGAGCTGGCTGGGCTGGGCTGCTGCCTTGCACTTGCCTTTTTCTCCACCCGTGTGAAAGTACAAACTTGGGAGGGGGCTCTTTTTGCCTTCACAGGCTGTCGTGTGGGTGCAGTGGGCAGGGTTCTGGGGAGCTGGAGAGTACAAGACCAGTTTGGTTTGTTCGGCAGAGGTTTACTAGAGAATGTTTTTCTTTAACCAGTCCTTCACTGTTATGTGGCCAAGATGTTAATTAGATCATTGTTTCTGCTTAATTTAGTGACAGCGCTATAATTATAACCCTCAATTGTGCCATGAAGTGGTTGCTGTATCTTTTCCAAATTTTGTGTTGAAGATGTGCTATTGGTAAACTTTGGATTTGGCAGAGGTGTTTTGAAAATACTGTTGGGCAGTCAGTAATTTTTGTATTTCTTTATTTAAAAGACAGCCAGTTGGCAATTTCAAGCTTTGAGACTGTACCGCCAATGTAAATAGAATATTGATTTTATTCCATTTCCTGTCTCATTAGAGTCATTGTCATGAGGGTGGGTTCACGTTGTGTAATTATCTGCTCTTGCTGACAGTTCTCATGTCATTGAGACTGGCGTTTCCAGCTTCCACTTTCTCTGAGCATAAAAATAGCTGTCTCCACTGCCATGTTCTTCTTTAGGGGTGTGCTTTTTGCCTGCCCAGCTTTGTACATCTGTCTGTCTGAGCGACATGTGTGAACTGAGATACAGAAAACAGGAAGGTCCAGCAAAGGCAGTTACCGGGAGGGTGAAAACAATGGCTCCTCGGGAGCGGTTCCCAGCGCGGGAGACACTGCTCTTGGGACACCTCGGGCTTGTGTCAAACGTCAGTGAGAGGAGGGGGAGAAATGTGTCGGTACCTTGGCCGTGCTACACTTTGTATAGCAGTAACGGGAAGTCATAAAAGTTGAACGCGTTTAATCAGAACTTAGAAACTATAATCACGTGGCCCTTTCTGTGTTAGTTTCACTTTCTTGGGCATTTTCAGATAACTTGTCCATTGATTTGTGAAGTTGTTCCTTAATGATTTTCATTGCCCTAGCTCAGCAGACAACTTAGTAATCTCTCTTACCCTCTTAAGGAATGACTTCAGTGTTAGTCCTCTCTTTTGTCTTTTCTGAGAATCACTTTTTCATTTGCTTTCAATATTGTTAGCTTAATTTTCCTTGTATTCCAAATAATCAGTGAAGGCAGGGCTATGCTTTGTCCAAACCAATGTTGCAGCAGTCCCAAGATAAGTAGCAAATACTTTCAAATTTCAAAAGGTGAACTTCAAAAACCAACTATGCTAAGAATAGTCTTTAGTGCTGAATGGCCTACTAGGTGGAGTGTGGAAGCTGTCAGCTCCCAAATAAGTTTGAATTTAATTAAAAAAAAAAAAAAAAAAAAAGAGTAAAAAATCAACTCGGCCCCTTTCCTGTCTCCTCACTGTGGTTCCTCCCCCTGGATTTGTTGCAGTCTTTCCTAGCTTGTCAGAGGCAGCCCAAAGAGAGACATCACGTACATCTGCTGGGTTTTTGTGCAGACAGTGGTATCCTTCAGTATTTGAGGCTTACTGGGGATTCCTTGTTGGCTTGGAATGTCACCAGAGAATTTCAAAGTGAGCGGAAAATAGTTTATGCAGATAAAAACATTATAATTCTATGTTAACATTTTTATTTAGTGGAGATATGGAGATACACCTCTGGTCTGAAGTCACTCTTTACTTTTGCTAGAAGGCTGTTTTTAAAGCTAACATTTCTGGCTATGTTTTCAGGTAGATAACAAATTCTGACAGAACAATTTTTATTCAAGTAACTGTGGAGACAAAATATACATCTAGCATTGAGATTTACCTCTGAGGCATGGCAGCTCCTCAGAGTAATACTTTTCTTTTTGTAGCTGGCAGCCTGCAGAATGAAGGGTGAAATTCAGGCAGGTTTAACGCAGTTACAGGCGTAACCTCGACCTCGACAGGAGCAGGATGTCGCTGCGAGTAAGTGGCTAGTCTGACTCCAAATAGAAAATGTATTACAAAGCTAGGAATAAAGCATAGTTTTGTTTTACCAGGAAGATTACTCCTTTCACTTTATGTGAGCAGAAAAAAGATAGTTTTCATCTGTTTTCATTTTGAATGTTGCCTTCATGCTATCTTTCTTTCCTCGTTAGGAGTGACTGCTCTTGTAATGAGAATGAAATTAAATATCTTGTTTTGAATACGTGGCCTTTAACTTGCTTTGGCTCTAGCATGTAAAATATATCAGTTGCTGCTCTAACTCTTCCTTGGTGTTTGGGAAAATCAATGCTTGGTATGGATTGTATACCAAACGGATGAACAGGAGAAAATCCCTGCCTAGAGCCGTGACACAGCTTTGCTGTAGAGAGCTCTTACTGCCTGCGTGGGCATCACCCTCTCCTGAGGGTCTCACGGGGCATAAACGACACTCCAAAGTTATCATTTTGTGCCGTGCAAGAGTGGCGGTGGGAGGAGGCGGATACACCTGTGTCTGCGGGGCACAGCCTGAGTCGTGGTACACCTTGGCCAGAGGCCGGGGGGTGTGGTGCAGGCTTCTGAAAGCTCTCCGATGTGAATGCACGAGGTGGCTGGGGACGCCTGGAGCCCGTCCCACCGGGGCGCTCGGGTGGGCCCGCTGTCACCCACCCGTGGGCAGGCAGCATCGTGAGGCCCTGGTGTGGTGTTCTGTGCTGCCGGATCTCCTGGTGCTACCCCATCACGGCTGGGTGGCGTGGCACAGGCGGGAGTCCAAACTCGTTTGCCCAAGCGCTCGTTACAGAACGAGCTTTCAGGAGCTGAGGCTCTGCTGTAACCCCAGTGCTGGTCGGCAGTGACCGCGGGCACGGGGCGACTCTGGCTTCTGAGTTTTAGACAGCTGAAGCAAGTGACTATCTGTATTCACCAACAAGACACCTCGTTGTTAACTTGTGCTTGTGAGTAATTATGCACTGTTGTTTGTCTCCTGCAAGCAGGGATTAAAAATGCGGGCACGATTAGAAGCGTCCTGGCAAGGAAACCCCGGTGCCTGTTATAATCTTGGTAGCTGTATTAGGTGTGCTTTACTTTGTTTTTCTACTCACTCGGTCCCTGGAAAAAGACTCCTTGTAGACTTTCCTCGTCTGTTGTTGGCATCCACGCTGACCGGCATCGCTTCCCAAGATGCGCTTCTGGTGTCGGTGTCGGCGGTGGCGATGGGAGACAGGAAGATGATGGAGCAGAGTCCTTAGAAAGGCAGGGGTGGGAGCAGCCTTCCCGCAGGCGCGGGTGGGGGGGTTGCGGTGCCGGGGGTGGGTTGCCGTGTCGGTGTTGCCCGCGGGCTCTGCCCCCTGCGCCGGGCCGGGCCGGGAGCGGTGTGCGTTGCAGGGGGCAGCCTGGGCATCCGGAACGCGCCGCGGAGGAACCCCCGTCCCCCTTGGGCCCGGGGGAAGGTTCTCCCTGCCGTTTCCAGAGGTTAAACGCCCGGGTGGCGTTTTGGGGCGAGTGCTGTTTACGTGACGCCTGTCGTTCCCCCGCAGTCGGTTAACGGGGGCACAGCGCGCTGAGCGCTGGTTCTCCCGGGCAAGGGGCGGCCCAGCGCTGGCCCCGGCCTCGGCGGTGACCCCCGAGGACGGCGCAGGGGTGGCTCCGGTTGCCTCGGGCGGCCCTTCGGGGTCTGTCCTTGGGAGGAGCCGTGGCGCTGCGTGACCCCGGGCGGCACGCACCGCACCGCACCGCAGGGTGCAGCGGGCTGCCGGC
>WHYT01017073.1:202711-249123 GCA_009806455.1 Tetrax tetrax | reverse complement strand
AAAAAAAAAAAAAAAAAAAAAAAAAAAAGCAAAGCAAACCAGTCTCGAGCGTTGCTCTAAACTGCTGCATCTGTCTATGCCAAACTAATCGATACCGATTGCACCACAAAACCCCGCTGCAAATTCCGCTGCCTGGAGATTACCTTTCAGACTGAACGCGGCTCGGACATCCCGTGTCAGAGGGTCTGCCACGTTTTCATGCCTGCGCTGTGGGCTCCGGTCGGCACTCAGGATGGGTCGCTGAGCGCACCGTAGTCCCGGGCCACACGTTTAGCCTGCACCTTGCTGGTGATCCTAGCCCTTCCCCGTGCGAAACCTCTGCCAATTAACAGTGTCACACTGTGAACTCCTGGGGGCACGGCTTCTCCTTGAGATTGCGGCCACCCCGTTTTACACGTACTTTTAAAATAGGGAGAGGGGGGAGAAACAAAAAAAGTATTCTGGAGGTGGCGCTTTCATCATTTCCAGATTATCAGTTCAGCTACTCGTTTGTCTGTTTTATTGGAAATTTTAACTGCCTGTAAAATCTAAAGATGGCTGTTAGTGTCACGCCAATTCGGGACACAAAATGGCTAACGCTGGAAGTGTGTAGGGAGTTCCAAAGGGGGACTTGCTCACGACCAGACACGGAATGTAAATTTGCACACCCATCGAAAAGCTGCCAAGTTGAAAACGGACGCGTAATCGCCTGCTTTGATTCATTGAAAGTGAGTAAATATTATATTATTTTCAAGGATGTATGGTTAATGGAAGAAGCAGCTGTAGCCAGAGAAACCGGCTGCCAGCAGCGGGATGTTTTGCTGCTGTTATTTTATTGATGCTTGTTGTTGACTTGTTTTGCTGTTTTCCTCAGGGGAAGGGGAGAGATAGGGGGAGTAAAGGGAAAATATGCGTGGCAGGGCTCGAATTCTCCAATATGGTTACAGTGACTAGTTCTTTGCCTCCAAATTTTTCTCTCCCCGTAGCTGGAATAAAGGGCACTCCACGTACAAACAGCAAAGTCACTGTAAGGATTCTTTGTTTTTAATAGCACAAACCACGTAAGCAATATGATGATTTGTTTCCATCTCGTAACTACCAGCAGGTTGTTGGTGTCTCTGGACAGCTGATGGTAAATCTTAGAAGAGTGTTTTCCTCCCTGGGTTATTTGGGTGTCTGTGAGCACCCTGCTTGTATTTCTGTATTGGGGACTGCCGTGGTGATCCTGTGCTTTCGCAAATGCACCTGCTTACGGGAAGGACAGCCTCAGGAGAAGGCAGGGTGCCACTAGACAGGCAAGCAGGGCTGTGGCAGAGAGGGTACGGCCTCACTGTGATTTTTAGGAGGCATGTCTGAGTTAGGTGCTGCGCGCGGATGGCTGCTGGTTTGCTGGCGCTGTAGTTTCAGTAAGAGGTGTTAAACGTGTGGATCCCAGTGCCTTCACCACATTTTTTATGAATTAAATAATCTTAGCATTTAAAATACTCCTCCCACAAACAGTACAGAATTAATCAGTAGAGTCATCACAAATCAAAAGTTGGGAAACAGAAATATGTCCGTCAGTTTTTTCTACAGTGTAATTTTCTCTTCCTGGGACCAAATCCTGGGCTGCTGAAGGAGGCTGAGCGCGTGGAGCTGGCCGATGGCAGAGATGTGCTGTGGGGAGGGAGTTGTAGCTGTAACCAGCTACTGCAGGTCGCTGTGCAGCCAGGCCCCGCGCGCAGCGGGAGCTGGGCAGGAAGTGGGTTTACAGCGGTTTTGTATAAACCCTGCAACGCTCCTGCGTTCAAAAACGTGTCCTGTCTCGGGTCAGGGTAGAGCGTTAACCTTTAAAACGTTCTCAGGCCTGAAACACGCAGCTCTACCATGTTTTAACTTGAGGATATTGAAATGTTTTTGTTTGTGTATTTACTTTGAAATTACAATAATAATACAGGGGGAAGGGATTGAAAAATTCCCTTTAGAATGTAGGAATAAAATGTTTCTATGTATTTAAAAAATGTTGGAGTTAGGGGCAGTGCCGGGGGCCGCAGCACCAATGGGGAGTCCTGGCCCCGCGGCGTCGCCCGTGGCGGAGGAACAGCCCACAGCCTCCTGCCCGTGTGGCCACTGCCCCTGGGCGGCAACGAGCCCGCCTGGCACTTCCTCAGCGTGGTCTGGCGTGGGCCAGCTGCCACTGGGAGATTGGGGCACCGCAGGGCCCACCGCAGCCGCCCCGCTGGTGCGTTGGTGGCGGAGGCTGCGCGACCTGCCGCAGCGGGACGGCCGTGCTCCAGCGCTGCGCCATTGCGGCGTACCTGCTGGAAATGCCAGCCTGGCCTTGCAGACTTAGACCTGCCTCTGTGCGAGGGTGAAGCCGAGCTAACTGGTAAAACAGTCCCCGCAGTATCCCCGGTTGGATTTCCCACTGAACCGGTATTTGATCGCACAGCGCGCTGCAGTTGCAGCGGCTTCACCCCACTGGCCTTGCGCTTCTCCAAGCGAGGATCCAACTCGAAAGGTTGAAACAAGACGCCAGAGTTGCCTGGACGTGAATCTCCTTTGCTGTGGGAGGCTCCGCCTGGGTTTGCTGTGAACCAGTATCCTCCACTCAGATTTCTGCCGTCCATGGTCATTGGAAGTGCCATAAAATCTGGGTGCTGGGCAAGGAGGCCAGTGGCACTGGAGTGTCCGTGTGGGCTCGTGTCTGGAGGAGAGACAAACTGGGGACCGCCCGGGTTTCCCTGTCCCTGATGGTGTGCTGGCTCTTCTGTTGCTGTCAGCAGGGCTCTTCATTTCCTTTTTTAATGAAGGGGATAATTATCACCCTTGTGAAGAGCTGCAGGGTCTGTGGATGGTACCTGCGGTAACGCGGCAGCGTTACTACGTTGTTTCGTAGTAACTCTGTAGAAAGGAGTCTTCTGTTGCCCATGTAAAGCCAGCGCCGTAGCCGAGCTGGGCGCTGGGAAGGCATCTGCTGTTTAAAAATACACTGCTGGCCAGATCTGTTTACTGGTGTCCGTGCTGAAAGGTTTGCCTGTGGCTGAGGTGCTTCTTCCGCGTGCTGCGTGCCGGAGAGGCTCCCGGGGAGCCGCGGATCCACCCGCTGCGGGGCTGGGCTGCCGAGAGCCGCTCGCCCCTGAGTGCTGGGGGGTTTGTTTTTATTTTTTTTTCCCCTCACTAGTTAAATGGCTTCTCTAAGGTGTGAGATACCGTTGGTAAACAGAAAATGGAATGTATCCCTTCGTTGATTCCCTGTCCAATCCAGGTAGCAGAAGAGCAGTTGTTCAGTTTGGGGTTTGTTTCAGATCTGTACATTTCTGTGTGCTAAGCTAAACAAGTGCTGGTTCCTCTGGTACCTTTTCTGCAATATCACTAACTTTTGCTGTTCTGCTAAAACAATTTACAGATACATTGTACCACTGGATTTGTCTAGGCCCTAAAGGTCAGTTAATAGTTTACAAAAAAAAAATAAATTTCAATTGGAAATTCGAAAGTAATTTTTACTATTTCAATAATGAGTGTGGATGTAATGTCCTTGCTCTTTACTGAAAAAGCAGTACACCTAAAATTTGACCTTTCTATTAAAACACTTGGTTTCTTGTAAATGTATGCAATATTAATTAACTCAGCAGCTGTTTTTGCGTTGTCTCTTGGACAGGAGACGTATTTAGTCATGGAATTTTTCTTTCCAGACTATGAATGCGTCTTCCCCTGGTAGCGCTGGTGTGAGCATGTCTTGGGAAAAACGCCGGCCGCGAGCTGGGAGCGGGCAGGTGCGTGTCAGCGCCGCAGGGCGCCGCAGCCCTGGCACAGGGCGCTGCGACCCGGGGTGGCCCGGGCGCGCGGCTATGTTTAGAACATCAACAGGCAGAGCAAATGCGTTCCGAGGGGACCCCGGGAAATGGCAGCACCCTTCAGCTCAGCCCGGCGGGCTTTGGCCTCCGTCCCAGGTGGGCGTTGTGCGGCGACAGAGCACGCGGAGCACCGCCGGCCGCGAGCCACCGCGGCTCATCTGGGCTGCTCCTGGGAGGTAAAAATAGGGGTCAGGAGTGGAACTTGCAGCTTGGGTAAGTGCTTGCTTTTTGTTTTTTCTTTTTCTCTCCCTGGGAAATGAAAGCAAAAACTGTATATGTAGGTCTAGAGCTAGAAGAGGGGGATGCCTCCTCCTCCTCGTCGTGTTGCCACGCGCAGGTGCCATGCTGGCGTTCTCGCTGGGCACGTGTTGTCTGTGCGGAACATGTCCTGTGCGCACACCCGGCTGCTCCTCCTCTCATTGTGAACCGGCAACAAACCGCAGTTGTGACACGTTACTGGGAAGCGCGGGGGAGAAAGGGAAGAGGCGCGCATCGCTGTGACCTGGCGAGGTGGTGCAGGAGGAGGTCAGGCCCTGTCAATCAGCGAGATTGTATCATCCCTCTGCTGAGCGCCCTGCTCCGTAATTAGTCCTAATGAAATCCGCAGGGCTGTCCTTCGGGTAGTGCATTAATCAAGATGAATGCGTGTGGGATAATCTAGCCCTTAGATATTAGCAGGATAATTTTAAAACAAGAATGATTATGTAGTATATTCAAATTGTGCGCTTGAGTGGCTGAATCGGCTCCAGCTCTGGCTCTGCGTTGTTTAAATGCCATGGGATTTTTTTTCCTAAATTTGGACACCTAAAAGCCTGTTAAACTGTCTACAGCAAAAATAAGCTCTTGTGTTCTTAAATCAGAAAACCGATTTGCAATAGAAATTAGATTTTTAGCATAATTTTAAAACATTTTTCTTCCTTTCTTTGCTTGAAAACATATGCCTAAGCAGGATTCATTTTTGAAATTACGTTAGCTTCATCAGATGTTCCGATAGATGAGTCATCTGACGTTTCTTGAAAACTGAGATAAAGGTGTCTTAACAATGGGGAGATGGAAGTCAAATGCAAATCTTGCGGGAGGCTGCAGATGCGCTGAGGACACCCCGCCAGCAAGCCTGCAGCTTGTCTGCGCGCCCCACGTCCTTCGGCTGCCGCGCTGGCTTCCTAGCCGTGCAGTTTTGAAAGTGCAGAGACAAGGAGGAGGAGAGCAGGGCAGCGGCGGTGCGGACGCAGCCTTTCTGCAGCGCTGCCTGGCTGCGCTCAGCGCTGCCGGCAGCCACAGCTTCTCCGCTGCAGGCAGTGGGCTTTCTGCCGTGGTGGTCCAGGACCTGCCCGGCACCGCGTGGGATTGCAGTGGACTCTGCACGCCGCGGGATTTGGGCTGAGCCGCAGTTTATCCCTTTGGAGCTAATGTTCGCTACGGGCACTGCAACTTTCAAATATTTTTGCTCTCTTAAGTTACACTCCTGCTGAGGTGACTGCTTCATGCTCGAGCTGGTTGTCCTGATGAAGTGTAAAAACTTTTTCCTACTCTTCCTTCAGCAGCTGAGAAGTCTTGACCATTGACTTTTCTCTGTTTGTTTTTTTTTTTTAATTCTAAGAAAAAGGTAGCGACTAGAAGTCTTTTTACCTACGATGGCTGAGTTTGAAGCCCTGGTGCCTCGTGTCTAAGATCCACCAGTACCCAGTATGTTGGTACTTTGTTTTCTGTTGTGGAAGTACTTATTTTTTAAAAATGAAACTTCTGAACTCTATAGTAGTGACATGTCACTTTTTACAGAGAAGCCTAAAAAATGTATAAATGCATTATTATTACAGATGAACTTGATGAGCACCTTATTTCTGCCGCCTCAGGGGTGGAATTGTTAATTGTTCGCTCAGACTGTGAAAACCCTGTTAAGAGAAAAACCAGCATCGTTTTGGGGATGGTCAGTAATGGACAGCTCTTCAATCCTCTCTCTGTGTTCCTTCTGTGCGGCGTTGTTTTTCCCTGTGGCTCTCCTGTTTCGCAGCAGCAGTTCTTGCCGTGGGAACCGGCTCCCGGCACCGTCCCAGCACCGTTCCGCCCCTGGTCGGGGTCTGGACACTGAGCGAGGGCAGCAGTGCCCCGTGTTCAAGCACAGGCTGTGGGTAGGGAAGGCGTTGGTGAAGAGCAGTTAAAAAGGATTCCTGCTTATCCTGTGTCTTTGCTCCGTGTTGCTTCCAAAGGGAACAAAAGGGAGATAGCAGAGTCTGGTGCCAACTGGAGCACCCTCCTGTTTGGAGGACCAGGATCCCAGACATGTGCCATGCCTTCTCAGTGACACTGATTACTCGATTTTGTCCCCTGCTTGCCTCGCTGTGTGTTTCCTCCCACCGGGCTTGTGTTGCAATGGTTGGGGGCAATAAGGGTGATCTTTCTCATCTTTAAAGGGTTCAGGCCACCTCAGTGAGTCTCTGTCTTGGCGGTGCTAATCGGTGGGCTGAATCGCGAGGGACTGGACTTGAGCGGGTGGATCTGCCCGCGGGCAGCGCAGTGGCAGCTGGTCCCTGCTCGCCTGACTGTCCTCACGCGGTGGCTGGGGGATCCAGGCGTTTGGCTGCACGGCAGCACGTGAATTAGTCCCTGTATAAAATAACGAAAGAGATGCTTTTATTCTGATCCAGAGTTCTTTTTCCTTCATTTGCACGGTGCCACTAGAAGGATTACTGCTGTTGAAATAAGGTTTAAGTCAATGTTGGATTGTCAGGTACTGAAACACAGGATTATGCAAATAGAAAAACCTTTTTGGGGGTCATGTTTGAATTGATTGAAATACTTAAGACTTATCCCCTTCATTAGAGAACACCTAATTATTTAACTGAGCACCCGTTGAGGTAGTTGGAAGCAACTGCGCCATTTTGATCAAATAGAGGAAAATATTAACATCTGTTTAAGTGGATTTTTAAAGAAGAATAGTAAATCCAGCTACTTCATCTGCAGGGTGCAGTGGTGCTGGAGTGTTTCACACCATCAACAGCAAGTGTGGGATGCAGCAGCTTCGTGAGCTCCTGCGCCTGAGTGGCAGCAATGTAGGCGACCTCGAAGGACCGCTGCTTCCCGTGACCCGCCAGAACCGGCGCTGGGAGCTGGTCGTGCACCCAGGCGATGCTGGCGGGAGCTCCGGCGCGTCCCTGGCGGGAGCTGCCCCCGCGCCACCCCCGCTGAGTGAGGGGCTGCAGGGTCACACTGCGGGTGGGCAGCAGGCCTTCCCGGGGGGCAGTGCTGGGGCAGGGCTGCTGGGTGCCGTGGGGGGCGTTGCCCCCGGGTGTCCGTGTGCCCAGCCCGGAGCTCAGATCTGCTCCACTGCAGAGAAACAGAGCTGCGTTTCATGGGCATCACCGGGGCTTCAGAGCGGGCAGAGGCGTTCAGGATATAGCAGATCTATTGTCCAGGTAAACAGGGTCTGTTTCCTCAGATTGCGTGGCTGCGTACACTTCCCGGTTGATGGAAGTGCTAACCTCGGCAGCCTGCTGCGCCCCGGTGACTGCCAGCTCTCAGCCCTGGCAATCCCGAAAAGTTCTGTTGCTTTTCAGAAACGGGATGCTGGGAGCGCCAGCGCTGCTCAGGTGGGAAAACGCTGATACTGTGGAAGTTTGCTGAAAGGCTGCTGAAGAGCCGCGGTGCTTTAGCGGGAGGGTTTGAAGGGGCCGGCTGGGGTAGTGGGTTTGGATCGAGTTTGCATCTCAAGAGCACTTCAAGTCCCATCAAGTTCCTGGAAAGACTCTCTTCGGCTCCAGATTCCGCTGGACCATTCCTAGCTTGGCGAAAGAGTACAGAGAGTTAGCAAAAAAGGAAGAGAGTACTGTTTGAAGAAAGCAGTAGGTTTTTTGAGGAAACAAAGTCGGCGTAATTTCAGTGAATTTGCACAGGATAGTTTCCAAGCTTAAATATAATAATAAATAGTTGTGAGATTGAGATTTAAATCTGAAAAACAGGAATGGCAAAGTATGGAAATTGTCCTCCGTGTACATGCACACTGCCCATCTCTGTGTGCCAGCTGCATGGGAAGGCACGTGTCCTTACGTGCCCAGGGGGCCAGGAAGGGCCAGCCTAGAGAGGGTGCTGTGGGGACGCAGAAGTGGGTGGCTCTGAGGCCATTCTGTTGGGGGAGATGCCTGTGGGACCAGGAGGAGCAAATGTTCCGTTGAACCCGGGATGGAACGTAGCGGGTCGTGGGCAAGAGTTGGCTCAGGCACAGGGGGTCTGCAGTGTACCCGGGGAGCAGCAGCGTTTGTTTGTGGGCATGCTGAGAAAAACTGCAGTCCAGGAGCAGCCACGCAAGCTGCAGGTGCAGTGGTAGCCAGCGCTTTGCAGGGGTAAAGGTCAGTGTCTTCTCCTCCTGTGAAGCCTTCCCGGTCTCCCAGTTGGGGATTGAGTTGCTGTCCAAAGGAAGTACCCACCTGCTGAACTTCAGGAGCATCAGAACCCCCATGGCATTTTAGCCTGTAGCAATTTTAATGCTGCTTCAATTTCCAGCTTTCCCAGCGTTGTTTTCCCTTTCCTTGGCCCTTCTCTAGATGTGTGTCCTTTTAAAAACATCCTCAGTCTTGAAAACAGGCAGACCAGCTGATCATAAACATCACGATGTTAAGATTGCAAGAAGGCACAAGAGTGGATTTTAACAAATGTGAGCAGTCGTGCTGTATACGTGCTGGAGAGCAATGGAAGGGACAGCCACGTGTAAAAGTGTGCGAGCGAGCAAGCAGAGCTCCACCAGGAATTTCTAACGGGTTGCACGCTACGAGCACCGACCGATAGTCCATTGCAGAAGCGAGTTTCTTTATCCTGACGGGATTCGGCCTAAAACCCCGCGTGATTCTGGTGCTAGCCTGCTGTACTGGGCGAGGGAGAGGTTCCATGGTTTTTTGAGAGAACTCTTTCCAGCCTTGGCTGGCCCAGGGAAGGGTTTTCACTTCCGA
This sequence comes from Tetrax tetrax, assembly GCA_009806455.1. NCBI lineage: Eukaryota > Metazoa > Chordata > Aves > Otidiformes > Otididae > Tetrax > Tetrax tetrax. The sequence goes on along the minus strand of WHYT01017073.1, from coordinate 240,368 downwards.
GGAGCCCGGCAGATCTTTAGCTGGCTGCCGTAGCCAGCACAGCAGCATCAAGAGCAGCGCACGTTTTTTCTTTGTTTGTTAGTGTAGGAACAAGAGTGCGCGCGTTTAGCTGAGGTCTTGTGAAAACAGCAGGCAGAATGAAATGTTTTCTGGGACCTTGGGACTCCGTATAAACTGACACTGGTGAGGCAAGTACTTGGAGGAAAGGCAGTTGTACACTTGCCCTGCCCTTCGAGCGGCATTCAGGCGTCAGCGAGCAGCAGCTCGGGGCGCGCTGTGCAGCCAGAGTCGGGGCGAGCTGGAGCCGGCCGGGCTGCTGGCTCCTGTGTCACGTTTCCTACCGCGAGCTTCTGGTGGTGAGTTGTGCCTGTGATTCAGCTTTCTGGTGGCAGGGCGTGTTGGCAAGAGCATTTGTGTGAACGCATCCTTGCTTGTCCTGCACCCTGACAGAACCTTCCCTGCCCTGAACTGAGCTGAGAGCTCGGATCTATGCAGTGGTGGCAACCGAATGGAAATGCAGGCAAGTTAGGAAAAGCTCTGGCTGGGCAAACGGAGTGATTAAAAGTTTCACACTCAGACTAGGCACTCCTCGGAGGAAACAGAAGAGTCGGTGCTGTGTATTTACGACGTTGTTATTTATTCCTGTTGTTGGTTGAACACCGGGCCCACACCTGTAAGATGCTTCCCTCGCACAAGGCACATCAGATGGATGGGTACTCATGGATATAGATGGCAGCTTTTCAAAGTAAGCTACCTTAAAATGCAAACTGCTTTTTGACAGTGGAGCGTGAGGAACTGTTTAATAGAAAGGAAAGTAATTTGTGATTTCAATATTTCCCATTGATGCTGGGGGGGCTTGTGTTGGGGTGCATTGGTCAGGGGAATTCCTCACTTAGCCAAGGTTTGTTGCACAGAAATGAATGTGCAGGGAGCTGCACGCTGGCAAAATACACCTGCAGCAGAAGGGTAGGCACGCTGTAGCCAGAATAGGTGTTTAATCTTTTTCCGCGGTTGGGCTGAACAGGAGGAAAAAAGGGATTTTTGGAACTGTAGTAGTGAGCAGCTTCACTTAAAACTGGCTCGTTTGGAAAGGATTATAAACTCTGGAGAGCAGGAGTTGACAGAGTCTCCAGACTGTGAGGTCAATTCAGCTTTTCACTGCGTTAAAGTAAAACCATCCACACTTGCCTGTTGCTGCTAGCAGAGGTAGTGTTGATATGGGATCAGACAGCAGTTTAAAATATTGCTGGAAAAAGTGTTTAGAAGTGTTTGAACGACACCCCCCCCCCCCCCCCCCCCAGTAACTTAGTTGTTAAAATATTTACAAGTAGTAATTTGTGCTCAGAAAGCATTGCTATGTTAATTTCATTAATGTGCTAACAGAGCAGTGAACACGCGTGTCATTTCTGCGCTCTCACCTCTGAAGGTGTGGAATATTTGTGCTGAGGGGAGAGAGATTTGCAAGGAAGCTTATTGAACTCTTCAGGAAGGATAAACCCAAAGGCATGTGAAAATGTGATAGTGTTGGTGAGAAATTAACTTTTCTGCATGCAATTGTTAAATAGGCCTGATGGCAACAAATCAACTAAATATGTGTTAAATGTAAGGAAATTCCAGGGGCGCCCAGGGATTGCCTTGCTTTCAGGAGTGGTGGCAGCAGACCTCAGCCCAGGTAAATGGATTTTAAAAATATTTAAATGGCAACCAGTAAGGTGCAGCGCGCTGAACTGGCCATTTGCTGACACAGGGGAAGGACCCAGTCTGAAGCATCCTAAGTAAAGCTGAAGCGAGACAAGTAGAAACACATGTAATATTTTTTTTTTTAAATCAGCTGTTTTCCTAGTGAAAACACATAACTGGAAAATAAGGCCAGCCATATAAATAGCCTGCACAGTTTGTCAGAAATCCCTAGGTAGGTACGTGAGGGAGGAGGGCACGGTGGTGACACACAAACCCCAGTTTCAGTGCCTGCACGGTGCGATGCAGCTGACCTGCTTGTGTACAGCGCCTTGCGTCGTTAGAAGAAACAAGTTGGCAGAGGTGGAACACTGCTGTGAGAAGGCAGAAATACCAGCTCTTTGGCAACTGTATTCTGCTTATTAGATCACAGATCACCGTGTGTAACACGTTCCTGGAACATCGCTCTCCTGAAGCCTGGAAATGCACTGAGATAAGCTGAAATTGGACACAGGCTCTGGTTTGTATACTTGGCCTTCCTCAGAGATCTCACAGCGATTCCTGGGATCCTACAACCATGCGGCCGCCCTCTTCGGCTGGATGGCAGTGGAGCAGGACCGGAGCCCTCTGCGCGGAGCTGTGACTGGCGAGAGATCCCCCGGGTGCTCATCGGAGCGCCGGTGGCCTCTTCCCACAGTCCCCGCTACTGGCAGGTGCTAATTAACCTGCCTGTAAATGATTACCCTTTTTTACATGCCTGGTTACTTTGAATAGAGATGAGTGTTCCAAAGTGCAAGTTGTGTGCAGTGGTACTCATTTTACTTTTAAAAGTTTTAAGGCGTGCAGATAATTAATTCAAATTTTAAAATTTGAAGTGTTGGTTTAGAAAATGCAGAAAAAGCCTGACTTGGGAATTATTTCTCATTTGGTTTTCAAACCTCCTTGAAGTACCGTTTTTAAAAAATAGTAATAAAAAGTTACCCACTGCAGGTATAAATTGGTACGGTTTCTTTGTGTTGAAGTAAACAGTTCTTCCTAAGGAGAGGAAGTTGTGCTGGTTAAGGTTCAGAATACTGGAATTTCTCCCTGCTTTTTTTTTCTGTTGCATCTCCTGTGTGAACTACAGATGGCTTGATTTTATTTGTAGGGAAAGAAAAAGGAGAAATCGAACCTTCTATTGTAATATCTCAGATATCTCGTACCACAGGATCTGGGCCATACGGAGTGGTTAATCAGAATTAACGTTTATTTAGCTGTCCTCATGTCCTGACCCCGCTGATGCCCTGCTCAGCGGCGTGGCTGGCAGCGCGGTTCATCTCCCCTCCTCACAGGGGTTGGTTAGGGCCGTGCCCGGCCCGGCCGCAGGCTCCGTGTGCCAGGGGCGCGGCACCGTCGTCCCGCCGCGCTGGGTGGGCAGGGGTGGGCATCCCGACTGCTCTGAGGCCGCTCGCCCAGGTGTTGGCAGGATGGGAGCCAGGAACGTTTGGATGAACAGAATGTGTTACAAGTAGTTTTAAAAATGCGTGCAGCCGTGTCTAGAGGGAAGAGTGCCATTTTGGTGGCTGTGTGCAAGGTTTGGAGTGCGACTGCTGCACTTACTCCTTCCTTTTTAGAGTGTTTCTTGGAATCAGAAGTTTTTTTGAATCTTGTTCTATTTGGTTTATAAGAAATGCAACCGATTTTCTCCGGTCTATTTTTGTTTGCATTAGTACATTGAAGACGTATTTTTGCAGGAAGTTCCATAGGAGGGGGTTGGTTGGTTTGTTTTAATGCGAGGCTGGAAGAACAAAGACGTTTGTGTGCTAAAATGTTTATGTAAGTGGCCTTATCGTGGCCGGCTAAGGAACCGCTGTGTCGCTAGTGCCGCTTTGCCTAGTTCTTTACACCACCTTTAGCGGTAGGCAAGGCAGGTGCTGTGTGTGCCTGCTGGGTTTTGGAGGGGGAGCGGCCGCGGGGCTGAGCGGCTCAGCGGCGCCGGTCCCGCACCCCCAGGCTCCTTCTGCCCCCGAAGGCGCCTTCGCCTCTAGGCCTTGTCTTGGCGGGGGCAAGAGCGTGGGGATCGCTCACTGCGCTGCGCGGCTGCCTGGGGCAGCTCTTGCCCTGAGGTTTGCCGGGACGGTGCCACCCAGCCAGGCCCAGACCCGAGCGCGGCCCCCGCCATGGCTGGGCTCCTGCAGAAACCTGGGCGACGGCCGTGACAGTTGGCCCCGGGCGCGGGAGCCCGGCTGCAGCTGCGAGCGGGAACCACAGACGGCATGGCTGCCTCACGGAACCCACGGGCAGGCACCGGCATGGCCGGAGAGCGTCACCCCTGCCGCCTCCCCTCGGCGTGCCCCTGCGCCGAGGTAAGTCGTGGCGCCCGTGGCTTCCCAGCCCTGCTCCTGTCTGAGAGCACAGCACAGCAGGTCTGCGTGGGGCGGGGGTCCGCACGGGAACGTGGCTCCGGGCCCCTCTTGGCCGCTGCAGCGCGGTTGAGGCGCTGAGCAGAGGACGGGCCGTGGTGGCCAGGCTCAGCCGCCCCGCCTCGCTGAGCCGCTCCCGGGAAGGCGCCGGTGCAGCCCCTCGCTGAGCGGGCAGCTTTGGCCTGCGCCGAGACGGGAGTCGTTGGAGGGAACCGAAAGAAGAAAGTAGTCAAAGGGGAAGAGGAGGTGACAACCACAGGCCTTCCACGGCTTCCAGAAATAAAATGTTTAGGGAGGCAATTAAATCAAAGCAGGAGAAACAAAGAAATCAGGAGAGACGGGAGACAGAAGAAAGGCGTGGGGCTGGAGGAGGGCAGACGCTGTGACAGCGCCTGAAAGGCACCAGAGGAGAAAGGGCTCTGTTCTGAGGGCGTGAGCCGAGGGAAGAGGAAGGAAGAGTGGAGCACAAGAGAAGTCGAGAACTAAACCATTCAGGGCAGTGCATCGGTTGGATGTAGCGCACAGAAAGGCTCTTAAACTCCTTGAGAAGGTGCGTTTGCTCTCAGTTTCTGCCAGCTTTTTGCAAGACAGTTTTTCATACCTACTTCTGAGCATGGTTACTGGTGTGATTTTAAGTATACCCAAAGAGAAAACTGATACTTGTTGATGGATTTTTCTTTTTTTTTTTTAATATGGAGGAAAGTGCGCCTAATTTTGCCTTGGTGGCAACTTCTAACATTTGGCTTAGTTAAGTAAGGCCCTGAAAATAGGAAGGGAAGCAGAGGCCGCCTCAATGTTTCAGGCCATTAGTGGAAGATATTTTAATGTCTGTAAATATGTAAAATATTTTAACATATTTGTCACAGATGTATTGTTTAGATGTTTCTGGTGATTTTAGATGTGTAAATTCCTAAGTGGTGCACTCGTGATCCGTGTGCTGCTTCAGATGGGCCTGGAAGGGTGTGGAGTCGAGTAGATCTGTTACCGAAACTGCTCTGAGTTGGGCGATGGGTCTGGGTTCTGATGAAAGCGGTTGGCGCCCGGGCGCGGAGAGGTGTTGTCGTTCATGAGTGAGCTGCCAGCAGGCACGCTTGCGGTCCTGGGAGCGGGCACACGCGTGTGTGCCTGTGCACTCACGTGTCAGCTGTTTGTCTCACCTGTGCTGTGAGTTGCATCATGTAGCTAGCAGAGGTGTTCCAACTGTTGGTGATTTACTGATGGAAATGGGCTGCTTTCTCCAGCTTTCCATCTCTCTGCATCATGTCAGGTTTTTAAGTCAGGCTGGTTCTAAAAATTCTTCTGTGCTTGCTTTCTTTTTGGTGTCGGTTGGCTCATGTGCAGGAAACCGAAAGAGAGCTCCCCCAGAGCAGGTGGTGAAAGGCAGGGGAGGTGTTCTCCTTTTGTTCAACGGAAGCAGGACTGTGGGGAAAGGACAGAGTTTTGTTCCCTCCGAAGACACAAGGGAAACACCAAGTGACCTGAGTAGGGTTAGGCACCTGCTGACTCTCTTTTTCTTTCTCAGTGGTGAATCTTAGAGACTTGGTAAAGTAGGGTGGATACAATAGATTAACTATTTAATTCTTTTTTAAAAACACCTGTCTTTAGAAAACCTGTAAGTAAAAATTTTACAGTGAAGTATTTGAAACATGACAAATAATTTTAGGAAAAGGAAAACATTCACAAAACCTAGTCAGTATTCTCCTTTCACACCCCGTGGCAAGAGGTCCCTTCCTCCCTTGGAGCCGAGGCTGGGGAGGAGGCGGTGTCCCCAACAGGCCGGAGCTGGGCTCCGTGAGCGTGGCCTGCCAGCAGCTCCGCGGGCGTCGGGAGCCGAAAGTTTTGGCCGGGTCCGGAGGTCCCCAGGAGTGTCTCATCCCTGTGTCTGCGGTGTTTCCTCGAGCTTCCCCTCTGGAGCTGCCAACGTGGTCGCTGTGCGCGGTGATTCCAGAAGGTGTCTGGAGCTGGAACGTCCCTTTCCTGGCTTTTTTCTGCCTCGCTGGGGACGTGAATGGGGATTTCCCTCGCGGCAGGAGCGTGGCTGTTAGGACACAGAGTTGTTGTCGCGGTACAGCCTGTGACCCTGCCTGTGGCGAGGAGATAAAGTGGCCATGGATCACTGCTTAGACACCAGCAGTTTCATCCCGTGGCTCTTGAGTCCTTGGCCTTGCTGAGCATTATTCCAGCAACTGGTGCCTGGTGGCCCCTCCGAGTTTTTTTCAGGCTGTTGTGTTTTGTGCGTTGGCTTTGGCTTTGTATCTAAAGAGGAGCCTTCAGCAGCTGGAAGGGCCTTTTGTGAATTAAGAACTGCTTTGTGCTTGAACAAATTGAAAGTAGCACTTGCTAAAAATACACCTATATTTAATTTTTAAAATTTGGAAAGCATTGCTGGATTTTACTGTTGTCTGCAGTACAGCAAAAGGTCAGTTGTCCAGCACCATCCGTAGTAGCTTTATTAATTTCTCTCTGTTCTTATTTAAATAACAATAAATTAAATGTTATTCAGTGAGTGCTTAAGTTCTGTTTTGATCACCTGACAAATTACTCGGTTCAGCTTCTGCTCCTCAGCTTTGTTTAAAGACGTCTTCGCCCTTGGGAGCTGAGAAAGGCCGGGATTCCCAGTGGCGCCGGTATTCCTGCGTCGCTTCCAGCGCTGGGATGGCTGGGAGGTGCTGTACCAGCTGGAAGCTGGGACCTGTGTTCCTGGGCGGAAACACCCAGTGCCGAGCCCTTGCCGGAGGGCGGGGGATTCCTCAAGGGCCTGCCTGGTACAAGTTCAGGTACTGTCCTAGGGCCAGGGCTGGGAGCGCGGGAAGGCATCCGCAGTTAGGGTCCTCCTCGCTCTCTGGTCTTGCTCTCCTTCCTGTGAAGCCTGAGGGGGAGGAGGAGCGTGGTGCATGGTGTGGCACCACCTGGAACGGTGGTGGGAGCAACCATGGGCTGGAATTCTAGGTCTCCCTTCAGCCATCTTCCTCCTTTCTTTCCATCTTGGCTTCTGGTCCCGTCTCTCCCTCTTCCTCCTCTTCCACGTTCTCCTCCTGTCTCTGTGACAGGAGCAGTTGGGCTCCAGCCCTCATTCTTGGAGTGGGAAAACTCATTTTGCCAGCACTGCTGAGAAGCCTGGCATTAAATGCCTTCATCCATGCAGAGGAGGAAGAGGGAGGCGCATGCTGGTAAAGATGTGTCTTGTCCTTTGCCACGACCCTTGGAGGAGAATTTAGGATCTTGGAGAGCAAACACCTGTGACGTGGCCCTCCAGCGGCTCTGAGGCCGCTGCTCTCGTCTCTGGGACTTTGATTCTGCCTCACGCACGCTGAGCGGAGGGGAAGAAGTGCTTCTCAAATGAGATCACGATACGCTGGTCTGCCTTCTGAATGTCACTTTTTGTTTCATCGGTTCAATCGGCTCCCACACATGGAAAATTTTTAATGTCCCACCAGCTACGTTGCTGAACCCTTCAAGGGAGGGCGTGGAGTGTGCAGGCCATAGGGCCGTTTTTGAGGCCGTGTGCGGTACAGATAGCATCTGCAGAGGTTGTGTTTGCTTTCTCTCCGTGTGTCTGGGACGGGCAGCGGAGCTGCTGAAGCTGCCATGAGTGCGAATGCCACGTCCTACGGAGCGATCGCTTCTGTAAAACAAGCAGTGCCCTCCTCTTCACCGCTGCACGTGGGGTTTGTGCCTGGCTGCGGTGGTGGGACCCCCCGTCCCCTGGCCCCGGGGCAGCCTGCCGCTGTCGCCGCCCCCGCGCTGGCGGGACCTGGGAGCGGGGCGTCCCTGCAGAGGAGAGCCGCTGCTCCTGGCTGCGGTCTGGCTTTGTGACAGGACATCGCAGTTGTCACTGCCCGCGTTAAAATAAACAGTTAAGGGGAGTTCTGGCCCCAAAGCAGTGTTTGGGCATATTTCGTGATTATTTAACTTTAGACAAATAAATCCTGCCATCTCTTTCCCACCAATTCACGTCCATCGACTTCCTCTGTTTGACAGCTCACGTGAAATGGCAAGGGCAGACTGATCTTCACCTCTGCTCCTCCAGAGCCGGATGCTCTGTAAGCCTTACAGACACTCAATCAGTTTCTGCTGTGTCTGTGTACTTTCTGCTCCTCTACTGTCACTGTCACATCTTTCATAAGCTTTTCTGAGGTAGCACTGCCTTTTTTTCCCCGGTGTGTGGTCCCTGTGCTTCCAGCTTTGCTGGGGCCGAGAGGAGCCAACAGCATGGATCTGTGCTCTGCGCGTGCATTTGCCGGAGCAGAGTTGCATTTTAAAAGTAAAGCCCGTACAGGGGCTTCAACGGAGAGAAGACAGAGAGCTCCTGAGAGCAAGGGATGTGTTCTCCTGGCCTTAATTGTATTTGCACTGTGCTGATATGGACAACATAGATACCATCTTTATTTGCATGCTGTGACTTACAGGGGATCTTTTGTTCTGTCGTTTTGTTGTCGTTTTGTTTTATGGAGAAAGTGAGCAAGGCCAAACCCCCGGTGTAAAAGCTGAACGGGGTACAGCGTGTGTGATTACAGCAGTGCTGCTTGTTAGCTGTGGTTTAATTAGCGCATACATCCGTCAGGCAGCTTTGTCTTTGTAAAATATTGATCTACAGTATCAGTGCCGTGAGGCCTGGAAAGCACTTAGTGCAGGAAATTATTCCCAAGCTGTATGAAAAAAAAATCTGTGACCGACAGCTGTTGAGTCCACTTTGCTGCTGGGTCAGCGGCGTCCCGCCGTTCCCCTCTGCTTCAGGCAGATCTCTGAGCAAGAAACTCTTTGTCGGTATGGGTTGAAACTTCCAATTTTCATTAGTGTTTCCATGCCCGGTGTTAGTGATTATTGGATCGTGGTGTGGCGTGTCGGTGGTGGAGCCGGATGCTGACCTGAGAGCGCGGTGGCTGGATGTTGGACTGAGCCGGTGCCTCGGGTGTTGTTTTGTTATTGCGTGGTGAGGGCGAGCCGCAGCTGGCCACCGCAAATTAGAAATGAAACAAAACTTTATCTGTGGCATCGGGTGAGCCCCTCCGGAGCCAGGGAGGAACAGTATGAGCTGGTGGACCCAGAGCCGCCTGGCTCAGCCATCCCACGCCATCCTCTGCTGAGCTCCGCCATCTTGGCCGTGGCTCTGACGCCATCTTGGCCGTGGCTCTGCTGCCGTCCTGTGCCGCCCGTGGCCAGGAGCTGCTTCCCTGCGCTGCCGGCCAGCCCCGCCTGTCCAGCTGGGATGCCAACGCTGGCTCTGCTGGGCCAACCTCACCCCGGTGCCCGCTGGCCGGTCTGCTGTCCCACGCCGCGGTGTCGGCAGCGCTCCTGCCGCGGTGCTGGGCTCAGCCCACGCTGGCCAGGATGCTGGAGCCGCGTGCTGGCTGCCAGGGCCTCCTCCCAACACGGGCTCTGCCGTGCTCTCCCTCACAGCCCCGCTGCACGTGTGGGGCGTCTGAACGTGCGCGTTTCTGCCGTGGCAACGCAGCCTTCCCCTCCCGCCAGCTGAGACTGGTGTCCTCCCATGCCTTTTGTTTTTCTGTGTAGCTGTTGTAGCACTTCAGGGCTGTGTTTGGGTTTGTTTTTTTAAACAAACACAATGAGTGCGTCCCAGACCGTCCGGTGCAGCGGTGCTTTCTGGCCCAGGCCCCCGGCCCTACACCCAGGCGCGTGGTTGCAGCCAGTGCCGCGGTCAGCCTGCGGGGACTGGGAGGCTGGTTGCTTGGTTGGGAGGCTGTTGTTGTGCCTCAGCACATGCTGTCGGGTAAAACAAACCCGACGGATCGGCCTTTATTTCCTCACAACACTTTCTTTTGCTAGTCTTACTTGCTGAAACTTGTTCTTTGGTAAAGACTTTTAACTCTTCCTTCTCCTCCCGGTACCAAACGTACCAACTAGGTCTCTTTTATGCCACTGAAATGTGTGTTACTTATCGACCGATCTTCATCGCAGTAATTTTTAAACCATAAACTTCATTTTTTTATTTCTCTGCTGCTGAACTATTTATTCATTACATCCTTTCCTTCCTTTATTTGCCTACGCAGTAAAAAGCTTTATTAATCAAGCCTATCTTCATTTTGGCATGGTTTGGTTGCTGTCTTTATCTAGCCTCTATAATTATTTCAGATTTGCCTTTCTCTCTTGCTCTGCTTGCCCCTCCAGTGGATGTAGGAATGTTCTGTGTTTGTGTTTTTCTCACGTAGTGCCTTTATGAACACGCAGTGCCGGTACCCGTCCATCAGTGAGCATGCAGATGGCATGTCAGGGTAACGAGCGCTTCTCAGCGTGCAGGATCACCATCAGACACATCTGATCTTCTTCTCAAATTTTCTCTCCACTTTTGAGGCTTCTGCAAAGTGTCCCTATGGTCTGCAAATACCCTTATGGTGTTGCTGCAGAGCCCCCCGACACGTGCTCCTTCTGTACACCAGCAGAACGCTCTCCGGGGTGAGGCTTTGGTGGGGTGGGGATCCTTCCTCGGCTGCAGTTCCAGCGCTGCCATCCAGCTGCCGGCCATCTCCAGCGCTGGTTCCTCATGGGAGCGAGCGATCAGTGTCGGTGAAAGGTCTGCGGTAAGCTGGAGGGGTAATGCTAATTGTTCAAAGTTAAATATCGTTGTAAATTCCAGCTGCTGTATTTCAGCCCTCCCCTAGTATTTTTTTGTCTGTGCCCAGCTGAGTGGCTGTGGTGCCCTCCATGCATGGGGGGCGGAGGTGAAGCTGGGGATGTGGTTTGACCAGGTCACAGCTGAACCTCAGTCGTTAGCACAGGTCCTTAGCTGGGGTCTGTGGGGACGTGAGGAGCCTGGGCCGCAGTTCCTGCTGGATTCACCAAGGCTTTGCTGGAGCGGGGCTGCACAGCCCCCATGGGAGCACCCCCGGGCGAGGCAGCCCTCCTCTCAGGACGGTCCCGTGTCCCCTGCCCGTGCCCGCCTGTCCCACGAGTGAGCCCCGCTCTGCGGGCCCTCCCAGATGCTCCGGCCTGCCGCTCGGCTCCCCTCCCTTCTGCGCTTTGCTTTTTTTGTCCAGAAGTGACTAAGCTTCCTGTTATTCCACTCTGTCAGTTTTTCCCCAGTACTGCTGTCGTGTTGAGCAATGTTGACTTGCCAGCAGCTTCCTCTGCTGCCGCCCGCTCCGGCTCCTGTGTGCTCCCACAGGCCCTTCCCCAGCCACGCTGTGCTGCTGCAGCCCTTACGGGTGTTCGCTTCGCTCAGCTGGACTCGTGTCCGCCGCAACCAGTGTTTGATAGAGAAGAGCTTTCGCCGGCCGCTCCAGGAGCGCGCTGTGAACCAGCGCTCCGGCTGCGGAAGGGGAGGTTGCGCTTTGGCTCTTCCTTTAGCGAGGTGTGGGGGCAGCCAGGGTGGGCAGCGGTAGGTTCTCCTGAGCTGTCCTGAGCTGACAAATGCCGCTCGCGTGCGTGCAGGAATTTTCTGCCTCACTGGCAGGTTTAGAAGGGCTTTCCTCCAGACAGCTGGAAGTCAGGCATTTCTTCTCCAGCAGCGGCCCAGGCGCAGGCTTTCCTTCCGGAGCTCCAAGGGCAGCACGGAGGCACTGGCCATGCTGGCTGGAGGAGGACGGCTCTCCCTGGGCGCCTGGCAGGGTGGGCAGCGGCTGGTGGAGTACGAGGGGGTTTGAGGGTCTCTCCCAGCCCCGCAGCTCGGCGCTCTGCACCGGGACAGGATGGCCAGGCCGGACGGGACATCCCCAATCCAACACCACCACCTCAGCCGGTCCCCGCTGCGTGCCTTCGCTGAGGCCAGCGGCAGCGAACCGCCACGGATACCCGGAGCTGCCAGTGTAAAAATAACCCATCAGGAGGAATAAACAAGTTATTTTTGTGTATTAGGGTGGCCATGCGTAACTGAGTCAGGGCCTCGCCTTGCCCTGCCACCAAGGGCTTACTCAGACATCCTGAAACAACTCCAGGCGTTTCCCCTGTTTTTCGGAAGGCGGGCTGGGGGCCAGTGGGGCGGGGCGGTGTCCGTGTCCCAGGAGGGGCTGCGGGCTGCCAGGCCATGCTGCTGGGTCTCGGAGGACGCGGTGCCAGGCCCGCTGCCGGTTCTGGTGGAGTTTGTGCTTGGGGTTCCGTTAATTACACCGGCGTGTCAACAAACTGTGAGGGTACAGAGCACTCAGCCTTTCTGAAAATCAGCCAATTCATTAAAAAATCTGAAATTTATCCCTAAATTCTTTAACTGACAATATCAGAAATGCTGGCACCATAATGGAAGGAGGATAACTTGTTTTGCAGAGTTGGTGCAGCTGACTCTCCCCTGGCCGCCTCTCTGACTGCGCTGCAGAACGCTGCGGCAGTACGCTCTCTTCGGAGAGTTTAAAAGTTTGCTTTCCTTCAGAGAAACGTTTTCTGAAAGTTGACAGGGAGAAAGCTGGTGGAAAATGAATAGCACCCAGCAGAAATTGGGCATGAAAAATAACTCAGAATAGAAAATAGTTTGTCTTGTGCAGAATTAAAACACTCATGGACCACAGCAGGCATGCTGCATGGGGGAGAGTGTCTCCCTCTTCTTTTTTTTTTTCTTTTTGGCAGCACTATACCACTGTAAAAAGTATTAATTTTAATTGTTTTAACTTGCTTGCGCTGAATTCTGTCAGTTACTGAATTCTGTGGAACAGTACCTGTTCCCAGTTAGGCTCTGTGGGTTTGGGGGATGAGCAGTGCCCGTACAGCAGAGCTCGCCCCGTTTCTGTAGGCTTCTGGGGGATTGCTCCTGCAAGGCTCTGAGCGTGCTGTAAGCGCTTGCGTCGGAGCCCGTGTTGTAGGTTAACGTTCTCCCATTTTACGCACACAGATACATTTGCGCCGGACGTGCTCTCTTGGTGGCCGGGTACAAGCCCTGTTGGGTGTCGTGCTGTGCCAAGCCGGGCTGGTTCGGCCAAGGGCCGCCTGCGCAGCCGTTGGCTGTGTGTGGAAGGGAACACCTTTTTGGTGATAAAAGGCACCGTATAGATAGCTGTACCTGTACCGGGCTGTGCGAGCGCTTCGGCTGGCGTTTGGCAGGGCGCTGCCTCCAAACTGCCCTGGCTTGGCTCCCGCTGCCGCCCCACACTCGCCGTTCTGAGCTGCTGGTGTTGCGGACAGCGGGACCCGAGTTATGGGTGTCTTTTGGATCTTCACCAGAGCGAGAGGAGGCCTTCTGCTCTCTCTTGAAGGTAAGGAACAGGGGTAACGAGTGGAGAGGGTTTAAGGAGCGCTGGCCTGGAGAAAGTTCAAAGGAGGATGGGGCGGCGTGGGGCGTTGGGCAGGGCTGTGGCCGCAGCTGCAGTCGGGAGGTGTGGTACCACGTACGCAGCGAGCTGTGAGCCATTACGGAGCTTTCTGCCCACAATGTCCACGTTTTCCCACTGTGATGGACACGAGTGGTCCATCAGCCCTGGCATCCTCACATGCCTCAGAGCTGAAGCCCCTGTGGAAGTTGCATCTCAGGCCTTAATGTTTTGTGGTGTAGTGAAATTAGACTAAACCGGTTTGGAAATCCAGTGAGGGATAAATATGAACCCTGCCTCCTGCATTGGCCTTTCTTGTGTGGCTGTTTGTGTTATTTCAGTCTCTCCTTTTTTTTTATTACTGAGTAGGCTGAATGACCTTAATTTGATTACTGCGTGAGCAAGCTGTACAAAAAGGGCCAGAAGTGTTAGGCTTTCAGTTGCCAAAGGCAGAAGTTGGTGTCAGCTGCCAGAGGCAGCCTGTCCTGTGCTGCGCACACCTCTGCCCCGCGGCACGCACCCAGCTGTCCCCACACCCCCAAAACGCTGCTGTTTGCTGAAATGCCCAGGGAGCGTCTGTCGCAGTGTCCCGACATCTCTCCCCGGCCCCTCCGTAGCTGCCGCGCTGGGTTTACTTTGGCAGCGCCCAGTAATTAAGCAGGAAGGTGTGGATGTTACTGGAGCGGTGTGTTTCCATCTCAGAAAGTGTGCTGTAAAGTACAGATGTCCCAGGCGCGTGGGGGTTAGGAACTGGAGAGCTGTTTGCATTCCTGAAAATCAGGTCACTTCTCCCTGCCTCCTCGCAGCCGCTTTCACCGGACGGCCGTGCCCTGCAGTTAGGGGGTTTTCCTAGTGAGCAGAGCGTGCTGCGCTTAATTCGTCTGGTTTGACTGAAAACGCAGCCGGCCCTCACAGGGGGAGACCAGCAGGAGTGATGCAGAGAAGTCTTGCCAGATATTGAGTGTCTGCCACAAGGCACTGGGAGCCTGCAGCTTCCAGCAGTTCCAGTTAACGTGGGGGGCTGCTAGCACGGAGCTGGCCTTGCCCAGTGCTGCTTTGATTAGTCCCAAGGCAGTGGGTCTGCCTTGTCACCAGAGAGGTGTCAGAGCAGGCCCTTTGTGAGCCGGCCCTGTTTTGGGGTAGGAAGCAGGGTTCTGCTATTTTGAAATACAGTTTAATAATTTTCCATATTTCAATTAGGATTTGTCATTTAACTTCACTTGAATGAAATCGTACTTTAACAGGTACTTCCCCACTGATGATGTTAGGTGATTTTAAGTCAAATTTAGGAATAGTTTCAGTCAGTGCATATTCATTATTTTTCAATCAGCAAGATATTTGCCTGACAAATTTATTCTAATTATATTTAATGTGTCAAGATGCTGTATCTGCTAAAAGCAAGGAAAAATACTACAAAAGGGATAGCAAGAAAATAGAGGTATAGTTGTTATGTAAACCCCGTCAGTAAAACACCCAAAACATGTCGATGTGTTGATGTTTACCGTTCCAGCAGTGATTTCCAGTGTCGGTGGTGCGGGGCTGCAGTTTTCACCAATGCATTTCCATCATCCGCTGCCATAAAAATCCAGACAAAAAATAATGACAGCAATTGACCTTCAGATTGCTGAAGGAGGGCCGCCGGTGAGCTGTGGGAAAGTGGAGAACAATTTATTGATATGACGTTAATTTTTCTGTTACTCAGCAGTGACCTTAGCCATAAACGCGAGAAGGGGCTGCGCGGCGCTGGCAGGCTGCGCGGCCGCTGACGTCTCGCCCGGCGCGGCGGAGCATTGCAGTCCGTGTCCCCGTTTCACCTGGGCTGGTCCCTCAGCAGCCACGGTATCCGTGGGATGAGACACCTCCCGCCTTTCCCTGCCTGCGTAATGCAATGTGCTGATTTGCCTAAAGCCTCACCCGACAGGGACGCAGCATGCCTGGATTCTGGGAGAGATGAAACACCTCTGGTGCAAAATGCACCAGCAAATTCACCTGTTGTAAGGGGCGATAGTGCGTGAAGGCTGATAGGAGTGGAGTAAGTGCAGAACAAGCCTGCAGAATGAGTCTGATGCTCGTAGGATGTTAGAGAAGAGGTTTATAGCCATGAGGATTTTGGAGATCCGGACCAAACCGTGAGCTGACGTTAGTACCGGAGAGCAGGGGCGGGGAGCGTCCTCCTTTTTGTCACCGTTGGACTGTCTGAGCCCGGCTCCCCTCTGCAGCGTTTCCAGGGTTGTATCCCGAACGCCGGCGCTCAGGCTCTCCTTTCTCGGTGTACCCCACACCGTGTCTCCTTTGAGCGCTGTATTACCAGCTCGTGGTTTGGTCTTTGTTTTTGAGTGAGTCCCACAGGTCTGCAGCGCTCTGCCCTTCTTGCACCTTGAAAACAGGCGTCGGTCTCGGCAGCGGCGGGGAGTGTGACGTGGGCAGCTCCAGATCCCGCTGCGCTGCTGAGGATTCACCCGCTGCTGCCGCTTCCCCAGTGTGTAAGGGACTGCCTTCCAATTACTGGTATTAAAAAAACCAGGCACTTTGCAGAAGCGGTGGAGGTGCAGGCAGGCGCAGCTGCAGGCACAGCTACGGCGTTGTGGAACGCTGTTGGAGCAAAGTGCTGGAAATGAGATGCTGAGCTTCAAGAGGGGAATTAATCACATGTATAGTTAAAGGAAAATTCTCTGAAAATATTTTCTGTCTTGTTTTGAAGGATATTTTTGGGTTTGCAGTGTGTGCATTGTGCACTGGTTCTCAGATCGCTCCTGTTCGGAAAGCAGCATGGCGGTTTGCAGCTGTAACCTGTTAGCGTTGCTCGTGTCTCAGACACCGCAATTGTGATGCAGTGGCGTGGCGTTGCCGTAAAGCCTCCTCAGAGCTTGAAGCGGGGAAAAGGGCGCTTCCCTTTCTAAAGGAAATGATTTTGTGTGAAGGGGAGAGACTTTCTCCCTCTCCCCCCGGGTCCTTGCTCCGGTCCTCACCCCAAGCCCCCTGCGCAGTCTCGGAAGGGGCCCTTTGCTCTCTGGCCGCATCCAGCTGCGGCGGCGGGGATGCTGGTCCTGGGTATGTGGGAAGGACTGGCTGCCCCATCTGAGCAGGGGTGCCAGGCAGGGGACGCGCTGTGGCCACGCGTGTCGGTGGGAGCTGAACACAGCCTTCGGGGGTGGTAGGGCTGGGGGTCCCTCCTGCCCCGCTGAGCTCAGTCCCATGCTCTGTGCAGGACGGGCGCAGCGACGGTGCCTTGCCCCCTCTCATGCCACTTGTTTGCTCTGCCTGTTCCATGTGTTCCAAGCTGAATTTATTCTGAGGGTGCCATAGTAGCGCTCTGTGTGGTGCCTGCGCAGTGTAGGGAAGAGCTTTACAAATCGAGCATCAGGCTGGCATCGCTCCTGCCACGGAGGCTCGGCTGGCACGCTAGCCATGTTTGGCCTCCACTTACTCTCCGCTTGCAGATGCAAGCAACAGGTGATGGCAATTTCTCTGTCTTGGAATCACAAAAGCAAGATTTTATTTTTAAACTCCAGCAGTTCCATTTTAAATATAGCACCCATAATGGAGAATTCTGCTGCGGATTTGCGCTTGGGCGAGGACACCAATTATCCCGGTGAGATCACCATGCCAACCACCTCCCCGTTTCGCCAGGTTAGGAGAGACTTAAAATGCCAGCGCACTGCAAAACCAAATGAAAATAGTTACATCTGGGTTTTTTGTATCTTACATGTGCATATACCTACCTTAGAAGTTACGCTTGATCACTAACAAGAAAACTGTACTTGAGCCACAGGAGCCATAAGGAGCGCGCTGGAGGCAGCGCAGAGTGAACGCCCTGGGCAGCAGCGACGGAGCCAGGGTGGGGACGGTGGGAACACTCCTGCAGACAGCCAGGACAGGATTCTAAACAATTTTGAAATGCATCAACTATGTCCGGAGTGTATGATACCATACACGGTGCCATCCCTGCGCTGGCATCCCTGTTTAATTTTGCCCTGAGTAACCGTGACCTGTTCCAGCGGCTCTGCTGAATGAAGGCTGGGTCTGTTTTCGTTTGTTCCCCCAGTCTGGATGCAGCGTTTGACACCTTGACTGTTTTCTCTCATGCCTCACCGAAACAAATCGGAAGCCTGAAAATGCTAATTAAATATTAATTATGCTGCAGTAAGGCCGTTAAACAGTTGCAGGGAAACCCGGCGGCTCTTCAGTTGGCTGCTCTTTGTAGTTGTTTACTTGGGACTGCCCAGACCGTAAGTGCAGAGGCTGGGTGGCGGAGGGACTGGGTTTCAGACGGAGTCATTTACGGGGAGATTATACGCTGTGAGCAGCAGTGGTGATAAACTGAATCCTGCGTACCTGCGGCTGGTGAGCCTTGGTGTGGCTTTGTGCGGCACTGCTTTGTTCACTGCCGCTTGCTGGTTGGCCCCGCGTGAAGCTGTAACGATAAATAGATTAAACCTTGTGTGTCTTTTGCTTGATCTTGACGTAAAGTCATTCATTTTACTCTTAAAATGTTAGTTATTATATGCTTGAGTAAGGATCATGGGGATTACTAGAGATTGCTCTAACGGGATTTCATGGCTTTAGGTGTTCAGAGGGAGCAGGCTCTGAAGTCCTTGCTGGAAACGTTCTGTAGTTTTTAATACTGTCATTGTCCACATGCAGCCCTGGGAGATAACCGACTGGGGGAGGCATTTGGTTTTCCTGTGTAGGCCTGGAAAAATGCAATTCCCTCTCGTCCCGCGGTACAGCATTGGTTGGGGGGCAGGTGGAGGGATGCTTGGGAAGAAATCCAGTGTTACTGTCTCTCAGTCCGCAGTTTGTGTGACATGGGAGTGGCGGTGGTGTGAATAGAAATATTGATGAATTGGTACATCTAATGTGTATGTACAGACACCTGTGGGTACACAAATATTTGTGATAATATGAACAAGTTTGTATTTCCGTAAGTGTTTGCCAGTGGCCCTTGCAAAGCAAAGATTGGGGGTGGGTGGTAGAGTCCCCAGCTCTGCCCTGCCCCGCGTGACAGGCTGACTTGCCCTGCGCAGACACTGCGGTGATGCCATCGTGGGTGCTGTGCCGGAGGAGGAAGAGGATGCAACGCACAGTGGTGCAGGCGTGAGTGTCCCCATCCACACCGCGGTCCCCGTCCTTGTGCCACTGCTCCTGCAGCTGGGACCATTCTGCATCTCCCTGTGCTTCTCCCTGTCTGCTCCATTCGGGGCCGTGCGGTTGGAACTGCCAGTGATGGCAGGGCGAGGGCTTGGCCGGGCGGAGCAGAAGGTGTATCATCCGTCCCACGCCGCTGGCTGGGGGAGAGGCTCGGGCAGGCCCTGGAGCACGTCCCGGAGCCCGTCCCCTGCCTGGGTCCCCTCAGTCCCCGTGCGCGGGCTGGCAGGAGCACTGAGCCCTGCCCACCAGCCTGGGGCAGCTCCCGGCACGCTTCAGGAGCAGCGGGGCAGGATTCGCCGCTGCGCTGTTTGCTTTCCTCCTGGGTTCGTGCTGAGACTCTGCTTACTCTGGTTTCCTTTTTCTTTTTTTTTTTTAAGCCTGTCGAGTTCACGGCACTTTGGCAGCTCCTCTGCGTTTCTTCCCGTACAAGTGCAGTTAGCAGTATGAGCCCAAACGATAAATTAGAGGGTTTGAGAACTCTGTCTACGAGGTACATGCACAAAGGCGTCATTAAGTGGTCGCTTCAGTGTGTTTTTCACTGGATGTGAAAAGATGCACAAAGATAGTTAAAAAGTATAAAACTTGTAGCCGAATCCATTTAATTATTATAACCAAGAGCACATCATGCCAAAAAGTGAGACAGAGCATCTTGGCAAGTTCAGTCGAGTCAGGGCTCTCCTTTGTGAAGGCAGAGGAGGTGCCTGCAGGAGGCTGGGACCGCTGGCGCTGTCAGGATGGGGAAGCAGCGCGGCGCAGCCCGAGCGGGGATGTGGGGGCTGCGTCCCTGGCCCCCTGGCAGCAATGCCACCAGTGTCACCACGGCGGTGGCCGCTGGCTCCTCATAGGTCCCGCTCCCCCTCACCCGGCTCTGGCAGACCCGCACCAGCAGCCTGGGCCACACCGACCCCACGTCTCACCTGGGGCCAAACCCCACCAGCGTGGGTATGGCCAGCGGCTGCGGTTCCTCCCGAGCCACCCCGAAAGCGGCGGCCGTGCTTGTGAAGCTGGAGTGCGTTGGACGGAGCGAGGTTTTTGGTTTGCACTACTTGTGTTCGGTAGGGACACTGAAATGTTTCCCAGTGCGATGGCTTCAAAGTGCACTGCTGTTCTACTCCATCTGGGATGGGCCGGTGCCCAGGGAGGTCCCGGGGGGCTCAGAGCCCGCCCGGGGCTGCTCTGGGGAGCTGTGACACTAGAGCCGGCTGTTAAACGGAGCAAGGAGCGGCACCGGTACAAGCGAAGTTACGCTGAGTCTCGTTGGCACTGTGAGCTGCCTGGTTTGGCCAAACCACAGGCAAGGAAGGTTGGTGCCGGTGGCGCGGTGTGTGCCATCACTGCGCTGGTGTCACCGCCGGCTGCCCGGTCCCTCTGCTCTCATGATGTTGTCACGTTCCCCACTACAAATCCGCTCCCCAGCACCCGTGTGTAAGGGCTGAATAAGCACGTATTTTGGCTACCTGATAAACCCAGGGCTTTGTTGTTGTTAAACATACCGTCTGCTTTTCTTTGCTAACACTTGGCAGCTACTGCGGTCTGGCAGAAAGCCGTAAGGGGAGACAACTTCATGCTGAGCTGAAGGCTCCAGAAAGTTATCCCGATGACTTCCATCCTTTTATTTTATTGTTGCTGTTCATTAAAAGTGCGTTCTCCATGAGAACTTCACTAGCGCTGACAGAGATCCGTGCTGGGCGGCGTGGCGCAGCGCAGGGCGTTGCCGCGGGGTGCGGTGGCGCGCGTGTGGCCTGGGTGCGGCCGCTCTCCTGGTGTCACTTGGTGCTGTGGCCGTGTGCTCGGTGCCGTGCTCCTCCGCTCCGGTGTTCCATGGCGCGGACGTTCAGCTGTGGGTGGCCGCTGTGCGTTTGTGTGAAACCCTTTGTTTAACAGAAATTCAGCAGTTGTTGTCAATATTTATTCTCATCTGCTGCTGTTTAATCAACCCCTTATCGTGTTTGCTGCCGCTTTCCCTCTGCGAGCAGGGGCTCCGCCGCGGGTGTCGCTGGCTGCGGCGCGGGGTGCCGCAGGGCCTGCCTCTGCGGGCAAGGATGGGCATTCTGCCCGGGGGCTCAGTAGCCAGCACCGCTCCCAGCCGGAGGGCTTGGCGGCGAGCCCGCAGCCGGTGTGGTGGGGAGGCACCCGCGGCCCCGCGGCAGTGGGGGTGCTTGGCCGCGCGCTGGGCAGTGGCTCCTCCGGCACGTGCTCGCCGGGCCTCCAAACGGGCGCTACGGCCGCCGTCGTGGGGCTGCCTCCGCATCGCTGCCTGGCAGCCGCACGCCTAGCCATCGGCTCACGGACCGCGGCTTGCGCGCCGCAAGTCAGTGAAATAGGGCCAGTCACTCTTCTCGTTCAGCACGAAGAAAAATGTCTCTGAATGCGCGCCTGGCAGGCCAGCTACTACAACAAAATGAGTGCAAACAGTTTATTTTTAAAAAGCAAACCATAGCTTAACGTGCAGTTAAATGTTTTCCCGTAAAACACATGGGGTTGAAATAAATAGTTTTACCATTTACAGGCAATATTCGGATTTTACGTAACTGCCATCTTCCTGCCTGGGCTGTAACGCGCTGAGCTGTGCTGCGGGGAGGAATTTCTGCTCCCTGGAAGAGGGAGGTGTTCGCCTGTTTGGTTTGGATCAAACAGACTTAATCTGTCTCAGCTGTGCTGCTCGGCGTGGCTGCCGGGTTGCTGGCGCTGGCTCGCGCGGGTGCGGACAGCTCGTGGTCCCGCGGCAGCGCAGACCCCCCGGCTCGGAGGAGGCGTCAGCAGAGCATCCGCGGCTGCGGCGACGCAGTATTGGGGTGCGCTGGGAAGATGCCAAGGCGATGGGTTTAGTTGTGTCAGTCGCTGATAAGCCTTAAACAGCGGTGAGGTGGTGAGTGTTCGTGCCGTGCAGGTGGGACGTGCGGCCGGTGCCTGCTGGGCACGGGAACCTGCTGCTGTCGGTTTTGGGAGGTGGCCTGTCACTGTTAGAGGATTACGTTCCCCATTTTGAAAAACAGGCCTGGTAACTGATGGCACAGAACTGCTTCGGTGAGTCCATCGCAGCGTTGCAGGTGGTTCAGTGCTGCGGTGGCTGCCAGAGGCCATCAGCAGAGATGACAGCCTGCTTCTGGTAGAGGCCTTTACACTTGAAAGCCACGTTCTTCACACTCTGCGGCGTGGAGGTTGTCTCGCTGATGGAACGGTAACAGCAACGGCAGCGGTGCTGCATGCACGGTAATGCATGTACCCGTAATTTCACAAAGCCACCTGAGGAAGCGATGTTTGCTCCAATCCTGGAGCAGCTCCGCAGGGCTGCTGTTCCCTTCACTTCAGTGTTGGCTGGGAATAAACCAGAGCAGAGTCTGGAGCCGAGCCTGGGCCGCAGTTTGCGTGTCCCCGTGGCACTGGAGGGCTGCTGGTAGCTGTTGCACGTGGAGGCGGGGGTCCGGCAGGGCTGCAGGCTGTGTGCCCCGGCCCGTCCTGCCTGCCCGTGGCCCGCCATCACCACACCCTGCTTTCCTCTCCTGCATCTCAAACCCCGTTGCTAAGCAACAGTTTTTAATTGCAGAATTAATTTGACTGCAGGACATCCTGAGGAGCAGTGTATGCTGAAAATTTCAGCTGGAAGGCTGTTTCATCATCCTGTACTGTGGCTGTGTTTGTAGGCAGCAGCCCCTTGGTTAAAAGATGTTGTTGGCTACGGGGGCGAGGGGAGACCGCCGCGGTCCCGGCGCGGCAGAGGGTGGGTGTCTGGCTCTGAAGCGAGCAGCCGTGCCCCTGTGCAGGGGCTGCGCTGGGATCCTGCAGGTCCCTGGTGCCGGTGCCGTGGGGTCCTGACCGGTTGCGCCCGCAGGAGTAATGACCTCGCGAGAGCAGTTTGCTAATTAGACCTTATTTATTGCGTCACCAGGCTCTGCTTTCCAAGAAAGTTTTAGGCTGGAGCCAAGTGCACCAGCGTGATGAGTTTGCTGATCCTCCTTTGGGTGACAGGTTAGATGGTGTTCCTAAGGAGAGCTGTTGGGAAGTAATTACTTTGCGTTTGGATTGGTTTAAAGTTTATGCGGATACCGAAAGCCATAGACGTTCTCAAGTTCTAAAGACAGCTTTGAAGGCCTAATAGGGACTGATCAAACTCCAGGACTCGGGGACCTGCTCTCCAGACCTCAGCGCAGATACCACGCAAGGAGCGTGCGCGAGGTGGGGGTTCGGACGCGCCTTACCCGGTGCGGGGCAGGGCCCAGCAGTGGTGTGCCGGAGACGCCAGGGCCGCGGGTGCAGGAGCTGGGCCCAACGCCACCCCGAGCCCTTCTCTGCATTTTGTGCCGTTGGACAGGAGCGGCTCGCGTGCCGTTCGCGTGCAGACCCGCCCGGGGTCAGCAGTGGGGGTGCTGCCGCGGTCTCTGCTGCTCCGGCGGGCGAGGGGGAGGCTCACCGCTGGCCTTTGGGAGGGCGTTGCCAGGGCAGGGAGGGCTTGGGCCGAAGCTGCGGGCTGCGCGGTGGCCGTGGGCGAGCATGGGGCTGTCGCGGCACCGTGCCGCGTGTCTCGGGGCTGCGGTGGGTCACGCTTCTCTGCAGGGTGGCGGTGCAGTTGCACAGAGGGCTCTGCAGCATGCTAAGCTCAAATTATCTTCTCGTTAATTAGTTATTGACTTCTGCTGGTATTTCCAGTAAATATTCCCTCAGGGGAAAAAGTGAAGATTGTTAGTACCATGTTACCCAAGCCGTAGCTGCGGTGGATAAGGGAGCTTGCACTTTCAGAAGTGAATCCCAAGAAAATAACTTCTGGAGAGTGAAAATAGTCATTGTGTTTCCAACATCTAGTGTGGGACCTGAAAAACAGGACGTGCTGCACCTCAGAGAAGAGTGGTGTTGTAAAGAACATAGTAGTGTTCTCACAGCAACGGACTCGTTTCTCGCTCGTAATACCCGGGTGTGACATCACAATCTAACGTGTTTGTCAAATAATCCAGTCTTGTAGAAGTACTTACACTGCGTTTTCAGAATGCAGAATTTTGGGGGTGATTTTTCCAAGGCTGGGTTGGCAATGGTGTCTTTTTTTTTTTTTGTCTAAGTTTTGCATGTTTTCAACCATAGTGCAAATGTCCACATGGAATGTCTCCCACTTTGTGGGGAATAAACCGCGTTGTGTCACTGGGAGGTGCTTCTGGCGGCCTGTGGGAAGGCGCCCGGGGACAGGCACCGTGTCCCTGCTCCCCTGAAGGCAACGGGAGGAAAAACTCCTGACCTGACCCTGCTCATGGGGTCTGGGCTGACCTGCGCTGGCTCCTCGTGCAGCGGGGCAGCCCCCGCTCTTCGGCAGTTGCCGTCCTGGCAGCGGCTCCTGGCTTGGCTTTTTTCGCATCCCCGCCTGCCATGGTTTTGGCCGGAACGCAAACCCATCTTTCCCAGAGCAGCGCCGGGTGCCGGTGCCGTCTGGCAGCGCTGGCACAGCCAGCGGTGTGCGCTGGTTTGGGAAGCCAGTGGTGACTCTGCCAGCGCCTGCGAGTGCGGGGCCTGGCTGCCAGCAGCAGGGAGTAGGTGCCAGCCAAGGACCTGTGGGTGTTTTTGGGTGGGGTGCGGCGTGTCCCCGCAGACGGGCCAGTTCCTGCACTGGCCGCAGGAGCTGCACCAGCTCAGTGTCCCACCCAGGCGTGAGCAGGGCTCCCGGAGACGCTGTGGGGAGGAGGAGCGGTGCAGAAGGTGCCGCGCAGGTGGATCAGCTTGCAAACAAACGTCTTTTCTTGGCACTGCCCTCGCAAGCCCCCGCTGTTTGCCGATGTTTGCGTGGCGTTTAGGTTAGGCAGGTATGCAGAGGTGGGCCTGACCCAGCAGGCAGTGGGGGCTGATGGACAGAACCCCCGGGGGGATGCTGGGCCCGCAGCTCCATCTCTCCTGCGCCCACACGGTGCTGAGGAGGTGGCCAGGTCCCCCCGGAGCACCCAGCGTGCTCCATTGGTACTGAGCACGGCGCGGGACGGCTGGAGGGCGAGGCAGGACGCCCTGGCTCCCCAGCCCTGGCCAGGCAGTGAATGCCAGACCCAGGCCCTGCACCGCAGCGGGGGCCACCTCACAGGGCCCCACACAGGCCCCTGGACAGGCAACTGCCACCCGCTGCTCCCCGTCCCCGTCGCCGCTTTGCCGAGGCCAGACAGCTTAAAATACTGCAGACATGGTGCAGCCCGAATTTAATAACAGCCGGGCTGGCTGCTCAGCACAGCCTGGGCTCCCTGCCTGAGCGCCGTTGATATGATAGCTGGAGAAAAACATCATGTGAGAGCGGCCCGCGCCTCCTCCCGCTCCGGCGTTCCCGCTGGGAGGACGCCCAGCCGCCCGGCTGACGGGCCGCGCTCGCCCTCTTCTTCCTCGCTCTGCAGGGCGTATTTGTGGGCAGGCTGTCCCGGGGCACAGGGCCGCCTTCGCGCGGGGACGCTGCTGCCGGGCGGGTGCTGGTTCCTGTAGCGGGATGGCGTAGCAGGGATGCGCTGGCGCTGCCCTGCGTGGCTGGCACGGGCCACCGGGCCACCCGGGCCTGGCCTCCCACCGGAGGCTGGTGGCAGTGGCTCAGCTTCTGCTTCGCTGAGTTTACTCACTTACGGTATTCGTGTTTTTTATGATTGAAAAAACAGCAAGGGTTCAAAAAAGGTTCAGAGAAATGACAGTCTGCCTTAAACTGTCGACTGAAGTTACCGTAATGCAGTGAAAAGGTGCGTGCAGTGCAGAGGAGATGGGTGCAGTCCAGGTTCTGACGGAGATCTCTCAGAGTGGGTTTCAGCCCGCGGTTCGTCTCCGCGGCGCTCTGTGGACTGTTTCTGCAGGTCTGTGGAGTACAAGGAAGAGAAGAAAGCCGTTTCCCAAACAGAAATCTGCATTTCTTTTGGAAAATTTGCTAGGATCTGAAAATGCAGAGGTTGAAAGTTAAATGCTGCCCTGGGCTCCAAAGGAACATACTAACAAAGACGTAAGCTTTCGGAGAGTAGCTGGTGATAACTAGGCATGAGCACAGTTTACCTGGGGGTGTGGGGTGTTCTTGGCTTTAACTCAGAGTAAATTCTCTTCCCTGAGGATCAGGGGCTAAGCGAGCCGGAGTGATGGCCTTGGTGGGGAACAGCAGAGGGGGCTGCGTGTTTCCCCGCAGCCGGAGGACGTAGCATCCCATCGCTGGAGTGGTTTCCTCTGGCCCTAAGGCATTTGGGTGGGTGAGGTACGGTGAGCAGTCCTGGTGTACAACACACGCTGCCGGGCGCTGGGTCCACTCGGAGAGGCGTGGGCAGCTCCAACCCCACTGCTGACACAAGGACCTGGGGTTTAGTCTGCATTTCAGAACGGGGTTTGGTAACCGCTCCTCGCATTCCCAGCACGTGTTGTAGTGCTGTGTTACTCATTTAGCAGTAATTAAGTCTGGTTTTTACACTGTGCTAATGTGAGATGCTATCTTCCAGTCAGCTAGTCAATGTGTGCTTTGCCCTGTGTTACTTAGCAGTAGCAACCGTTAACGTGGGTTTCAGTACCAGGAGAGAAACGGACATAAATAAAGCTGCTCAGGACGCTCGCCTTTCGCCTGCCGTTCTGTGGGACTGTGCCACGCTTCGGGGCAAGCGCTGGGACGAGGAGGGTTTATTTGCACAAAATGGCTTAAACACCGATCTGTCCTGTCGGTGAGGTACCGAAGGAGAGAACTGAGGGTCAGTTGGTCCGCGAGCATCCCCCCAGGCTGGAAGTGTGCTTTCCCCCGCGTAGGGACCAGGTGGGAGATGTCCTCAGGCGGCACCGTGTCCTGGCGAGCTCGTGTGGCTGGAGCAGCAACTGCAGGTGCACGTCTGCACACACCTGTGTGTATGTGTACACCCACGTGTGGAGAGCTCACGCTCCGTAAGCGCCGATTCCCGTCACCACCATCAGTTTGTCTTTTCTACTGAGAAATCGTTAATGTTTGTGAGTGAAGTGTCCTCATCCTCATTTGCGGTGGGAATCTCTGTTCCTCTGTGAAAATGTTTTCTCAGGCTGCGCACGTTTTCCCCCCGTCTTGTCTGTAGTGTAGAGTTTTTGTGCGCGATCTGGCTCCTGGCTTGATTGCTTTCCCACATCTGGAGCTGGGCTCTTTGGGAGGTTTTCTTGCAGGTGGCTCGCGTGGTCCCTTCCGCGCGGTGGCTCTGCCGAGGCCAGCCCGTAGCACCCCACAGCCCGAGGGGCAGACGCCGGCGCGACGTCACGGGGCTGCGTAAGGGCAACGCGAGGGCCCCGCACCAGAGGGCTTGCGGGAGCCCTCCGGCCCTTGCCGCCAACGAGAAGACCAGGATCTGCAGCCCCACGGCCCGGGGCCGACAAGGCGGCGGCGAGCGCGGCACGGCCGAGCGCTGGGGTCTCTGTTCGTCGGCGCCTTCCTTTGCGTTCATTCCAGTAGTAGGCTGCACGTACGGGGGGCTTCCTGCAGCCCTGGTGTGGAGCCTGACAACGGCCACAAAACTTTGCATATTTGTCTTTGTATCAGGTGCGCCTTCCTGTGCAAGGCCGTCCGTCGGCTGGCTGGGAAAATGGGTTTGAAGAGCTCTGCGCTGCCGGAGGAGACGGACTGGGAGGGAGGCAGCAGAAAAGCCTTTCTCCCAGCCTTCGGGGGAGACAAAAATCGTCATGCAAATTAGATTTTTATGACAAGAATACATTTTAACTTTCTGAGCAAAATTGCAGTATAAGGTCAAACTGTATTGAATTAATTTGCTTCCTGAAAAAAAACAGTATCTTGCTTAAATTATGGCTGTCTTTTGCTTTGTCATTGTTCCTCTTTGGATTTATTTCAAAGATGAATGAGTAAAAGGGAAAAAAATGTAATTTAAGGAACCTGTTTTTTTTCCAGAAAATGATTCAGTTCTCCTTTTTAGTATTTTTTTAAATTGTTATCATCCATTTAGTGAAAGTGTGGGCTTCAGTGTTACAGTTTTAAAGAACAATTAGTGTGTGAGGCTTCCCTATTAACGAGTGTCCATAACGAACGCGAGATCGCAGCTCACAGGCCGTGAGAAGAGGGGATTCCCCCCCGGCCTCCTCTGCCGCGCGCCATGCCGCGCTGCCCCTCGCTCCGGCCCTGCCTTGGGGGCAGAGGCTTGTACAGTGCGGCCGGGGGCCGGGGTGGGTTCTCAGAAGACACCACGGAGCCCCGCTCCCGGCCGGGACCCCGCAGCGGGGGCACGCGGAGCAGGAGGCCACGTTCACTGGCCAGGGTTGTCTTACGGGCAAAGCGTGTGTAGAGTGTAATTATTTGTTATTATTTATTGGTGTGAAGGGTTGTCAAATTGATGAACGTCCTTTCATTCAAATAAAACGAGCGCATGAACTTTATTATTTACCGCATCTGAATTTAATGAAACATTTAGAAACAAGTGCATTCTGATTTTCTTGTTTGGTTTTTACGCAATTGCAACGGCAGCGCACCACGCGCAGGAGGCTTTCCTCAGCGACGCGGTGCTGCAGGCCCAGCGCAGAGCTGGTGCGCTTTCCTGGCAGCACGCGGCCTTGCACACACGTCCCGCGGCAGAACGAGCGGCGAGCCTTTGACACGGCCGAGAGCACGGCCGCTTTGCAGGCTCGCCGCCGCGGCCCTTCTGCTGGGCGTGGGGCTGCGGAGCTGCGCGGGCGGGGGGCAGCCCTTCCGAGCCCCCGTGGCATCCCTGTCACCACGTGCCCACAGCGGGTGGGCGGGCTGTGCTTTCAAAGCAGCTGGTGTTTGCTTGCCTTCAGCAACTTTCAAAAGAATCGGTATTTTTTGGAGTTGTGCGGCAGAAACACACGGTTTGGAAAGGCAAAGCAGGCAGCCGGTGCTGGAATTGTCTGCCTGCCCTGGTCAGCATGTGATGGCCCGGAGGAGTCACCGGGGGCTTTGCTCTGGGGTCTGCAGCTTCTAAGCCAGCTCTCTCAATTCTCTTCTTCAGGGTCGATGCTCAAGGGAAAACTGCAAATACCTTCACCCCCCACCACACTTGAAAACGCAGCTGGAGATAAATGGACGCAATAACCTGATTCAGCAGAAGAACATGGCCATGCTGGCCCAGCAGATGCAGCTCGCCAACGCCATGATGCCGGGGGCCCCGCTGCAGCCTGTGGTACGTGCGCTTCGTGGCTCGCTCGGCGGGTACAGCGGGTCGTGGGTGACGCGGGCTGGCAGGTGTGCTTACGTGCCTGTAAAATCCCAAAATGTCAGCCAGATACGGTGAAACGCTGGTCAGTCTGTCCTTGTACTGCTCAGTTCTCCCAGCCCTCAAGTGATATTGTTCGTTTAATTAATTCTGTTAGTCTTTTGTTTAACTCCTTTTTTGCAACTTTTCTTAAAATTGGGAGTGAGTGATCTGTGTAGGCTTTTCATAAACAGACGTTTCCTTTGCAGTTTCATGTGCTGTAGGAAGTTCCTGGGTTGGAGAACGTTCCCACTGGTGTTGTTCATTCACTCGGGGGAACCTCCCCAGGGAATTACGTGCTGGAGCTGGATGTGGGTTTCACAGCACGTTGTCAGGCAGAGCTGAAAGCCCTGTGGTGCTTGGTGCATGCCAGTCTGACCGGCATCGTCCGCAGCTCAGGCTTGGCAGGCAGAAGTACAGACAATCATATTTTCTACAGAAAGCCAAGGGTGGGGAGGAGGATCTGTCAGAAGTCTCTGGTCTGGTCCCAGTAAAATGTGATCATACATTACACCAAGTCTGCTTCTCTCACCCTGGCAGGTGAGCGCAGCGCGGTGTTCCACAAGGCGAACGCCGCAGCTCAGTCTCACTCCGCAGCAGTCCCTCGTTTCGGCACAGGTGAAGGTGGTTGGCAGCGACCCACCATGCACATGCGCGTCTGGGAGCTGAACACTCTGTGCCAGATCCTCTCTAATGCAATCCAGAGAGGTCACTTGAGCTAAACTGTGGATAAATTTGGCCCAGAACCCTTTTAATAGACGTTTCTAGCCCAGACATAGGAGGGTACTGACTAATGCATGAGCGAGACTGGCGCTGATTAATGTATGAGCAAGGCTGTACATTCTGCATGAAGAGGCAAACAATACTCCCCTGGCTGAAGCGCTCTCTTTTCAGTGGCTAAAGTGGCAGCAAAGGAGAAAAAATAAGTCGAAAAAAACCCATAAAATAAAGATACCTGGCTGCCGTCAGGGTCAGAAGCGTGTTTATCAGGGTGTGCAGCGGAGTGTGGTGTGGTGGCGTGTCGGGCTCTCGCACAGCCTTTGTCCCCCGGAGCGGATGCTTGTCGCAGTTTGGCCATGTCCCTCCAAGAGCCTCTGACTTTCTGCGGTGGCCTGAGGAGTGCTCGTGCGTGATGGCGTTGCTCAAGCGCAGATCACGTGAGAGTTTGCTCCAGGAGCCGCCGCGCGCTGGGGAAGCCTGAGCAGGAGAGCTGGCGGAGGCTGGCGGGGGATGCCTGGCCTCGTGGTCTCGCTCGTGTGCGACATTCGCACGGGTGTTCTTCGTGTCCACAGACACGACAAACGCTTCTCTCCTGTGATAACAGCAGCCCACCGCCATTGTGCTCAGGATGATTGCCAAAAAGCATGGCAAGTCTAAATATTTAAAGTGCCTTTCTCTCTCTTTTCTCTGACTGCAGCCAATGTTCTCCGTTGCACCAAGCTTAGCCACCAACGCATCAGCCACCTTCAACCCGTACCTGGGGCCCGTCTCCCCAGGCCTGGTCCCAGCGGAGATCCTGCCCACCGCCCCGATGCTGGTGACGGGGAACCCCGGTGTCCCGGTTCCTGCCGCTGCCGCCGCCGCTGCCCAGAAACTAATGAGGACAGACAGGCTGGAGGTAAGAGCCAACACATGTGACTTACTCCACAAGTTGTATTGGGTATTGTGTCTCCTAGATATAAAATATTTTTCTTGTGAAAGAAAACAATGCAGGTTTCCCTTCAGCTGATAACACCGTGTCTTGGCGATGGGTGAGGATGGGGAGCTGGCTGAGTGATCGTACAGGAGAATGCTTCTGCTTCTGGCCTCCGTTGCAGAAGGAAGTGGAAATATTGAGCCCTTTTAGGAGTGACTGTGGCAGCAGCAAGAGCAGCTCAAACCCGTGTTAGTGTGTGCCCAGAAGGTGTTACTGTGCAGGTTGTGTGTGCACGGGTACCGCGAACCGGGGCGGGTGTGAGGGCAGAGCCTCAGTTGCCTGGGAGGAGGATGACTTCCAGCCTCCCTCTTGCTTTCGCTCCGGGCAGATGGGGCCGGCGCTCCCCCGACAGCCTCCCGCGCCCGGCTTATCGTCCCAGCGACAACCCTGACAAGTGCTAGTGCTCTCTAGCTGGTACTCTCCCTTGCCCTGAATCTTTCTTATCTGAAAGGCCTGACAGTGTTTTCGGCACCTTATCGGTGCCGCGGCAGCGCGGGCGGTGAGCCAGCGACGTGCTGCCGGCTGCCGCGTGCTTGGGGCGCGCCTGCGAGCACGGCCTGCGTGCGGGCGCTCGGGAGCCCCGCTCAGGTTAAGAGGGGGTGCTGGGGGAGGCCGAGCAGGCAGGCAATGCTCTGCCACCCTGTTTGCTGGGTACGGCGGTGTGCTGGGGCACGCGCCGCCTGCCAGGGGTTGGCTTTCCCTCTCGCAGGGCTCTCCGGTGCCGCGCAGGAGCCGGCGGCACTCTGATCGGCGATGGAGAGAGCCGAGCTGTGCGCGACTGTCCCCGCAGCCCTGCGGCGGGCAGCGCTCAGCACCAGCGCTCTGTAGCGCGGGTCTCACAGATACTGGTACTACTGGTACGCAGCCAGTTGTAGCTGTAATACTTGTGTTTCTATCTGTGCATCTGCATAAACAGCGATTAACTCTCATTACAAGGAAAATTAATTCTTTTTTCTGAGTTGCATCTCTGACTGACAGGCTGCTGCTCAGAAAGCTGCGAGCTGGGAGAAGTGTGGAGGGTCATCTGGCAGCCAGCGTTTCCTGCTGCCGCTGTCACTATTCTCAGAGCTTGCGTCACCACAGGTTCCCCTTCTGCGGGATCACATCATTTCCCTTTTTAGAGATGTTTTCTCTGAGGAAGCGTTCCCCAAAGCACGCTCAGGTTACAGCAGAGGCAGCTGCACCGAGCTGAGAGCTGGTGCAGGGGTGACTGTTTGGAATCACCAAGGGATGTTTTTCCTTTGAGGATTCTGTTCCACGATGGATACCTGCCAGAGGTGGATTAAAAGCAGAACACAATTAGATGAATTCATAAATAAATCATGCTAGATTCAGAAAGGAGTACCCAGAGGAGGATGCCAGCGGCAGGGAGCCCTTCGGGCCGCAGTGCCGAGATCGGCTGTTGTGTTTGTGCTTCCGCCTGCGTAGAGCCCGCGGCGCTGGTCGGTGGGGTGGGACATGTGGGCTGAAAAGCTTTCTGTTTGTAAGCAGGAGCAGGACATACCTGACGTCTGCAAGCACCAGCTCTGCCCGTGGCCAGCGAAGTGCCTACGACGGTGGGAGCCCGAGAGGGGCCGTGCCGGGCACCTCTTCGGGTGCTGCCTCCGGGCAGAGCTTGTGGTGGCCTGCAGACCGGGGCCAGAGTGCACGGGAGCTACTGAAATCTGGGACTTCACCGAGCGGGGTTTGGTCCTCCGACACTGGCGTTCTCTTTATACAGCTGCTTGGAGAGGTGCTACACTGCTGGGCCAGGCTCCTCCGCACGGGAGGGACTTGCCAGTGTTACTTGCGCAGAACATCCCGGGGCACAGTCTGCAGAGAAAACTGTTTTTATCAATTAGGAAAAGCCAGCAAAAGCATCTGAAATCAGTAATTTTTTTTTTAAAGGCCGAGTGGTTTTACTTTGGGCTTGAATGGTAAGGAAGATGATGGCCAAGTTGGGAACCTCTGAAAATAAGTGCTGAGACTTGAGGAGTGCCTCTGTTGTCACCTTTGCTGGTGGGATGGCACTGCGAGAGAGCCCAGGACAGCACTGGGGAGGCAGCGCCAGCCCTCCCGTGAGCTCAGCCCTCAGCCAGCACGGGGCCGAGCAGGACACCCACTGCCCAGCCACCTTCTCCAGCTGACTGATGTCCCAGCTCAGTCGGCACCCAGCAGCCTTCTCTGCGGTAATCGCGTTTATCTCGGCACGCTTCGCTCTTCGGAGACGTCCTGTCCTTGGCGGAGGGGTGTCCCAGCCCGGCCTTCCCAGCAGGGCCTGCCCTTGCTCTGCTCTAGCGTCGCACCGTGTAGGTCACCTTAAAGAAGCCTGCCTTCTGCTGCCCTTCGAGCTGTGTCAGTTTTACTTTTTCTTTTGGCTGGGACCAAGAGCACATCCGGGTTGACCCAGCCGCTGCAACTCCACACCACGCTGCTGTCTCACTAAATCCGTGTCTGTGGGGGCGGGGGTGTCTTTTCCTCCTCCTCTTCCCCGCAGCGAATGCAGTTTGAGCGGTGACACATGTAGGTGAGGAGCAATTTGCCAGTGCTCTGCAGTGTTGACCCTTTAATCTGTAGAGTATCCAAATGTAGTGTACCAGTACCCTACATAAGCACTTCATTTTTGTGAACAGCAAAACATTTTGATGTACTTTGTCGGTTACAGAAACGCAGAACTGACTGGAAAAGTTTTGTGTGGTGTGCCTGTGCCTACCTGCTTTTTAAGGGAGCCGCTTGCCGTCGGCAGTGCCGTTTGTTACGGCGTGGTTCAAGCTTTATATGGCCGAGCTGGCTCTGCCTTGGAATGGCTGTCCTTGAGAGACATAACCGCTGTGATGTTCGCGTCTAATCTGGGAACGTGATTTGTCCTGCTTAGAATTTTAAATACTTCTCTGCAAGGATGACGTACTGTGGCGTTAATGAAGTGGGCGCGCGTGTGCTGGGGTGCTGACCCAGACTGTGCGCAGCCCAAAGCCCTCAGTGCCCATACCCGCCATTTCA
This sequence comes from Tetrax tetrax, assembly GCA_009806455.1. Classification (NCBI taxonomy): domain Eukaryota; kingdom Metazoa; phylum Chordata; class Aves; order Otidiformes; family Otididae; genus Tetrax; species Tetrax tetrax. The sequence continues at coordinate 207,127 of WHYT01017073.1, read as the reverse complement.
AGGGGAGCGGGCAGACAGCACCGTCTGTCGGGCGGTGCGCCTGACCTCCGGAATTCACGTGAATGTTCGGACATCAGGGCGGTGCCTGTTACCGGCAGCAGCACCGATTTCGTAGGTGTTTGCACCGTGCCGCCGGTGCAGATAGCATGCAGGCGTTTGGGTGTCCTGTGTGTTCAGCCACTCCCGTGAGGAACCTTGGTCTCACGGTGGAAATTTCACGGGGTGAGGCTTTTCCTGCAGCTTTCCTCACATTCCTCTCCTGCCAGAAGGGTCTGGAACAAAAGTGTCACCTTCGAGTGAGCTAGAAGAGAGGCGAGGACAGGGAGGTGAGAGGAAAGGCGTTGCCTAACCAGTTCATTTGAGGCGCGTGTGTTTCCGTTGAGTGCCATCACTTTCTGTTAGAAGTGTCCAGGCACCAACAATGACCACCACCAAGCTGCTGTTGCCTGCTTTGACCATTTTTTCACTGGGAAGAAGCAGCTTAGTTCTCGGAGATTTTCAGCTCTTGGGTAGTGGGGAGATGTGACCGGCAGTGCCGTTTGTTTAACCCCTCAGAATGTGGTGGAAGACAGTGTGCCTGTCTAGATAAATTCTCCTCGACGCAGAGGAGGAGGCAGGGGGTGAGACTCCCCCACGGAAGGGCAGGGATCCCAGCTACGCCATCCGTGTCCCTCCAGCCAAACCCCTGCCGGCGCTCGGGGGCACAGCGCGGGACCTTGCCGCAGCGGAGCGGATGCAGCGGTGGTCTCCCCACCGGTGTGGGTGACTTTGAGTCCCGGCGGGGCGATCAGCGTAAGCTCAGCCCAGAGTTAGAGCCAGTTAAGTGAATGACAGTGAATCAGTAATGTATCGCAGCACTCACGCCGCGGTTTTGCAGACTGGAGACGTACAGGTGCCTCTTTTGTTTATGTTTCTGAACATACTGAGTTGAAAATTACAGTGCTAATTGCAGAGCTGTTAATAAATAACTAATTAAGAGCTCTCCAGATCTGAAAGGCGAGACAACATAGCGTGCTTCCGTGCCCCTCTCTGCTCCAAGAGCTGAACGATACATTACTGCCTGCCTGTGGCAAATACACCACCATGTGCAGTGCTGGCTTTGGACTCAACAGAGCTGGAAACACTCCTGGCGACCGTCACAGTGGGTGCAGAGCCATTGCTGGGCACACCGATTAAAGGGACAAGCGGGATTGCGGGCTGTCTGCCGCGTGAGCCATCGCTCAGAGATCGTTAGGGAGCACTGCGCACGCCCTTCATTGCCTTATCTCAGCTCCTGCCTGACAGCGCTGAGAAAATCTGTTCTGGACGTGCCAAAGGTTATCTCTCTGCTGAACGGTTTCAGTTTTCTGGTCACTCTTCTTAGGTTTTTAATGGTGATAAAATTAGCTTATCTGTGGATGCTTTTTCTGTCTCTCTCTGTGTATGGATATTTATATATCTATACACACTTCTGCATGAATTTGTGTATATCATCTTTGTGTTAGTAATGGAGTAGTCCTTGCTTATTCGTGGAGTGGTTTCGAGGGCTCGGTGTTGTGGATCACCAATACAAGACAAAGAGCAAAGATAATCATCTGACGTTAGCTGCATCCTTTTCTTTGTCTTCAGAGGACAAGATTGCTGTTTGCTTCTAGAGTGCAAACAATTAATCAAAGCACGGATGGAGCTAGCACACAACAGGTACCAGAAGCAGACTTGTGTTTTCTGATAGTTTAACCAGGCGCCACCGCCTTCCCCCATCGCTCCCTGTGCCATGCTGGCTGGCCCAGTGCTCCCTGTCACTGCCTGCGGACCAGGGAAGGGGCTGGCTGAGGAATTACCTGGAAGGCGAGTGGTTATTTTGCAGCTGAGGAATTTGGCCAGACTGTTTCGTGTTCTGCAAGCTGTGTGCCACAAGCAGTAGGGGCACGAGGACGAATGAGAGCCATGGGACGCCTGAAGTGGCTCCTTGGGCTCTGCTGCAAATGCACATCCAGAGACCTTGCCACAGCCTGGCAAAAGGCAATAGATAGGGTGACGCTGGAGCGAGCCCGGAGAAACGGATGTTTCCTGTGAGTGGGTTCACAAATGGCATGGCTCTTGTCCTTTGGGGATGTCACTTGGTGCTCCTCAGGTGATGGGCAGCTGGTAGGTGAAGCTGCATGGAGGTTAAAAAGCAGCTGGAGCACCGGCGTGGGTGGAGACCAGATCACAACCAGATCTGGCGTGTTGCAGGGATCAGAGCCAAGGTCCTTGAGGAAATACTGCTGAGCCAAGCTCATGGGCACCCACCTTTAAAAGGAAATGCCATCCACTAAAGTGGGTTTATTTTTGTACTAACTTGGCTGCTTTTGTCCCTTGCTGTTTCCTGTAACCTTTGGAAAACTAAGATGACAAACGCATTTTTGTTGCGGTTTGCGCGAGCTGACAGTTGAAGAGCACATGTCACTTTTTAAACACAGAACGTGCGCGGGGTGCAAAGAGGGAGCCGCTGCCTACCGCACCGGTGATGAAGTCAGTGTCCGCACCGCTGGTGGGGCTGGGGGGACGGGGGCTCCGTGCTGCCTTGGGCTGGGCTGGAGCCCGCGTTCCAGCGGCGGGGATGCCTTCCAGCCAGGGAGGTTTCTATCCTTCAGTTTCCGATTCCTTCAGCTTCTGAGAGCTAGCCACAGCATGCTTCTTCAGAATACAGAAAAAGGCCCGGGGCAGCTAAGTGGGAGCCAAAATAAAACCTGCTGTGTGCTTGGCTCTTCATCCTGGTGGGGTTGATGCCCTTTGGCATCAGAAGTGGCTTTGGAGAAGCCAGTTCCCCGCTGCCAGGGAGCCAGCACCCCGTCCCATCGCCGCCCTGCTCCTCCTGGGGCTGGGCAGCCGTCCTCGCCGTGCTCTCACAGCCTGCGACGCCCAAACTAAGCGGCTCTTTTCCTGGTGTTGCAGGTGTGTCGAGAGTACCAGCGTGGGAACTGCAACCGGGGAGAGAACGACTGCCGCTTCGCCCACCCCGCCGACAGCGCCATGATCGACACCAATGACAACACGGTCACCGTCTGCATGGATTACATCAAAGGGAGATGCTCACGGGAAAAGTGCAAATATTTTCACCCTCCTGCGCACCTGCAAGCCAAGATCAAGGCTGCCCAGTACCAGGTTAACCAAGCTGCAGCTGCCCAGGCAGCAGCGACCGCAGCCGCCATGGTGAGTCGGGAGAACGCCTCCGGAGCAGAAGTGCGCTGAGGAGAGGCGGTACCGATGTTCTCGCTGGGGGGGTGTGCGTGTGCTCGAGGGTCCCCATCACTGCACCGTGCAATGAGCTTTTCTCAGCATGTGGTGCCGGAGCTGCTCCTGAGTAGTCTCAGGCCGTGCGGGTGTTTCACTGATTCTGCCTGCTGGTGTACAGGGTACCTATATGTACATATATGTGTGCGTACGTGTGTGTGTAGTGTGTGTGCATATATGTATATATAGTTTATTGTGTTTGTGTGGGGGTAGGTGTGCATCTGTCCAGCTGCACAGAGAGATGAGCCCCTCTTTCAGTTACCCCGAGTCCCTGTTTGGAGAGCCTTAGTTTGAAGTCCGTCTGCTGTGTTGATGCCCTTGCAGCCCAGCCACCCCGTGCCCCCGCCGAGGGCTGTCCCAGCGCTCGCAGGGCGTGGAGCAAACCTCGTAGCGGTAGCAGCCAGTCCTGGGTTCCTGCGGGGTTCCTAGCCAGGAGAGGACGGCACCCTGAGGAGGGCTGTGGTGGCAGGCGGTGGTGTCTGTGCGGAGCCCGGTGGGGTGTGGGAAAAGGAGCACAGCCTTGGGGCGCGGCGGCCAGGAGCGGGAGCGGCAGCACGAGGCGGTGGTCGCGGGCTCCCGGAGGCGCTCCGTTGCCAGCCGGCGCGGACAGTGAGCCGGTGTCCGGTTGCAGGGAGCCCCGTTTCCGCTGCTGCGTAGCCGTCAGCGCCCCACGGCCTGCCCGCGGGAGGGGTTGGGGCGGGCGGCGGCGCCGCCATGCCTGCCCTGCCGCCATGCCCGCGCGGGGGCCGCCGCGGCCCCCTGTGCATGCCTAGTCTTGTTACCGTTGTACACGGCATCCGGTGATTTGTTTTTATTTGTTTTTTCTCACCTACCCAAATGCACTGCTGCCCCCATGATGCACCTCTGCTTGCTGTTTATGTTAATGCGCTTGACCCCACTGGCCATTGCCATCATGTGCTCGCTGCCTGCTAATTAAGACTCAGTCGGCTGTCAAATCACTGAAGCGACCCCTCGAGGCAACCTTTGACCTGGTACTATGACCTTTCACCTTTTAGCTTGGCATGTAGCTGTATCGTAGAGTCGAGTTTGGGGTTAACGTGTAGAAACGGAATATCCCGATTCCCCACCCCGTCCCCTATCCCCGGCCAGGGGCGCGGGGGCAGCCGGGCCGGGCTAGGCTGGGCCAGGCCTCAGTGCAGG
>WHYT01017073.1:189905-202691 GCA_009806455.1 Tetrax tetrax | reverse complement strand
CCCTCCCTCCCTCCCGTCCTCCTCCACCCCCCTCCCCACCCCTTTTTGTTTTCTTTTTTTTACTGGACTTTATTTTTATACCCATCCACCATCCAGGGAATTCCTCAAGCTGTACTTCCCCCATTACCAAAGAGGCCTGCGCTTGAAAAAACCAATGGTGCCACCGCAGTCTTTAACACTGGTATTTTCCAGTACCAGCAAGCTCTTGCCAACATGCAGTTACAGCAGCATACAGCCTTCCTCCCACCAGGTAAGTGCCTCTCCTTTGCCTTCTTTTCTGGGGAGGGGGAAGGAGGAATTCTGGAAAAAATGTCCTAGGAAGTAACTGTTTGTTCCTGACGGCACACGCGTAGAGGTATCTGCGCGGCGGCCGCTGGTGCCACGCGCAGGCAAGCCTCTCTCCGGGCCGCGACGCTGCGGTGCCGGGTGAGCCGTGGGCAGAGGAGGTGCTGACTGCACGAACTCTGGCTTCTCTCTGCTGCTCTGGGAAGCTGGGTGGGTGTTTCCCAGACTAATAAAAAAGTCAGCATCATGCTCTGTCATCCCAAATCGAAATTTGAAATCTCCTCTCTCGTTCCTCTTTCCTTCAATTAACTTCTCTTTGTTACGCATCTCTTAAGCTGTTGTGTTTGTTTCTCTTGCTGTAAGACCCCTTTGCCTTCGTGTGCTTAGCAACAGTTGTTCTGAGTCACACACTTGAAGGTTTTCATTTTCATTGCGGTGCAGTGATGACAAAAGGCACAGGCAGGCAGTCTCACAGGTAGGCTGATCACCAACCTACACAAGAAACCAAGGGTCAGGCCTCTGCCGCTAAAGCCTCAGGGCTGATTTTGGTCTGAGCAGCACCGAGGTGCGCTTGCTTTTATTCCAGAATGGTCACATCTACACTTGTCCCAGTTCAATGGCTGACACCCGTACTGTTTACGTAGGCAGAAATCCCTCTGAAGGAAATAAGACACAGTTGGAGTACATGTCTTGGTTCTGCAAACAGCACGAAAAATTATCTGTCTAGCATGTCAGGTGAATTTCTGCCTGCATTAACAGCGCTGAGTTAGTGTTTGTACTTGTGAGCCCACATTAAAATAGCACTATCATTCTAGGAGGTGACCGGTGAAGCGCAGAGGCCATCAGGTAGATCTGTGCTCAAATACTGGAAGGAGTCTGTGAGGACAGCCCTTTGTCATGCTGACCGTCCACACCAGGGGATGGGCACTTGCGCTCCACCATACCTTAAATTATTAAATGCTCTTCGAGACCATCTCACCGCTCTCCAGTAATGCTCCAGCTTTGCGCAGCTCCCCTGATGAGGTCTCCCAGAAGCCTTGGTGCTGGCAGCTGTCCCCAGGCTGAGAGGCGAGTCTGCGTGGCCTTGCAGGAAGGAACTGGGAACACCTCTGTTGGCTAGGTGGAATAAGTGGAGGTGGCCTGCCAAAGGAGGAGGCTCTGCACAACTTAATAGACCTTCACAGCTTGTGGCGGTGCTTTGGTCCCGGCTGCCGACCCTTGACGTGTTGGCGGGCAGGCGTTTCGCTGTGGGGCCGTGAAGTCGCAGAGCAGCGCTTACCTGGCGTTCGCTGCTTCACACGCTCTTCGTCCCGCGGTAGCGGCGAGCTGGCTGGGAGCATCTGCGTGTGTGCAGGCGGATGGAGTTTGTGCCCTGGTGCCGCTTACCGTCCCGTGCCTCTGCTCGCTGTCTCCTCAGCTGGGCCTGCACAGCTGTTCCTGGCTGGTGCGTGTGGACTGGGCGGCCAGCCGCTCTTCGAGGAGCGCAGTCCTCCAGTGGGAAGGGCTGAGGCTTGCAGGGTGCTCCCAGGAGCCGTCGTCCTGCGAGGGGCAGAGCAGCGGGCAGGCGGCTGGCCGGGCGGCCAGCAGTGGCGAGGCTCCAGCCACCTCTGCCGTCAGCTCACCGCATTGCACGGTTGTGTAGTTACGCAGCTCCCGCTCCGGAGAGCTTACCGGCTCCTCACAGGGAACCAGGCCGTGCACAGACGCTTTCCTAAAGCCGTGTCGGTGTGAGCATCTCCCTCCGTGGGGCTCTGGGGCTGCGTAAAAACACTGCTCTCTCCAGCATGTCGGGGAGGGAAGGAGCAAGCACGGCTGTTCGCCTCGCCAGGAGCACTTGTGCTGTGGTATTCTTAATTAGGGTGTAGTAGATTGGACAGAATAAACAGACTGAGGGGACTAATGCCAGGGAGATAAGAGAGAAAAATGCATAAAACACCAGTAAGCCTAGAATATTTATAAAAATAGTTTTATTTCACTGCAGAAATAATGTGATGGTGAAGTTATGGTCAGTTAACTGTAAGCACATCCTTGAATTAAAATCCTGCCTTGTGCTGAAAAGCTAGGGAGCGTTTGAAACTGCACATTTATTATTCATGCGTTCTCATTAGCCAGTCAAAGCTTCTAAAGTCAAAACGAATGTTAAGGTCATAGCAAAAATGATTTTTATTGCTGGTAAGAGGGTCATACAGCATTATGTCTTCATATTTGCCAGTTATTGCACCCTGGCTAGTATGTTCATTTCTGCCTTATGTTCGTTTGCTTCGATTCCCTTTCTAAACTGTGTGCTCTGGTTATGATGTTAATGATGATCACTCAGACTAGAATTTTGAGAGGAAAAGCTTTACGGTGATATTTCAGAGTCGTCATGAAAATCTAACTCGTCTTTAATCTATAGACCTAACAATGCATGGAATGATGTAGTATTCCAGATCTAATGAAGTGTGGACAGTCTTGTAAGTAGAGCACTTCTTGCAGAGAGACAGAACTCTGAAGTTTCTGCTGCGTAACCTCATTAACACCACAGAGATGTCACAAGAGGGACTGAGAAAGCAGTTTGACTTGTTTGCACTTTATAGCCAAATTCTGCTCCATTTTTTAATCTTAGAAGCAATCCCATTGACTTCAACTCTGATTTGTGCATGGAGAAGTCAGAAAAGCTACCCTTCTTTTTTATTTAACCTTTCTTTGTGAGTATTTTCAGTCTCTACCATGACACAGAAATAGAAGAGTAATTAGGAAACATGATTATGCCCTTTTCTTTGTAGCCTTGCAGATAGTGGTGACAGAGAATAACCTTGTCCCCAGCAGTAATTACACTGACTGACTTTTTCCCTGCTTAGTTAAATGCTCTGGAGATTGTGCAAGCCATACAATGCCTGGCACCGGCTAAAACAATTTCCTGTCCCCTTGTCACGGTCACGTAGCGTCAAGGAAGCAGCGTTGCTGTGGCTCCCTCTGACACTCTTAGAGAATACTGTTCCACTTTCACTCCAATCTCTGTTCCCAGATTTCAAAATTTTATTTCAGTTTCTGCTGTGTCAGGCATAATTAACAGTTATTTGTTAAATAAAAGGGTACATTATTTATTAAAAATGGATACTCTGTTCTTAAAAACACCATTCTGCTGTTGGCTCTGCAGTTGCAGGGCAGAACTCAGCAGGTGCTGTCACTCCAGTTATTTTTGTGTAGCCTAAAGAGAGTTGCAGGTGGTGAGCCCAGACACTGGCAGCTTAAAATGTGTCCCGTAATGCAGAAAAACCCGCTGAGCAAGCGTCCTTCCGCGCTGCCGTGAGCTGCATGGCAGAGGAGCTGTTGGCTCCCGCCGCTGACCGGGGACAGGCAGCATCGCTTCCGCGTGACAGCAAAAGCGCTGCGCGCCAGAGTCGCTTGGGTTTTACCTAGGTGTTTCCTAACCGCGGAGCAGCCGTTGCGGCTGCGGGGCAGCGCGGATCGGTGGCGGCTCTGCGAGGAGGCGTCGCTGCAGCCCGTCCGAGAGGGGCCCAGCGGAGGAGGAGAGCCCCGCCGGCCTGGCAGGGCTGGGCCTCGGGCCGGGCCGCTGAGAGTCTGAACTGCTTTAGTCTGAGGAGAGCAGGGCAAAGACCGTTAGAAGCTTGTGTCAAAAGGCAAAAAGAGTTAAAACTAAAAGAGTTTAAAAATAAAGCTAGAGAAACTTCTCCTAGCCGTGCTTATACTGCACGGTGCTGCGAAGGCAGCTGCGATGTCCCAGCACACAGTTCCATCGGCTCTTTCCCCTCTCTGGAGACGCGTTCTAACGGATCACTGTGCTATTGTGTGGTTTGATTGTGCTGACAGTTACATGCCACTGTTCCCATAATAACAATTTTTCTTCTTTGTTCAAATGAAATTTCCTAATTACACGTGTGATGGGTTGTTTTAATTCTTTTCCCTTTCCAAATCCACCTTCCTGTTGCAATGCATGATGGGCAGGCTCAATATTGTGCATGACACCCGCTACAAGTGTTGGTAGGTGCCAGCTTTGTTTCTTGATTCTCTTAAACCTGTGGTGCGGCTCACGGACCCTCAAAATCCACTGCTAGATTTTAACGTACAGCTCTCGTGGCAATCCATCTCCCGCAGCCTCCTGCACTAACACCGGTCAATTAAACGCCGTTGTTTGATTTAATTGACACGGACACGTCGACGTGGTTAATTCTGTATAGCAGTTGTTTGAATTGCACATGGTTCCTTGGTGGATTTTGATTGGACTATGAGTTCCAGTGTTTAGAAACTATCCTGTGTTAAATAAAGACTGTATCTGATATAGCCACATAGACCCGTACTGTCCTTCAACAGGGTTAACTTTTGTTTGCAGTAAATATTTGGGTTGAATTCTTAAAAGACAAAAAATTGTAAATGTAAGGGCGTTTAAAAATTCTTCTGTTGATTTTTGTATTGAAATGGTTAAGCTTGTTTGTGTCAGTTTTCTTGATTTGATGGTAACAAGCATTTTCCCCTTTTTTTCTCTTTCGTTTCCCTCCCCTCTCTCTCCCTGGAATGTTGTCCTGCTTTGCACTGTGGTTGCATGTCACGCGCTGGCAATGATGTCTCCGGCTTTTTGCTGCGATAAATACCATGCTCAATTCTCCTACCACGTGTCGCTCTGGTCCCATACTGCTACACTCTTCTGTACGTTTGCTTATATGATTTTCCTTCCGAAAGTTCCCATGGTGCACGGTGCTACGCCAGCCACTGTGTCTGCAGCAACAACATCTGCCACAAGTGTTCCCTTCGCTGCAACAGCCACAGCCAACCAGGTTTGCTAATTTACAGCTTTGTTCCTTACAGACAACTTGAAATCGGTGCTTTTAATGAGCATGGGGGTTTTGATTTTACCTCTTGTTGGCCTACACATTCTCCCTAAGACCTGCAGCACAGCTTAATAAGCCTTTAGCCATGCTCCAAAGGTGCTGCAGTTCCATTTCTGGTGCTAAAAATAATTGATAATAGAGTTTCTGACTCAGTCTTAACATTTTCGGGCCGTGCTGCTTATTTCTGCTCTCAGAGATGTAAAGAGGAAGGGCTAATACACGGAACCCATTATTTATTTCTATTTCTGGGAAGCCGACAGCTCCTTTTGGTGCAGAACTCCAGTGAACGCCAGTAAAACCTTTGTGCAGAGAGGCTGCGGGATGAGGATTTTAACAGTCTGAATTGAGCAGTCTGAGCATGTCCTGACTCTCCTCTTCCAAGAGCTAGACAGAAACCTTTGAGCATAGGCCACACGGAAACTTCATTTAAACCTTTGTTTCAGCTTGTGGTTCTGCTAGGGAAAGGCTGATGACTTATTGCAGCAACAGACGTTGATTAAGAAAACGTCCAGTAGAGTCTGGGTTCTGTTTTTAAATGGTACCCCGATTGTTGCCGTGTTTGGATGTATTTTGGGAATAAAAGAGTAATGCTGTCCTAAATAAGTGACTAAAAGTCCTCCCCGAAATGCCAGACCTGCACTCCACAGATGGGGACCAGAGGAGCTGCACCTGGGAATGGGACGTGGCCTCTTGTTGTCCAGCTGGGTCAGCAAAAACGCAGATTCTGTAGTACAGCCGGCTGAAAGTGCGGCAGTAAACTTTTCAAAGATCCTCTTCGTTCTCTTACAAAGACAAAGGATTTTTTGAGATTTGCTAGGAAGTTAGAATTGCCTTACATCATGAAACCGTCAGTTCAGGTCTCATACGCAGGTATTACCCTCGGCTCAGGGGAAATCACATGTGTGCCTTTTAGAAGAGGGGCCAAACATTTTCCTCAGCGTTTTGCAGGTTTGGCTCTGTAGGTGAAATTAATTCTGAGGACAAATGTCAATTTTTAAGACCGTCTCGCCTGACATGCTCAGCTCCCTGAGTCGTTAGAGCTGACTCCTTACGCGATTTCCAGATCCCATCGTAAAGTGGCCAGGTCTGCAGCTGCAGCTGGCGTTAAGCGGCAGTGCCCGTGCCCTGCTGCACGTGCCCCTCTGTGTTTTGGGCGGCCTCGCCGCAGGGCGCGCGCGCTGCCGTGGGTACCAAGTGCTGTGGGCTCTTGCGGGATGGAGTCCAGGGACCTTGGCTTCGAGACGCTCCTCCTTTCCCTGTTGAGCCCTGCCATTCGTACTGCGCCCAGCTGTACGCTCTCCGTTAGCCTGCCCGCTTACAGATCTCTCAAAAATATTATTCCAAACATTGCACCGTTGCAGTGGCAGGGAGGCACGCACATCCTGAGTCTCACGAGGGACCTGGATAGTTTACAGTTCCAACAAACACTCAGGTTAGTCCGCTTAGCGAAAAGCAGCACTTCCTGCTCCTGGGAAGCGTGCGCTGGGTGATCGCGTCGCTCTGATTTGCAGCAGCGCGAGAGCTACTCTGTAATTTGAAAAGCAGGTTTGTGGGTATGGCTGCCTCCGCATACGTGTCACCTCAGCGAGCAACCACCTCTATCCCCAAAGGTTCTTAGTGTTGCAATTTACTGCACCATACGGTTAATTTAAATGTCCCCGTATCCTCTGTAAATCCAGAGAGCTGTGAGAACAAGCCAAGCCACAGAAAAACATGATTATTTTAAAAAACCAGCTCTGTCTAAATAACCATGCGCTTTCCCGGATAGATGGCAGGGAACCTTTCTGTTGTGGAATCTGACCATTTCATGCGTGCCCTCCCTGGAGCCTCATAACACACGTAGTAAAGCACTCAGCCAAACCTCGGTATATACATATATAGCCAATATATGTATATACGGTGTGAGCAGCGCTGACGTTATCCAATGCCGCACAATGCGATGTGCATGCATGCCGAAAGTCTCGAGATCTGGCCCTTCATCTCCAGTGGCGGGCGTTGAAGGTCCTCGGTATGTTCCGACAGCACTGTCCCTGATGCTTCTACACGGTCGGGTGCCGCAGCCTGTCCTGCAGCCGTAGAGAAAAATGGTATGAGAAGCTTCATTATGCTCGGAGCGCATTTCTGTACAAGTTGGCGATGTCGCAGAGTTGTGTGGAGTTGCTAGGGGAGGAGAGGGCCCAAGGGAGGGAAGGACCAACACCAAGACCCGTGAACGATTTAGTTAAGAGGAAGGCTGCCCATTCCCTCTCTTCTGCAGATGAACAGGTCGGCCTACGCATCCACGAGGAAAAAGTCTTTTCGAGTGCAAGAGCCGCCTGTGATGCTGCAGACCAATTTAGTGTCACGTGCCCCCGCGTGTCTCCCTGTACGCGGGCGCATCTCTGCCCCGTCGGTACGCAGGGCTCCTCAGGGACCTCCGGCGCCTGCTGCCTGGGCGCTGCCCCTTCTCAAGGGGGGGCCGGCTCCCGCGGACCGCAGCCCTGCACTGCGCTCACGGGGCGCGGCTCGCGCCCGGGCCGGGGCGTGGGATGTAGGTTTGAAATCCGTACTGCTGGAAGCCTACTCGGATTTAAATTTTATTTGAATGGGAAGCTGAGTGGATGGGGCACTTCAGGAGCCACCCACTGAATTCTGTTTACCAGATGAACATTTTAAGAATTGTTTCACTGCTTTGGGAGTCTCAGCTTTTCAGCGGATGCACCGTGATGCCCGCCGTGGGAAGAGCAGGCAGCTCTTCTCCACAGTGGATTTTCAGCAGTCGTGAAAATCCAGCTCAGGGCATCTTAGGTTTGGCGTTCAAAACCCAAGCCAGTGAAAGCAGTGAACACTTCACAAAATCGGGCTGAAGCAAGGCCACTGCAGAATTTATCGTTTTAAATGGAACACTGACAGCACAGAACTTTGTGTAGGCCAACAAAAAGGGCTATTTTCAATTACTGCACTGCATGACTTTTGTAGATTTTAACTTCTCTTGTTCCTAAACAACCAATAATACTTATTTGTACCTGTGAAGTAGTACTTAACCACAATGTTTTCCAGTTTTAAGTTGCTGTTGTAGCACTTCAGCTGACTTTAACTTGTAGTTACAATATAAAATCCACCAACTCACAGCTGATCCTCACGTTTCCAAACCTGAGTTCTGTAGCAAAGTGCTGTGTCTCCGGGGCGGCTCGTTGCACGTGTTACTCACTGTTCATGTTTTTTACCTGTAGATACCCATAATATCTGCCGAACATCTGACTAGCCACAAGTATGTTACACAGATGTAGACATTTTGTCATCCAACAGTAAGTTCCCAATGTGTTCTTGCTTGCCATTTTCTTACCTCTATGTTGTGCATGATTTGTCTTTTTCAAGTAGAGAATGATTTTATTTTCTTGCTAAGGAAACCAGTAAGGTACGGGGAGGAGGCGCTGAACTCCAGCGACGTGCCATTCTCTGAGTGGACATCCCCTGGTTAGCAGTGACCACGCCAGCATGGGGCCTGATGCCAGTCTTAGTTTTAGATATAGAAGGGACATGTTAAACGTGTGGATGAGCTTCTGAGTAGCAGAACCAGGGAGTATAAAATCAGAGTTTTATGTTTTGTTTAGAAAGGATGATGGCTCTAGCGCTGATGTGAGCCAGCTCTCGGGTGAGGGGGGTTACATTAAGCTGTCTTTAGGAAGAGCTAATTTCAAATCTCCAAGTTTGGAAAGCCAGCATCTCTGAAAATGCAGGTTTAGCATCTGCGTAGCCGAAGCCTGATTTCCCTCGAGCACCGGCTGTCAGATTACATGCGGTACCGTATTTTCCTGGCGGGGTGACAAGGCAAGGCGAGGCCCCACGGTGCAGGTGGAGGTCATACCTGCGCTGTGTTGGTGTGAGCAGCGATTGCGGGCAGTGTATGCCACCTTTTTGTACCGTAACCTTTCAGCCCACAGTGTCTGAAGTCCTGGTCTGGGTGCCTAGGCCTGGGAGGTTTTTTCCCCTGAGTTAAACTCATGCCCAGTCTGCCACTGACTTGCCCGTTGTCACTAAGACCGCCCGCAGCACGTCACCTCCCCGAGGACAGCTCGTCCTGTGTGCTGCCTGTCCCTCTCTCGCACTCCGTGTCTGCGGTGGTGCTTTATTGACGGGCTCGGCCATAGCGGGGTTGTTACTGGGGGGGAGGATTAACCGGTGTGCCGCAGCGGGTTTATGGCAGTTGTTACTGCTTCCAGCTGAGCACAGACGTTTTCACACTGCTTAAGTGACTCGGGTGGGATGCCTCTGGCCCGCAGCCTGAGCTTGCTGCCAGGCGTCCCTGCGCGGTCAGTGGGGCTGGGGATGTCCCCGTTCCAGAGAGCGTCCGGAGGTGGAGGAGGAATGGCTCTCTGGAGGTGTGCCAGGCAACACAGGCCAGAGAAAGATGAGAGGGGGGCGCTCAGGGTTGCCCAAGGATGCTCCGCTGGTTGGGGCTGCAGGGGGGTCAGGAAAATTACCGTGGGAAGGCAGGTCTCCGATTTCTAAGGATGCTTCGGTGCCTCTCGGATAAGGGTTGGGCTCCCAGGTTTTGCAGGGCAGCGGCAGCAGGGCCTGGGAAGCAGGGGGGTGTGGGGCTGCTGGGCAGCGCTCCCAGGGCGGCTGGTGCGTTGTGGGGAGCTGCCTCCCAGGCTCGGGGGTCTGGAGACCAGCCCCTGGATTCTGGTCCCACAGCTGGGGGGTCGGGAACAGCGGGAGGCCGGCGTCTTGCACGCTCCTCTCGCTGCAGAGTTCAGGTGCAAAGTGAACCTCTGCCCAAGAGCGATACCGAAGGGATCCCGCAGGGGCTTGGGTGCAGGCTTCCCCGTACTGGGTGGCAGGTTTCCCGTGGCAGATGTGAGGTTCGGGCTGCTGTGGCGCGAACGGGCGGTACGACTGCGTTAAGCGCTGTATCTTCTTTCCTCTCTAGGTCCCAACTGAGGAGAACAGGACAGTGTGCCGGGGTGGCGAGCAGGACAGCCCATTAGCCATAGTGTATATACCGTCAAGCAGCACTCGGAACCCCTCAGCAGTACGGCATCCACACATTGCATGTTAGCGAGACGAAACGAGAACCTGGGAATCCACTGCACACTGTTGCCTATATACTTTGTACATTGAATTGATATTTGTGCTGAGGTGATCTTGTCTAAAAACTACAGCATTGTCTGTCTTTTCTGGCGCAGGAGCGGGCATACGCATCTGAATATACGTATGTAGCCTGTTTCCTACGTGATCCCGCGTGTCACCTTGAAAGGACAGACGATGGTGTAACCAGAAATCTATTATGTATTGGTACGTCTGTAGACCAAGATATAATTTTTTAAAGTAAGTTTATTTCTTTCAAGGTTTACAAATAACAAAGGTGCACCTTGTATTTAAAATTGCCATTATAGATGAGAGCGTGCATGCACAGTAATTTTTGTTTAAGAGTAATATTTTTAATGTAATAGATTGTAAGAAGTGGTAAGAGAGATATCTGACAGAGATGAATGTGCCAAGCAAAACCACAACTGTGTATATTTTAAAGCACATCCATGGCTTTAATTACCATGTCGTAAGGATTCTCATGAAGTGCCATAGACTGTACATCCGATTTGAGTATTATTTCTGCAGTGTTATTTTCAGAACCACGTTTTCACTTGCTTTACGAGTACCGATCAGTCGAAGGGCACCGTTCTGTTTCAAACCAAAGCTGTCTCAGAAATGGCCAGCTGTTCCTCGCAGTACCGGCGGGCAGCACTGCAACGGCGCTGCGGCCCTACCCGTTAACCCGTACTGGACACGTAGAGAGCTATTTTAAGGCGTAGTGCGTGATATTTATGCGTATTTTACTGTATAACGCGACATACGAAAGGGAAAAGCCATTTCTGAGACACAGTAACAAGTGTTTGAGGAACTTCTTTTGCTTCTATTTATAGCCTCTGTCGAAAGTCACAAGGACTATAAATGTTTTGCAGAGATGGGTTTCGCTTTTACTTCATCACAGTCACGCTTTAGGGGTGACTCTAAACAAAGACGGAAGAAGCACTGACATCAGATGCATGACAAACCAAAATACGGGAAAATGGAGATGTTAATTAGCGTAGAAATTGGGTGGGGTAAATACTTGGGTAAGTTTTATATGTGATTTTTTTTGTTCAGATTAACTGCTTATAGCCTTAGAAAGCCTTTACAAAATAAAAACAAACAGATAGATGTGCATTCAAGTTTTAAGAGCGGATTCATCCAAAGGAATTCCTTTTTGTGGTTTGGATGTTGCAGCTAGTAAAGGATATTTTTGCTCTGTTCAGCAAAGTGCTGACGTGGGGGCCAGGTCACTGGTAGCGTAGCGTGGAGCGGAAGAAGCGCGAGTTCGGTTGTAGAACTCGCCATACTTCCCAGTTTACTGCGAGTTTTTATGCTTGAGAGAGATGCTTTATAGTATAAGAATGATGTGTTGATTTTCCTGATTGTACTGTACATCTATTAAAGCCTTAGATGATTACATTACGGGTTCAAACCCATACCAATGTAATTTCAATCGTGTTAAGAAAGTATAGGTGACTTCACATGTTATTGTAGTTCCTTAACATTAGAGATATTACTTATTTTTTCTTGTTAAAGTGTAGTTTTTATTTCTTACATTTATTAGGTTGTTTTCATTTTCTATTACCAGTTGAATACCATTTCAGTTTGTAGAATTTTGTTTTATTAGAGTTTACTGATGACTTTTTCAGAATACAGAGAGAAGTAGTTTCCTTCATAACGTACTCAGTTTTGGATTTACATGTAGTGTCATATGAGTATTCGTATTATTGTTAACGAAATGATTTATATTTTACTGATTTAATATTACAATGTAAGAATGTCAGTCATCGTTAGTTCTTGTCTAGTTTTCATTAAAAGAACAAAGATCTTTTATATGGATATCTTATAATTATATAATCATTGCTAAGTAAGGAGTTAAGTTGTTGCTATCGCAACAATCCTGGCAGACAATTGAGTAATATTTTGATGATTTATTTTGTTTGTAATTAGTTATTATGAGAAAATCTAGTTCCTAGATATTAGAATAAAATTTATTTTCTACTGTATCCATTTCAAATGTTAAAATATTGTTTAAATATTTTTTGAAATCCCTGAATATCAGGCCTTGTTATAAATAAGCTGCATAATCAATAGATCAAGGGACGTTTTGTTGATAATCCAAATACTCAAAGTTTACGTAACAAGAATTATAGTGTGTGTGTGCAAACTCTTGAGGGTTGATTATGCTGCAGTTTAGCATGTGGGAACGTTTAGAGAGAAGGTTGACTTTTTGCACTTCTGTATATAGTCAAAAAAGAGAGAAATCTGTATAATAGTAAGATCTTATTTTGAATAAAAATGTCTATAATTACAAGGAGTTTTGTTAAGGCTAATAAAATGACAGGCTGAACAAAATTGCTTGCAAAAGTGGCACAGAGTTAGCACTCCATACCCCTTCAAAAAAGTTGCTTTGCTTTATGTGGACAGCTTGTAGTTTGCCAGGATTTTTTCAGCTGGAAAGATATGCCATCCTTCCAAGATCTCATGACTGACAAAAGCTCCACTGGTTCAAATCTGCCTGAAAATCATTAAGGAAAGAAAAAAAAAAAGAAAAAAAAAAAAAAAAAAAAAAAAAAAAAAAAAAAAAAAATAAAAAAAAAAAAAAAAAAAAAAAAAAAAA